>PTEX01000033.1:3577059-3745572 GCA_003342815.1 Eudromia elegans
AAAGAAAGAAAGAAAGAAAGAAAGAAAGAAAGAAAGAAAGAAAGAAAGAAAGAAAGAAAGAAAGAAAGAAAGAAAGAAAGAAAGAAAGAAAGAAAAGAAAGAAAGAAAGGAAGAAAGAAAGAAAGAAAGAAAGAAAGAAAGAAAGAAAGAAAGAAAGAAAGAAAGAAAGAAAGAAAGAAAAATAGATTCTGCTCTGCCGTCTATGCTTTCTAACTTATGTAATCTTGTTGTCTCTGTGGTTTTACAGTTGTTTAGAAGGAGGGAGTCTGTGCAGAATAAAAGTCTGCCAGTTGCCATGAGGGAAGACAAAAGAACTCTAAATGCTTTAATCTGATGACTTTTGTCCTCGCTATATCTTTAGCATTTAATGGTACGCTCCGATCTTTTAAGTAACTGCTCATGTATGCACTAAAATAAACCACTGTCTTATATATGAATGTATAAAAGAAAAAAGTTTTGAAAGCATAACTGGGGAATACAGAGCATCAATGAGAGAACCCTGACTACATTGATAAATAAATAGCAAAAGGATCTTCTCGAGGTTTTAGTGATAAATAAATAGTAAAAGGATCTTCTCGAGTCTTTGAGGACACCAGACCGAGTCTGGTCACTTCTGTACTGTTAAACACTGTAAGACCTGAAAACCAGGATGGACTTAGACAAAGTGCCCCTTGGCAATTCCTGGCCCATTCTGACTTTCAAACCTGCTCTGGTAAGGTTTGCTTTTGTCAAATGAACCCTAGAAAAGCATCAAAATTTTCAAGGACAGCATCTTTTATCAGGCCTGTTTGGAAGAAAAAAAAAAAAAAAAAAGATAAAAGAAAAAAAGAAAAGAAAATCCTGGTTCTTAGAGCTGTCATAGATCAGAACTTGTGGGTTTTTTAAGCAAATGACAGTTACATGGCTGGATAGATTCCCTACTGGATGAGCACTATGTTTGCTATAAACATGAACATTTGAAATGCTCCAAAGTCTTTGTAAGCAAACTTGTCTGGCATTATATCCTTGACAATGCGTGTGTTTTCCATTTGCAAGTAAATGGCTGTGTCCCACAGGGGTTATGAAGGATTCAGAGGAACAAATATTTCTTTTCCTACATTATTCTACCTCATTTTAGGACAAACATTGTATAATGTAAGTGATTTTAACTGTTTCTATAAATATAATTATTTTGTACTTTATAAAACCTTTTATCCTTTTGGGGAGCAGTGTAATCTGTTATGCATTATATTAGAAACACATGAAAAGTGTCCTCAGTGGACAAACTGAACCAGAATTGCTTTTTGTTATCCAGCATATTTTAGATGGAAGGAAACATGAAGGGAAGAGTAAAGGATCCATCGAGCTGCTTATTCTCAGTATTTATCCAATGATAATGCAGATGCTCAGCACCTTACTTCTGTGTCTTTAATGCTGGATTGGATATCCACGGTTTGGATAGTCTGGATTAACTTTGCAAGGGATTCCTAATACTTAAACTTCACAGATTCTTGCTTTCTGTGAATCTGTAAATCTTTATGAAGATCATTTACAACTTAAACCTGTGTCACTCGTGAATAATTTATAGAAAATATACAGAAATTGTAACAAGGACTACAGTGTGAGGACCACCATCAGAAGGGGCAACAAGAAAGAGAAGATACTTCTGAATAAGACACGGAAGGTGCATCAAACAGGTAGAGAGAAAAACAGGAGAAAACTGAGAAGCCAATGGAAAAGAAAGACAGATAGGTCAGAGATGAGAAGAAAATCAAAGATGTTAATAGGGTATGAGCCCTGGAAACCAGCATGGAAAGGGTTTACTAGAATGTTTTTATGTAACCACTCACCCATGCATAAAAAAATCCTGCTGTCTACACAGGAGTTAGATGTCTCAGGACACTGTCTTAGAATGAAAGATGGCTTGAGCAAGTTTAAGTGTGAATACAGGAAAATATACCTGTGCCTAGCCTGCAAAGAATATTTGGTACTTTGACTATATCAAATATTTGATATTAACATTGATACTTTGATTTGCAAAGAATATTGGGAAAAGCTGGTGAAAAGTCTTATATAAGATTAGCTGAGAATTTCTTAGTGGAGATGGATGAAGGAACAGGAAAGAGATACAAATAYTTGATATGAAATAATTTAGGAAAAAAACTTTCACCATCCTATTTCTGTCTTGCTTTATGATCATGTTAATTATTATAATTTAAAATTGATACTTTAATAAAGATCTGTACCAAAGACCACTGGCATTTCTAGTCACAAAAATGGTCAGATTGAGCTAATCTGCTTTGCTCTGTAACGAGTTCTTCTATATTTGCATTTGAATTATTGAATTTGAGACAGATGCCAGACCCTGAATGTCTGCAAAAATGATCTGTAGTGGGCAAAAAACAACACATGCAAATTCCTATGGGCAGAGGACTTGAATTCGTCGCTAGCTTCCTCTAGATATTTGAGTTTATTCTAACCAATTTAATCCTAAAACCAAATTAGTAAAACATGTAATGTATATATATTCAAAGGCTCACTATAGTTGGTATGTTGATAAAGACATTCAACCCAAACCAGTAAGTCTATTAACACAGCAAGCATCTGGCTCAGAGATGTGTGATGCATGAGAATCTGACTGGGATCCAGCTCACAGAAGACAAGGGCAGAAAGAGAAATTGGAGAAAAAGATGACAGAGATGGCAGAACTAGCAGAAAAACCTTCTACTTGAAGAGGCAAACCCTCTTCAAGTACGTTATTTCATGTTGTTCACTACTGGAGGAAAACCTAGGTGCTGTTGGATGAGAAATCGCATTAACAACACAACAAAGTTTAATTAATACTGTTGATCAACCAGACTACCTTACATTTTTTGGGAACAGAAGTTGCCACTGATCACTGAAATCTTACCAGCTTGAGATTAGAGTGTTGCAACATAGTTCTTATAATGCTACTCTGAAAATATCTTAAATTGCTAGTTGCACAGAAAGTAAGAACTTACTTGTAAGGATAGCATTTTGCTAGCAGATGTGTTGCAAATGATACCTGCATAGATTTACAGCAGAATGCCATGCTTTTGTGATTTTCTTCAAAAGACCTTTTTTAGATATCACACTTAAGAGTAATTTACATAATGCTAATTGAGAATGATAAAGATACATGATACAATTAAAATGAAGTGGTTTCCCAGTAGCTGTTCCATGAAAGTAAATTTTCTTTATCTGTCTTGCCCACAAAAATCCAGTAGAATAGTCTTTAATTAAAAAAAATGGAAACAGCATAGGGATGAGGAACCACAGATTTTAGAAATGTAAGCAAGGAAGGAAGAAGGCCGAATGTTTACAGAGGAATGAATTTTTTTTTTGAAGACATTATATCTGGAGTGCAGAGTGAATGTATAATGCATATCAAAAAAGATTTTAAAAGAACAAGAAAAAAAAAAGAACTAGTTAAGAGAGAAAGGAAGGCCATGAGAAGCTATCTTCAAAAAATTATACTTTACAAAAATGTATAAACTTTCACAAATTAAATGCAAAGAATTACAGACTAGAAGAAACTTTTAGGGTCAACTTCTTAAGGCAAAAAGTTATTAAATAGAAAGAATCATGAATAAAATGGAAATTGGCAGCGTGACAGAGACTGTAAGGTCAAGGTGTGAAAGGTTAACTCAGAAAAGGTAAGAATGCAAGAGCAGAGCATCAGTACTGGCTATGAAGGAGCAAGGAGGTGCTCCCATCTGGCAACAACTGTGGGAGATGAATCAGAGGAGTCATCACCAGCAGCAGCAGAAGGAGCTTAAGATCATGTTCATAAAATGAAGAGTGATGAGTGAGCAGGGCAAGATAACATTCATCCAAGATCTTTAAAGGAAGTGAAACATAACATTGTCAAGCTATTAACTGTGATATATAGCCAATGACTTAAGTTGCCTCTGCATAGAATGGAAAATTGTTTATTTTTAAACGTGGATATTGCATATTATAGCTCAGTAACTCTACTTTACTTGGTCTTTACTTGGAAAATTGGCAAAACCTGTCTTAAAGGTTGACTTAATAGGGATGTGGCTAATTTAGCATAAAAGGAAAGAATCAACATGCTTCTTATAATGGAAGGCAAGCTTCAAAAGGTGGTTGTGTTATCTGAGTGGGCAAATAAGCATATACATGATCTGTTTAATATCGTTGACTTGTGTTTCCAGAAGGTTCTCAGAAGATTGCTTATCAAAGACCATTAGAGAAATTAAGCTATCACAGGTTAAGAAAAAGGTTTCCTTATGAATTTAAGATACAAGCAGAGATAAGATGCCTTTCAAAAGACAGGAAGCAAAGAATAGGGAGTAAGCAGACATGTTTTGCAGTTGAAAGAGGAAAATCTTCCTGCTAAAAGGGCAGATGAAAGTCAACAAATGTAAACAATGTGCATCCTGTACTGTATATGCACTGTAATGCATTCTAAATTTGCTATTGCTATTCCCAAAAAAAGAACCTGGGATCAATTTTTACTGTGATTAATTAAATTTGTGGGAAAAAAAATATCGCCTAGTTGGAACCAAAAGACTGATGGAACGTTAGGAATTATTAGGATAAGTAACAAGACATAACACTACAAAATAGTTCGGCATTAATCTGGTGTGTAAACTTAGTGAGTAAAGTGTGTGGATATAAAGTTCATGCATCTTTATTCTAAAATCTGTAGCAGGAAAGACACAATGAAGACCTACAGCAATGAAAATAGTAGAGTAACAAGAATAACAATGATGAAGAATGCCTTTTGTGGAAGCAGTCTGAGTAAACTGATATTCTCTGGTCTGGTGAAAAGAGGATAGGAATTTGAAAATGGTATTGAAATTGTGAGCTGCAGAGAGAAAGTGAGTAGGTAACGATTATTCGTTGCTTTTCCTACTGGAAGAACTAAAATGGATCAAAATGAACACAAGCATTTTTTTACAGTCTATAAATACAAAAATTTGGTTTTTTAATTTCTCAGTAACCTCCTCACCTTCTTTCATAATAAAAACAAGGAAAAAGTAATGTAAACTAAGCATGTGCTAAAAATTTTCTCAGCTGATATTGCTCGTCTTTTTTTGAGAGGTATGTATGGGTGAGGTAGTATAGAAAAGCCAGGAAATTGATAAGAGGGATGTAAGATGCAGACAGTGTAGATTAAATGAGCTAGGAAAAATAAAATAAAATAAAATAAAATAAAAATAAAAATAAAATAAAATAAAATAAAATAAAATAAAATAAAATAAAATAAAATAAAATAAAATAAAGTATGAAGTGAGTTCAATAAAAGCTTCTCAGATTATCTTATTTTTGGCCTTAGATTTTCACTTCTGGAGCTAAAGTTCACCAGGCAACTAGAGATGAAAACTCTGGCCATGAAATCATCCCTATTGTTACTGAGCACAGAAAAACACTGATTGCTCAGTGAAAATCACCATCTCCCTCTCTATTGTCTGGCTTTGGGAGATGTGACACGGAGATGCACAATCTGTTGGAAAAGATTATGAGAATGACACTAAGCAAACTTTGTACATACTAATACCGAGCAATTACAGCAAAATAGCAGTCTGGGATCTAAAATGCTGCAGACAGACGGTGTTGCAATGTCCCATCTCCTTCACCTTCTGTACTTGGCTCGAATACTTAATACTAATATCAAGGTTATTCTCATATCATCAGGATAACTTTACAATAAGTTGGTGAAGAAGTCTGTACAGTACAGTGATGAGAGAAGACTAAAGGTATGAAAAATTACTTCTGTCATCAAGAAATATCCAGGSCTTTGTGAGAACAAGCATCAAGTTTTCCTCAAATCTCAAATGTGAAATACTGTGCATTATCTATACATGTGCATATATAAAGTAACTCCAGTTGTACTTTCTAAGGTGGCATTTTCCTGACAGTAAAAGGTAGCGGAATGGGAGGATTACAAAAAGATGACCTGCATGTTCTTGCATTCTATCAACAGTAAGGAGTCACCCAGAAAATAGATGCACCTGGCATCTTCTTTTACCATTACCAAAAAATGAACTTGCCATCTGTGGCCTGAAGGTAAGAACAGGGGACTATGCCTTAAAAAATTACTGCTTTTAATTTCCCATGAGTTAGTTCATTACCAGGTCCCTGTGGACAAGATTAGCACTTTGTGTAGCATCCTTGATGAGGCTTGCAAAGCAGCAGACCTGAGATCATGATGTCTGTGGGTTTTGCCTTATTTGCAGTGGGAGCAAACAGCACTCTCATGACGGCACCCATGGTTTCTCTAGTGTGTGTTAATTACATTTCCTCTTGCTCATTGGGTGGGAAGAATCTGTGTGCTTGTACATTTTATTACTTGGTCTGGCCTATCAGCACATTCTTGATGAATAAAGCCTTTGGCAAAGACATAAAAAAAGGCTAAAGAAAGCACGAGTTATGAAAAACAAACAAGCTCATCTCTCTGCAGCTTCATGTAGAGTTGAGAGGCAGTGGGCTTTGCTTTACATTCTTGCTTAAAGCTAGCACAGCTTTTCTGCAGCCACGTGTGAAAGTGATGCTGCAGGCCCTCAGGTCTTCCAAATATTTGCTTGGGATTGAGCCTGTCTGTCCTGACAGGTAAGGATATTTGACATATATACCCTAGTCTGATATATGATGTCAATTTTTAACAAGGATACRGAAATGGCATTCTTCATGAATGCTTCATTTTCTGAGTGGATTCTTTTTTCCTAAAATCAGGTGCTTTTGCYAATTAATAATGGCAAGAATATACTTTTAATTTTTATTTAAAGCTTCAAGATKATTCCAGAACTGTTTGTGACAGGTGCCCAGACTTCCTTCAGCCCTTATTTTGCCTACAGCTGTTGTAATTATTTTGCCAGCCTCATTCCTTTGTTCTTAGCTCTACACATCATCAAAAGATCCCCGACATCCATCAATGAGGGTATTATTGTGCAATTCACATTCTATTGGGGAAACTGGGGTCACTACTTAGAAGAAGGCCATAAAATTCAGAGAATAGACATTTTGCCTTGCATAARAAGCAATGTAGTCAAGAATAGGTGAGTTTTGTTAATTTGGGCAGTAATTTGGGCAATGATACACTAATTTGATCACTCTTTTGAATTAGGTTTTTATTGACCTACTAGGTAGGAATAATCATTTTTTACTGGCAACTGTGACTTCAATAACAGGTTGTGGCTGTGTCCCTTCAGCAGACCTTTTAGCTGTCTGGGCCCATAAAATGGTCACTGGATTACTGATTAAGAAATAAGTGCTGGTCCAAGTGGCACTTCTACGGATATCTGCTCTGCAGATCCCTGCCAGTTACGTCATGAAGGCCAAGCAGGTCAACTTAGTGCATCAAGTCTCAGTTTACCAGGAGCCAGTGCAGCAGACCTTACTGGGGCCAGTGAAGCTCACATGTTCTTCTTTTTGCTGTGTCCAAAAGCAGGGGAAAGGAGAATGGGATGTACACAAGGAAATGGGAAGGGTTACAGAATGACTGTGAAAGCATGACATGGTTTTCAGGAAGTGATCTCTGTGCCATGGGAAGACTTCCAACAGTTGTGTAAAACTCAAGAATGTTATATTTGCTGTGCAACTGTCTGCATCATCCCTGGAAAAACCTTATAAACATTAAAAAAAAAAAAAAAGTAGTTCTGTAAAATAATAGACTTTTTAATGGGTCCCACAATGGGTTTAGTCCTGAGACAGAGGTGCAGATTTCCATGAGTAAAGAAAACTGTGATTATTCAGCAGTGATACTTATTTTCTTCCAGTGTCATACTTGAAAACCTAAACATTCCTGACTTCCATGTCTTCATTTCCCCTTGTTCTCTGACTGTACAAAGGGGGAGAAGTTCATGGATAATAGGCAAACTTTTCTCTCTTTTTCTCCCTCAAATTACAAAGATATGGTGGATTCTCATCTCCCATCCTGCAGATCACTTAAATATAAACACAGACGAAACACCACTGAGGTCACAGACCTATTAGTCTCAGGTTTACATACTGATAAGCTTGATTTTAATTATCCACTTAAGTGTTTTACTGAATCGCCAGAACGTCCTTAATTTCACAAGTTCAAGTCTACTGTCTAACCATAAAAAAAATGTTCTTTCTAGAACAATATAGAAAGTTTACACAGAAAGTATAAGAAAACATACCTCCTAGGTTTCATTTTTCTACATGAGGCTTCTGAGATCATAACTTAGCTATTGAGAAAACAGTCAAGGAGAAGATTATATTCAATGTATTTTTGTATTTTGTATAATTTTCTTTCTTTTTTTTTTTTTTGCTGAGAGTATTTAACCTTTGTGTTTTCAATGGAAGATCGGTAAAGCTCAGCAGTTATGCCTTGACTTTTGTGGTCAACCCTGGTGAGTCTTTCAGTGGTCTTTAGATGAAATTAAGGTTAGTTTAACATTCTCATCGAATTGAACTAATAAAACTTTTTGAAGGGTGTAGGTCCACAAAGAATGAAACCAAGGAAAATGTTTGCAATGACCTTTGCAGGAGTGGAACTGCCCAGTATCGAACAGTTCAGCATGTTCCATAATCATCACAGCAAGTTAGTGAAAAAATAAATGACTATTAATAGTAAAGTAGTGGTATTTGTGTATTTGTTATATAGGAAACATATGTAGATTTCCAAGCTTTTACAGATCCAGCCAATTTTACTAGAGAGCAGGTTAAAGTAATCCTTTTGGAGCTGAACAAACTCATTTTCAAATATTTTAGTGGAGTTTATCTTAGCAAGTACTCCCATAAATGAACATCTGACGAGTTTGTTTTTCATAATAAAAGTAACATTCTTATTATTAAAGAGACACATATGTGAGGACCTACTAAAGGAACAAACAAGGARGAATTTTGGAAGGTGTAAAAACTGAGACTGGATAATGGAATCCACTGGGCAAAGGGACAGGCCTTCCTGAGAGGACTGTTTATCATCTGGCTGTGGATTAAACAGATACCCCAAGAAATGTTTTGCAATGAAGTTCATGTTACTCCATCATATTTATATTTCAGGGCAGTGACTGTCCACATTAGAATTTATAGAAATTAATATGGTCTTGGGAATCTTGGGAATAAAGTCRCTTTCAGTAGGTGTATTAAAGCAAACCAATGTTGTTATTTTACATTTTTATTTAAATAAATCTTGTCAAGAAAAGAATGAAAGTAAGTAATCTATTTGTGAATATCTATAGCTAATGGAAAACAAAGCTAACAGTCCCTCTGTAATCATGCTATTGTGAAAGGGAATTTAAGAGGAAAATGTTAATTTTTAGGCCATGGAGACAATATGCATGTGCACTAGTTTGTATGAGAATGTATTCACATACATGAACAGGAAAAATAACCTACAGAAAACACATAATCCATTATTTTCTTTTTATRTGATTAAATATATGGCCATAGTATTGCATCTAACTTTTCCATTTGTCAAATTCCAAAAAATATAGGAAAAAGCAAACTGTAGTGGCTGATTGCATATATAAATAACCACACAATATGTCATAGAATATTCAAACACTTCATCATTTATAAGCTAAATGTTCACAGTGCCTGAAAATGCATTCATTCTTACTGAGAACTAAGCCCATAAAGTTTCAAAAAAAAGTAACTTCTAAGTAATTTGAGTTTTCCCCCAAAATATTTAAAACATATCTTAGCACTCTATTTTCATTTTGTAATTATCAAAAGCAGTCAAACTGACATTTACCAAAATCCTCTCAGAAAAAAATGTCTCCCTTGAGCTATAGAGAATTATGTCAATGCAAGAAATAGCTTTTGGGGACAGAAATAGGAAAGATAAAAAAATGAGATTGCTGTATCAGCTTTATGTTTAAAAAGAAAAAAACAGACTAAAGTACTCCTGAACAAATTCAAAGATCATGGGTGTATTATTAAATGCAGCTGATATAAGTTCATATTCTCTTTCATAAGCCTTGGAAGAGAAATTATTTTCCCTGCATGATTCACATGTTTCTGTTACCAGATTGATGATACCCTTGAACATTTCTCCTACGGTCCTAAATCTCTGATGTTTAAATCATTTGAACATCTTCTGTAACTGGTACCATAGTAGACTAGCTGGTATTCTGAATACAGTAGATAGAAGGAATCAATTCAATTAATGAAAGAAAAAGTCCTGCACTTAGTTCTATGATATGATTAAAGCTTGAATTCAAAAGGATTTTTTCATGAGGATAAAGATTTGTCCATGATCACTAAATTGTTGGATGAAATCCCGTATTCTTAGTTCTTGACATTAAGATTTCCCAATGACACTAAGATGTATACAAGGTTAAAAGAACAGTTTTTGTTTGTTATTATTTTTTGCTCTAACAATTCTTCATYGGCTCTGTTAAACTTACAGGAAACTCTTTTATGTTAAGATAAGTATTTACAGCCTAATGACATTCTGAATATTATTTTTAATCTCTAAAAAGTTAACATTGCCAATGGCAAGCTGGTATTGTCTTTGTTACTTCACATATCAAAACATGATTAACTGTTCTTATCTTCGAATTGTGAAGGGTCTCTCCTCCCTGTTTGTCCTTGCGATGTTCCTGACAAAAACAAAATAAAACAAAAAAACCTTAGAACTCTCATACCACTYGTCTGTCACATCACTGCATATTTAAAATATTTAAGTGATTTTTATATAAAACAAAAATTGTAGGTATTCTGTTTATTTTAAACACAGCTGGCACATTCTTCCCTTTCTACCTTATTTAACCCCAGCTATCTAGCCCTGTGGATTATAAGTCTGCTTGGAATTTGGCCTCCAAAAAGAATGCTATACTGAAAGCAGATTACATTCACTACAATTCCTTAACCAAGCAAAAGAAAAATGCACAGAAGGATATGGCAGGTTTGACTACTAAAGGCTTCATTTGCATTCTATGCAAAAAGTATAGGTTAAATTTTTCCCATTAAAGAGTTCAAACATGATGGGATCAAAGTCACGAAGTTGCCTGAGTCTGAGAAAACAGAATCCAACATATCCTCAGAAAAAGCAATTAAAACTTCCAAGCTTTCTTAGAATAAGCAGGGACATGACCCAAATGCGGCTAAAACTTGTAGGATTTTTTTTCTTTTAAATGATTGCAGACTGGATCACATGCCTCAGTGCTAAGTCCATGTTGCACAGAGCTTATATATTTTTCCAGGCACCAGGACTGTGTGTTCAAATAATTATGATATACTATCAGATATCTGGAATTAATAGCCTAAGAGAAATTTGAATTTTTGAATATTTTTTGTGCTTCCTATTTCCTACATATTTAAATAAATAATAAAGACCTTTAAAATATTGTTTATGATTTTTTTCAGGAGTTTAACATTCTAACATCCATGACTTTTTCATAGAGGGAACACAAAAACAATAACTGCAAACCATTGTGTCATCACAGAAATGTCTCCCCACCCAAAAAAATGTAAGGCCACATTGCATATCTTTGAAGCCACATGCATATCTGCAAGGGTAGGAGCTAGACTGTAACTATCTTGCTTTGATAGAGAAAAAAGTCAATGATGATCCAGAAMAAAAAAAAAAATATGCCTCAAATAGACATAATAAACATATTTGGTCTATGTGATTCACTAACAATATCTACTTATTTTTAGAAACTCAGTTTTCAAATGATAGTCCCAGTAAACTTCTGGAGCCTGACAAATGCCCTAAAGCTTTCATGTTGTCTTCATATTTAAAGTGTGTGTCTTGATGGCAGTTAGAATTTGTCTTGCGGGGTGCACAGGTGAAGAATTGTATTTGAACCTCTCAGAGGCATAGGTCTGTAAACAGACACAGTAAGATGTTAAAGGGATGTGAGTAAGTTATATTTAAAGGTATTTTAAAAAGGATATATATGCGTTTTTTTTAACTTAGCATCAGCAGAAGATGGATTTTGCTTACAATTCAGTTGTGATGGGATTTAAGAGGTTGTTGTTGAAAGCCCTTTCTGCTAAGTGGATATGAGAAAAATGTAAGCTGTGATGCTTAAGAGAGCAGTGATCAGTTTGTATTAGGAGGAACAATATAGCCTTTGCCAGCTGTGCTTGGGTGCCCACACGAGTTCTTTTTGAACACTGAGCAGGTCAAGTGAAGGAGGCAAGGCAGGCAAGGCACCATGTGCTTTTTTTTTCCAGGCAATTCTTTGTACTGCTAAATTTGGGCAATAGTCTAAGGGAGTAAAACATAAAGGGCAGAAAGATTTATGTATGACTTCTGGAGAGATCAGACGACTGGCACATCTACTTAATGTGAACAAAAGCAGTAATATGAACCCTGCTCTCCTCACTCCCTCTTCTTGTGTTATGAGATTCYTAAATTATGTTTTCATTGAAGATATATATATATAAAAAATTAAAAACTGAGCCTTAAGCAAATCCAGCAATGGGCTAAATTGAAAACCAACAACTTCCAGAAATATCCTATGGAAATTATAATACTTTGCAAAGTAAAATCTACAGTAGAAGAAAAGAGAGGAGAGATTTTCCTTTCCAAAGAATTAGGACTATGCAGAGAGCTCAGGCCTTCAGCCACCTGATCTATCTCATGCCATAATCCTCTAGTGGAAACAAAATCAAGACCACATGATAAGATTTAGCAAGGAAAAAAAGCTCAAATCTAGTAAGAAACTTTGAGGAGGTCTCTAAGAACAGGTCAGTATCATTAGGGATGGTTGGGCTTTTGAAAAAGTTTAGGTTCAAGAAATTAAGCCCTGTCACTTGAAGTTTGTAAGAGGTTAATTATCCAAGACCTGAGAACAAAAACAACAGAAAAAGAACATTAATTTTTACATTTAATTTAACTGTTTTGCAGCATTAGAAATACCCTGGACCAACCTCAGCTAATGATGGAGAAAATACTGTCCTCTGCCTCTTACACAGTAAAAGGGAGGATGTTCAAGACAGCCAAAAGTATCAGTTAAAAGTAGAAAGACTTAATGAAATGGAGGATACTAGTGTCAGATAATAATTGCATTATTATACAATAAATAGCCACATGTTTGACAATATCTTTCCTCARCTGATCTTATTTGAGAGATGTCCATGTTCTGGCATAACATCTTGTCWGGATGAATTATTTTTCTCATGCTTGTAGCAAGGATGGGGTTTCTGTTCAGGGAGAGATGCCTGAGAAGAGCTAATACATAGCTGTTACCGTGTTCACTAAGACACAGCAAACAAAAATCAAGGTTTGTGTTGTAGTGGATTTGAAGCAAGGATTTGACTCTCAGTCCCTCATAGCACACATAAGTGATCTGTAAGTAACCACAAGCTGCTGTGATATTCAGACTCTTTCATYAGCCCTTGCTGAAGTTATTCCACTCTTCAGAGATAACAAATTATTGACCAGAAGAGGGATTGAGTGTTTRTCTTTCACACCCTAATGAGAACCAGCATCTGTTTTCGGACCATGGATAAGAAAATAATTATTAGATAAAAAAAATAGAAAGAGAAACACTCTAATTCTACAGTCTAATAGTAGCAGGAGAAATAGGAATTTCTTCATGAACCATCCCCCCCCCCAAAAAAAAAGGAAAATCTTTGGTTTCTCCTGAGACAGAATGTGAAAAAAAAAATCCACACAGAAAAGGAAAACTAGTTCCTTGGCCAAATTCATGTAATTCCGTGGCCTGAACTRTGTGTTCAGATAAGTGAACTACATGAGCAAAATATAAGTCAATTAAAAACAGAAAATACAAAAAAACCCCACCATCCTTTGTGGAGAAATGTCTGGGCACTTGCCATGTGCTCAAGAAAACTGGGCATCTGTGCACATAATGACTGGCATGTGTATTCAAAATTCCAGTGTGCTCTACTTTGAAAATGTGTTCTGAAACATGTTTTTAAGAAATATATCAGAAAGTTGATAGCTTGGCTTGAAAAAGTTGCTGAAGCACTTTTTAAAACTCATTGAAGTAACCAAGCTTGTGAAATGGAGCGGGCAGCCTCAYAAGACCACATTTTTCTATGAAATTGCTTCCTTCATCTGCTTAGGCAAGCAGAGAAAGGAAACCATTAAAGCATTTAACAACAGTAACATGTTAACCTGATACYCATCAGCCTTTATTTGCTTTTATGAGAAAGCTAATTGGCTGGACAAGATAGTTTATTGGCTTTCCCTGTATCCCAGCCCTTCTTCCAGCCTGAAGATAATCTTCTGAGCCAAAAAGATTAAAATTCCTCTTTTTTTTTTTTCGATTAGTTAGCAAACAATTATGAGGTCTATGACACAGGCATCATTGAAATCAAGTTATAGAGCTGGCAAGGAACTCTTCTATCATCATAATTTGTATGTATGGGGGATGGTGGTTAGCTGAATATTTCATTTTCCACCAGAAGCATGTGAACTCAGTTGTTGAATTCATTTCATCACAGTTTAGCAGATGCTTAGTGCAGAAGAGAATTTGGCAGTAGGTACCACTCTATAATCAACTGCAACTGGAAGCAAAGATATGAAAGTAGTAGCTCCAAAAGCAGCTCGGAATCACAGGAAGCAGGTCTGATCACAGGAAGGAGACACAGGAGACACATCCTTCTTCCATACACTTTTACCTCTCCTGCTCTCTCTAGCCTCCCTAGAAAATTAGGAAACAAACTCGCCTAATTATCACAGAGATGGGTTGTAGCATTATCCAACAGGTGCWACACATTGAAGAAGATGAATGGTTTCACTAGGAAGGACTCTTGCTATACAATTCCAAGGATATTTGATCTATACAAAACAACACAAAACAAAACAACAAAAACTGCTCCAAAATCTACAATATTTGTACTTCAACTTCAGCTATGCAAATACAAATACATCTTTCTCATTCCTATTTGGGTTTAATGAATAAGAGAGTTGAGGGACAATTTGTCATATGGGTCAGTTGGCATATCAAGGTCATTTTGCATATTATTTCCCATATGAGAAATTTTATTCAGTTCCTCCCATGCATCTCTACAATTGTGGCATTTTATACCTGACTACTGAGGAAAATTCAGCAGAAGGTGATAGAGTTGACCAATATTGCCACCTTTCTATACAAAATACTGCTGATTTCAGGAACCTCTCTGACAGTCCAGGAGATCAGAGTTTTGGTGAAAATCRGTAAAGAACTAGGCAATATCGTATTGCCTGAAATATTGATCCTAGGACATTAATGTTTCCTGACTCCTATATCTTAAGAGGGGACTCAAGCCTGACARATCAGCAAGGCAGTTTTTTGAGAAAGGAGTTGCTCTTCTTTGCATCTTCATGCCTTTTAAYACTGCATAGTTTAAAAAGAAATTAAGGAAGATGACAGAGTTTTGCCAATGTACTCTAGTTTTGCAAGTTGTTGKTTTTTTTCATCTTTACACCTGTGCTTTTGTTAACCTTGTTAACCCCTATGTGCTAAACGAAAGGTTTYTCAAGGGAATTTATAGAAAAAGTTTTGTTAATGCACCAGGCTTTCTTGGAAAGTGATTGTGAGTGAATGCCTAAAGGTATTATACACACAGTTCTTGGATGATAGAGATTTTTCACCCCTCCCTTTAAAAGTAAACATGCAAAAAGAGCCTGGTCRTATTTCCATTGCTTTTTGTACCCTGTAGGCATGTAGTAAAGCAGTGTTCCCATGCAGGGTGTTTGACTTAAACCCAGGGCTAGAGTTGGCTCAAGAGGAGATTTTCTAACACGTGTCATAGGATCATTTTAAGTTAAACACTGGTCTAATATAGAGTCAGCTCCATGCAGGCATCTGCTAAATTAGAGCTAGCGCCTTGCCTCTATCATCTCCTTTATATACATGAGCCAAGGGAAGCTACAAGGTCACTTCTTTCCTGGGGCAATGTGCTCAAGTATAGCAGGAGAGACTGGGAGCCTTCCAAAAGGTGACGTGCCAGGCTGGGGTTGACCTGGCAGAGGTTCACCCTGGGGCTCTCAGTACCACTGCCGCAGAACAGCCCCACCRCTGCTGCAGGGCAGCCCCTTACTTCCCCTGCTACACATCTCACATGAACTTGCTATCTGCGACCTCTTTGTTTTACTGCCACTTCCAACACCAACATGCAGAATCTTGCTTTTATTAAAAATGTGCTTTTATTTCTATTTCCCGTACCAAACAAACTTTTTGGCATAAAGAGCAAAATCTGTCTCATCAAAGGGGAGCAGAATATAATATAATCCATTCTCATAACAATGAGGGGAGGCAGAAGGTGGTGTTTAGATATGCTTGTAAGTTACTTGCTTTGTGTGCCACACATTCCTGTGGTTGATGGGATGCCAGCAGTAGAAATAACACTACCTATGAAATGAGGGGCTGCCTTTCATCTGGAGATCAGAAACGTGGGACTTTTGCACTTCAGGCAATTTTCAAAGGCTTTCGTTTTGTGCACGAAGTGCAACTCTACCAGTTCTGCCATGGTTATAAGAAAGTACTGACCWTGTGGAGGATAAATGGGACCTAGGAAGCATGTTACAAGATTACATGTAGAACTGCTTGCATGGTTTCCAGCAAAATATTTTGGACAGCAAAAAGCCCGTTCATTCTGTGAAGACACACTGGCTCAAAACAGTTGTTTCATMAGCAAAAATGAAAAATGTTTTTCATATGGCTGAAATGCTCCAGTAACATTTTTTTGAATACATCATTTGCTTTCCTATTTTCAAATTATTTACTTTAGCACTTGCAAGCAGATAGAAATCATGCAATTAATATATTATCCAACAAAAAAATTACATAAGTGCAGAAACAACGAAATATTAACCAACTAAAACCATTTATTTTATTCAATACATTTTCAGTTACCTACTTAATTATTTGTAATTTTATTTAAGCCATTGCAAGACGTTTCCCAAAATACTAGCTCGGATTTCTCTTAGACTCTCACAACAAGTCAGGGCCAATCTATAAATGACTGTCATTATTTGAAAGATCTTAAAGGTCCTTAGGCTTCTGTAAAACTTTGCGCAGGTTGTAGAGCTACAYAGAAAGTAAATGGAATGGTTATCTACTTTTGCCTCTGAAAATCCCAAGACAAGAGAGACCATCAACAATTAGAGATGCATTTCTGTYATTTCAAATTAAAAAAAAAGCTATCCAGAAGGACAGGGATGAACTATGCTAAATAGTGAAGCAAGATCAAATGACAACCTATAACCCTGCTATCTTTGTTTAACATTATTTTAAAAGAATTACATTTCAGTTAAGTCAAAAAGCTCTAGAGGTAAGACATGATTACTATGGTGAACATAATTTGATATATATTGCATAGCCATTATTAAGCATATAAATTAAATCAGCCAAGAAAAGAAGGCTCTRAGGTCTTAGCTTGGAAAATTCAGAGGTCTTAGATAGCAGCTTGAGTCATCTGCTTCAAGGAGACGACAGACTAATCAGTGAGACAAATTCTTTCACTGTTGGCCAGTAAAGTAGCACTGTGAATTACAGCAGGAATATGGTTCCTGATGTGTATATATGGTACACAGTCTATTGAAAACTCTTGTGTTTGCTGCGAGATGTAATACCAGCTTGGTTGCCTTGGATCTTTGTCTTCAGCAGACATTCTAAAACAAAACACAGAACATTACAAAACGTGTTCATTGTGTATAGAGCATCAGTGAATTTTCTTACTCTCCGTCTGCATAAATGTCAAGGCAGGAATCACTGCATCACTGGGGACCTTGGAATAGGTTTTTTGATACAAGAGGAAAATGGGCTAATGGAGGATACACTGGGCTTTTTTGATCTCATGTCTTGAAAACAAATACCACTTCTAAAATAATGTCACATCTCATCTTCTGTAAATCCAACTCATGATGTTGTCTGAAAAGGAAGTTATTTTTCTCATACATTGTCTTAGGTAGCATGCTAACCTCTGTCCATAGCAACTAAGATATTCCTTTTTCCTTTCCACTGAGACTTGCAAGATAAATGAAATATCATTGACTTGTATAACAAAATGTATCCGGAAGTTCAATGTACTCTTTTCTGAACAATTATGGGAAAATACCTACTCAAAAATGGTTCTACTCTCCTGAAAGTTCAAAGATGGTATGTGAATTTCCTGAAATCTGTTGAGAAATRCTATTAATTGCCCTTTTTGTTTGTTTGTTTGGAGCAGTTGATTTATAATAGTTTTCATTCAGCCTGTTTTTTTTTTTCCTGAGAAACCAAAAGAAACTACTCACTACTGAGCGAGAATACAGGATGTTTATTAGAGRCGTATATTTTTGCAAAAGAAAAAGTATGATCATGGATTTGTATGTGATCAGCATTGACAAAGCATTGCACACATTCATTTTCATGAAATATCTTTGTCTGGTGTTCTTGGAAACAGCATATTGCTGTTCTCCGAGGTGCTCACTGGCTTACGTCAGTGTCAGTCCTTGCCAGCGGACACCTTCCTTTTAGCAGGAAATACGTCACGTGGATCACTAAAAGGTTCCAGACTCCATACAATTCAACATCAGGCATGCCGTGAGTCATTGCGCAGCTGTGTAATCGCTCATGATGAGCACTGAAGACCAGGAAAAAAGAATTCAAAAGATATATATATATAAAAAAATCGCTAATTTCAGAGCTGAAGTTGTTTTACTTTTGTTGTTTCCATAGGGCTCCAATCACTGGCACAATTCAAGGCATCCTAAYACAAAGTATTTGAATGCAAACTGTGGATCAATAAAATCTTTTYGACCTGTGTCTGCAAAGCTTTATGTCTTATTAAAACTTTGGGAGTAAGGTAATGTTTCAGCTGCTATATWTTGAGTGGCAATATTAATAAGTTACATGAATTAACTTGATTTTGTTATTTTTATGAAGGTTTGTATGAAGGCTACTGCTCTCAATCAGTGAATCAACAAGAAGAAAGGAGTCACTGCAACATGTTTTCATAATTGACTGTTCATATAAAAAGTCATATCCTATAGTATGTGTCTGTTTTTATAACTAGCTCCCTTCATATGGATAAACTTTTCCTTATCCATCAAAGCTATTCTTGCACATGGAATGTTAATGAYGCAAACAGTGCTTGTTTTATGACTTTTTTATTCATCAGATAGTAAGCATTTTTTAAAACCTGCCAAGCTGGAATTTGTCCAAAACACCTTCTTGGGAGGAATGTTGATATATTCATATGATTTCTCCCAGAGTTTAAGCTCATCCAGACAGATTTTGCATCATTAAGCAGTGATTGCTCATGTGTTGGGTTCATGATTGATCACAAGACTTTTGCACAGGAGATTTGCTCAATTAGGAGTCACATAATTTGATCCTGGCTTTTTAAGATTTATGTTTTCAAGGCTATGAAAGACTCATTAGCTTTCTCCTTGGCTTTCTTAARAGAAGTTGCATTTATTTGGCTCAGGTTATCTTTGCAAAAAACTGTTAGTCAGTAGTCTGCCAGATATTAATTCTGTAGCACAGTTATATTTTAAAAATATTCATCTAATTTCTTTCTCTTTCTATATTTAAAATGTTGCAGCAGTTTAACAAAAAAATATTCTGGATACTCTCACAGACACATCATTTTTCCTACATTTTCCCCCAAATGTGGCGGTCATTCAATCTAATCATACTCTTCCTTTTCCATTTGTGACACTCCAATTAAATATTTACTTTAACCCTTTTGTTGATTTAAATGATATGGTGACCTAAAAATCTGTTTTCAGATTAATACTTTGTTTTCACTATGTTTTCKCATAATCTTGGTATTGCCATATATAGTTACCAGTTTATTCATACCTGGCTGAGAAAATCAATAGTAAATTAAAACTTAAAAAACAGAAATGCAGAGTTTGGAATATGAACATACAGTGTTGAGATATGTATTAAAGAATCAAATTTCAGAGGAGTAATTGTGTTTTATTACTCTTTATTTTCCATCCGCCAGTGCTTTCTGTTCAGCATCTGTGCACTTTTCCCTCTGTAATGTCTCTTTCTSCTTCAGTATTGCTATTCTAAAGTATGTTGCTTGGCTCTCCAAAAGCTGGTAATTTTGGTTCAAAAAAACATGTGAAAGTTCAAAGCTGGTCCTTATATATCCTCCTGCCTTTGATCTGAAATTCCTGTAAGTAGAAACTTTTCCAGTAACACTCCTTTCCTTCCTGGTAGCTGCTTGGAAAATATTGTGGGAATCTTTCTTCGTTTTTTTTTTTTTAAAATTTTATTTCCAAGGTTTCACTTCCAGTTGTCTTGAATTTGTAAGTAAAATTACATGTGAAAAAAACGGATATGGAATGTGTTTAGACACTGGATGATATTTCCTTTTCAACCTGTAAATTCACCCCAGGCTTACAAGTGTTCTTATGATCCAAACCATTGTATCAGATATTTGAACATTTTTATCCCCCTTTTCTTAAAAGCACACAGCTTCCTAAAATTCCCCTAGTTCTTTTGCATTTATCTTCCTCAAGGAAATGCTCTTCCCTCTTCTTTTCTAGCCCTTCTTCTATTCTGATGTCCTTCCAGTGAGGTTTCAAGTCTCTGCTCTTCTTGTCCATATTTATTCTGTGATTTTCTTCTTCKGGATCTTTGCACCTCTTTATCACTCTCCTTTTAGATTTTACTTGTATGCTTGAATGGTGATGCATGGATTTACCCACACAGGAAGCTAAAATGTTTTCTCCCTTTCACATTGCTCAAATAAGAGACACTCTGGGATACACATGCCTGTCATGTGCACTGCATATCCTGCTCTTGTTCATAAAACCAGAGCATCAAACCTCTTATATATGCAACAGAATGAAATTCCCTATCTGGAATACATATATTTTATTTACCCCTCATATTAGCCAAGTTCTGCTACCAAGTTATACGGATAAAGCAAYGACTGTTGCTTCCACTTCTTGCCCTGACACCATATCCAATTCTGGCCTCAGTTACCCCTCTGTAAAAATAAGGAGAATTATGCTTTCTGGATTATATTGCAAAGCCTTTGATATTTGATTTGCTAATTGATTTTTTTTTCTAGAAAAAAWTTGAACATAGATCAGCCATCTATAGACTGGAATAAAGTGTTGTGTAGTATATATCATTGCAGAGTGATGTATCTTGTATTGCTGGTCAGTGACTCTCTGTTAGTAGGGACTGCAGTACGGTCAGCTGAATGCTACACTACTGAGATTTCTTTCTATGGCTCTCTTCAGGATGTGAAATTTAAGACCCTTTGACAGAAACGGCCTCCATCTATGAAAACTGTCCCTTCCATTCTTTATTGTTGCTTATTGTTCTTTAACACTTCAGCTCAGTAGCAGTGAGAGGACATGCCCCAATTCACTAAGCTCTGTTTCCTCTCACTCGAACACCAGACATTCACTGTGTTCGGTTAATTACATAGCACTGAAAATCRTGCTGAGTAATTGTATTCTCATCCAAGTGGGATTCCTCATGGTACATGCATATCTGTAATGCTGAAAAACAGAGATAGCCGTGATGAATTTCATTAACTAATTCATCATCCTAGAAGCATGCCTARACCAAAACTTCAGCTGCAGCTCCGTCTGAATCTGAAATTCCTTCGGARAGGGGGCTGCTAAGCTAAAATAAGTTCGGTAGATGCTCTGAACTCTTTCAAAACAGTTGATGGTTTATGTTTGTTTTTCCCCTTGGGTGCTTTGAAAAATGAATTGTTCTCATAATTCCTACTTACTGGACAGTTATATAACCACGCACTATTCTCTTCTGCTGAAAAATGAATTASAGCAGTGGGAGAGTTAAGATCTGCAGAAAAACAAAGAGGGTAAAGAAAATGTATTTCTTGCTTTCTTGCTGCTACCCTATCCTTCCATCCTTAACGTCTGCTACAGACCACAAATTCTCTGCACAAGGATCTGCCTGCTTGTTTTGTACTCTGTCTCTAAGCATTGGTATTAATCTTCCAGCAGACTCTTTGAAAGGATACAAGAGCATGAATCCCAAACATAGTCATATAAAATACACATTTCCAAATAGTCCTTCAGTGAGTATCAAAATAATATTGCTTCCTTATGTAAGTAAAAACAGTCTGACCTACGTTTGCTGAAGTAACTTCTGTGAACTGACAGAAAGAACTAAGAATAAAGCACTGCCTCACAGCTGGAGTCTGATAAAAACACACAAATTAAAATTCACATTTAAATAATATATGATGCAATTTGTCTTGAACAAATGGGCTCACCTTGGAAATATATTTCATTTATAATCCGCCATTTTGTGATTCACTTGACAGATGCATTTACTCCTAAATCCTGCTGTACCATTACATCAGGTTGAGGCAATATCATTACATATGCAATGTACAAAGCAAACTTTGCATAAATCCTAGATCTGGAGAGAGGGAGGCCCCTTTTTATGAATACTTTGCATATATATATATATATATATATAATTAGTTAAAACAACAGGCTATTCCAAAGGAACAAAGAGGAAGCAACTGTCTTCAGCCATTTATTTTTCTTATGGACATATTGCTCTTTGTCAGGAAACACACCAGTAAGTTTCAGACCACGCTCACATTTTCTTAATACTGGCAAAAGTTCACTATCGCCAAGGGGGCACATTTGGAGGTAAATTGATTTCACCCCTCTAATGGAAAAAATGTGTGGTATTCTAAAGTCTTTTGAAAAACATTGAAGTGAAGCAGCATCCCTTTACATACGCATTGGAATCATTCCTAAGTACATAAAGATGCTTAGGTGATTTTCACTCAAACCAAAAAGTTATATCCAGATGTGAATAAATGGCTGCGTCGATTTTTTTCTTTATTTGAAAACTGATCTATGTATCAGAGCATGATATATACTATAYGCCAGACTAACCTACCAGTGTCATCTTTGTGATGAATGAACATCAYGGTGGGGGAGGGAACTTGCTTTCTTCCTGTCTTCCTTCCATTATTCATGCAGATGTGTACTGACATGACGAGAGAAATGCTSATGCAACTGTTGTGAAGTTGGCTTGGGCAGATTAGAACACATTCACTAGAACTGCTTGAAGATACCAGCAGTTTGTGGGATAGTGTTATGCTACAGCTGGATGGCAATTGATTGACAGTGGAGAGGGAGGTCAGAAGTGCTGGGATTCACTGCCTACCTACTTTTCCATCAATCACATAGCTGCTCCATGGACAGCCAGGAGCCCATCAATGCAATGGGGTGTTGCCAGATGTGGAGCCCATACGTTCCAGGGCGTACAGCCCAGACAAGTATGGACTGTGCTTGCAGGATGACAGTCTGCGTGTAAGGACATTTGGCTCTGAGGGCACGTGCAAGGCCAAGAGCRGCCTGGGCACAAGAGGAGCTGCACAGCAGTTCAGAAAGCTTCAGTGTTACTTCATCTCCTTGAGAATATTTTCCAAATACTTTCCACAGGCATCTTCAAGTACAGAGGAAGCCTATTTGAAACAATTACAAATCCTTAAAAGCAAGCCAGTACCATCTTACCTCTTTATGATATTCAAATGTCTATGCAGGAAATCTCCACTAAAGTGACTGATATAATTACAAGGGATTTTTCCCTTTACCATTCTTCTTCCATATCCTGCTTGAGAAGTGTCTTTTACTTCCAAACATGAAAGAAAAATGGTGCAGCACTCCTGCAATCATCCAAGTTCTGATACCTGAGAGCCTGAAAAGAAATCTCAGCAGCATTAGCAGCTGTTCTGMCTCGGACAAGCATAGATGGGGTCTGTGTTTTTCACTTTGCCAGTGAACAGCATATCAAAAAGGGGACCTATATCTACCATCCCAAGATTATATTATTTCCTATGTATGTCTCACTTGACATAAGATTGCTTTTCATACGCTACACAGATTAATGATGTTTCTAAGGAAGAACAAGTCATATTATGACTTTTTGCTTCTAACATTTTGAGAGTCAGCAGAAGAGAGGGACCTGAGTTTRTCTTAGGAGGAAAACTACACATCTATACGTGAGATTTTATGCTTGTAAGGCCATATGAAGTCAGAGGAAAATAATAATTTTTAAGATCCAAATCATTAATGATGTTTATAGCTACGTGTTTGCATTATTTATAGGAAATGAAAAGGAATATTTGTGATTTCTGCTGATGCTACCCTTGGAGCAGGACAATATCAGCAAGGTGTTATCAGTGTGTTTGCAAACTCTAGTGGAGCAGTAGAGCAGATTTTCAAGGCCTTTGGCTTAAAGACAACTCAGATGATGTYGTTTCCTCTTTGGCAAACTCGTACAGAAGAGAGGAGAGGAAGCATACTGTGTCAGTTGGACTCTATGTGTCTATCTGCATAGGAGTCTCWGGTGGTGAAGGTCATTAGACAGTCAAACTGAAGATTTTCTTCTTCTCCTTCTTCTGCCCAGTAAAAAGTATTTCATTTATAGCGGACTTTAACTGCAGTTTTATAAGAGGATGCCCTAGAAACTCTAACAAATCCTAGAATTGAAAGCAAATAGTTATGACTGCAGGTAGATTTGGTACACTTTCCACATTCTTTCTCCAGGGAGAATCGCTTTTCCTGCACCCCTCCAGATATTTTGAGGACTAATCTGAATCATCTCCAAGAATAGCAAGTCCAGGACAGGAAGAGGGAAACATGAACTCTGAAGATACTTTCAGAATAGTCACTATCAGCTATCACAGGTTTTACCCATGTGTCAAGGTAAAGTTGACAGTCACAGAATATAAGAATAGTTGCGTGAACAAAAGGCTTTTTAAAGCAGCACTTCATCCTGTCTCCCTTATTCCTAGCATGAAAAAAAATGGCATGATGTACATACTGGACACGAGGGACATGAGGTGGGACTCCTTCACCTTAAATTTCCCCACACTTCAAAGTATACCAATAAGACAGCAATACTTATTTCAGTGAGCTAAAGTAAAGTAGATTTGTAGGCTAGGGTAGAAATCAAAATGTTTGCCTGCATTGTTCAATTCACCTCAGTTGGTCAAGATGTACTTCTGATATCCAGGACATCAGGCCAAGGTCTTTCTCTGCTATTTTTTAATGGCTAATATCAATACCACTCCAGCTTGCTGGAGACATCAAAATTTCCAAAGTTGAGGAGAAAACTTCTGCAATGCTTTTAGTAGGACAAGGTCCAAAAAGTTCTCACCAAGGTGTTTTAGCTATTTGGGAACAAGCAGAGAAGAAACTCATAGGATGGTGTTTATTGTGCTCCAGTCCCAAATAAGCAGCCTGGAGTGCCCGGTATGTGACCTAGAACACGTCATTTAATCCATCTGTGCTTTGCTTCCACATCTGTAAGATAGAGATAATCCTTCTCTGATTCTCCAGGCAGTTTGCAAGATAAATCTGTTAATTCTTGGGAGCTGATCAGCTACTTTTACAAATTGGGCAGTGCKCATGCAAGCACTTTGCAAAACAAAAATCCTCTGCCTCTGAAGCAACTCCTCTTCTATCTGACAGCTGAAAGATATAGGTTTGAACATACTAATCCACTGGKCCTTAAGACTTTAATCCTCCAAAGTCACCCAAGTGATTATTATGCCTGGTTGAGCATCAAAACTGAAGAAACAAATGCTGAACAAAGTCATCTTTCCAAAAGATTTCAGACARTTAGGTTTTGTGAGGCTTTTCCTGAGTCCCTCTTCATGCTCTCTGGAAAAAACAGAAAATCTGATAGTATATTAAGACAGCTGCAAAACCTGTTTTTTGCCATGAGGACTATGAAACAATAGCTATGGAACTCAAAACCCAAACATCTCCCTCATACAGGGGAGGCAGGAAAATGGAGAAAAACAACAAGGAGGAAGGATGAGTGTTTAAGGACAGAGCAAACTGTGATAAAGGTGGCCTTGATCAGGGCTAGTAGTGTTGTGCACCTTTGTAGACGAGCTATAGGACACGGCTGTGGGCAACATTAGGTTTTATCACTGTGTGTAGAGTAGTCACCAAAACAAAGTTGATAGTGTATTTCCTTCTCCATTTTATTTTCCTTCTCCATTTTGTCTTCTTGAAGGACMACTTGCTTTGAACTAGGTTGTCCCTTAGAGTTCTTAAGATCATTATGGATAGGAAATTCTTTTACAAACAGACAGTAGAAATTTTGTCTTTACTAAGGAAATTATACTTAGGAATGGCAGATTCTTGCTCCTTAGATTCAGTGCCATGTGATGTGTGTAAGGCAGGTTATATGCTTGGCAGCTGTTATTACAGAAACCTATAACCAGARCAGAGGGAAAATATTTTTTCTGTGTTTCTGCATACACCTTCCCTGGTATTATTTTGCTAGATAAAACGGGGGTTTGTGTAAATCTCATAATTCATCCTTACAGGTCTATGAAACAGGGCTATATCGCAAAATTTGCAAGTGAAAAGCAAATACTATACTCTAGACATTTGATATAATTTCTTAGAAGAAWGTGTGCTGTAACAATAATTTGAGCACTCAGAAAATATAAATCWGCATATATGTTTTGAACTAGGGCTAAGTGAGCAGCACGCTTTCTGATGCTGTGCAAATTTTATCTGTCATACTGATATCTAGGAGAACTCCTCCTCATTACTTGGTTTCAGTTTGACAGTATCATTTTAAGGTTCAGCATTAGATTTACTTAGAATMTGTGGGTGGATCTAAAGTTTATGAGTTTGGTGAGATCCTAATCAGCACCATGCTTYCAAGCACTATTTATGAGAATTTGTTGATTAGGAAAAAGGGTCTGGGAATATCATAAAAACACACTTAGTCTGGTATGGAAACAACTTCCAAGAAGCTATTTTTAAGTGATTTCCACTTCTTGTCTTGCCTTTAAACAGGAAGCAGTAAGAACCATAACAATAACTGTGTTTAAGTTATTAAGCCTCCTAAACCCTTGCAAACAGGTTAACATTTCTGGCAGAGCTACAGGGAGATTCTTATTAAATTCTATTAAATTTTACTMTTCTCGTCTGGTGTCTTCCTGACCAAGACTCACCTATAAAGGMAAAGATATTTTCATTCGAAAGGCTTTTCAGAAATCAAGGACCRTCTGTGCTCTCTGTCACAACTTGCCATCTCCTTTGACAGAGAAGGATTTCTATCAGTTTTCCGCAGTTGGAGAACTTGGCTAAGAGGTCCTTGTCTCCTGATTTCTTGAATTGTGTGAATCATATTGCTTGCCATTGTCCTGAGGCTACAATGAAATGTCCAGCAAATTAAGCTCCGCATTTCTAAGAGCTCAGGATGGGATGGATGCATTCAGATTAAGAGAAGGAACTCGGCATTATGCTTCAAACATCCAGTTAGTCAAAACTAGTGCCAGTAACACTGTGGGTGTGACGTGTTTGTCTTATCTGTCCTTGGCTGATAGTAAGGGAACAGACAGCTAGTGAGCAGGCTATGTTATGGAAAAAGAGAAGAAAAAAWAATTCTAAAGATTGTAGCTTTCATTTTGTCAGATAAGGGAAAAGACTAAAAAAGAATCTTGCACCTGAAGTTACTGCTAACAGGAGAAAAAGAAAAAAAGATTACAAAAGACACTTTCTCCTTTTTCCTATCTTCCCAATCACTCAKCATGTTCTGCTTGTTTCACTGGAGAAATCATTTTGTCAGCTAATTGTGTTTTTAACAATAGCTGATGCAGCGCATGGGAAATTAAGCTGCTACGTGTTCACTGCCCGCGTCCCARCTCAGGATGTGCCCCGTGCAGGCAGCGCCGCAAGCCTTCCCTGCGCMGGGGATGTGTAAAGCTCTGTCCGTGACCTTCACAAATCTCATGCTGGGCTATTTTTGTTGGTGGGGTTAATTTAGAATATAAACCGGAAAGGAACTTGCAACCAAGAAGGAGGAAAAATATAGCATATTTTTTGTTATCTCAATTTTATCTGCGGTCTCTATCTCAAAGTCAGAATGGGAATCTCACTGATACCTGTGGGAATTGAACCAAGCTCCTAAAGACAAGACCGAAGCTTTAGAGTAAACAGCTTTCTTTTTTCCTCCTGCAAGTAAATTTAGTGTTTCCATTTTCCTCTGAGTGTCTCTAAATGTCTAAATGTCTCAACACACCTCTAATTTATTTCAAGGCTTTGGGCAGATTTGTTTTTGTTTTAGAGGTAATATTTAGGGCTGATAAGGTATAGCAGGAAAAAAAAAATCTAATAATCCTTTTTAAACTTTAAGGAAACGCCATGCTAARTATAATAATCAGTTTACACTTTAAGGAAACACCATTCTAAGTAAGTGCTGGATGCAAGAGTTAAGATGGTTGGTGTCTGCATAGTTTCAAAAATGAAAAAAATAATAAAAATAGATACATCTTGTTGAAAAGGGTCTTAAAARAGCTGTCTGAGAGAGCAGCCTAAGTATTGGAGTAAAACCTTGCTCACGTTCTCTCCTTTTTATCCCAGGTCATTCTGGAAAGACCAGCACGATAAAATAACACATGCCTCACAGCAGTATTACTTCAGYTAACTGGAGAACATTCAAGGATAGAAAATAATGTTTATTCTGTTTGCTGTGAGGTAGTGCACAGACRCATGAGTACATTTATATATGTGCGTGTACACACATATAAGCTATTATTTGTTCTTTGATGGCAAAACAAGAGGTTTGAGCCCTCTGGGAAAGGGCACTTCCTCCAGATGTGCACTTTTCCGCATAGGAGCCTGTATGATGCTGCAGAGCGGGAATGGGAGGAAGGCTGCTTGGCATCTGCAGTCTGCACAGCTGAGCAGCAGGACTGCTCCTCGCCACGGCACTGCAGCAGGGCTCAGAAATGGTCAAAATCTGCGGGGAGAGCACAGTGTTTCCATGGAAAACGCACAGCTCCCGGTGGACAAATGATAAAAAAGGCTTTGGGCAGCCTGAGGCTGGAGTGAACCTCAGATTACCAAAGCGTTCTAGAGGTTTAGATCCAATTTGATATTAGTTCTTCTTTCTTTGGAGCGATGAATCCATTCCAGGGCT
This sequence comes from Eudromia elegans, assembly GCA_003342815.1. Taxonomy (NCBI): domain Eukaryota; kingdom Metazoa; phylum Chordata; class Aves; order Tinamiformes; family Tinamidae; genus Eudromia; species Eudromia elegans. Next base: position 3,605,868 of record PTEX01000033.1, read on the forward strand.
AAACTGGAAAACAGTTTCCTCACTTTTTAAAGTTATCTGATCTGTGTGCTTTGTAATATCACTGTTAGCTCCCTGCTTAACCTGAGGTAGAACAATGGGGAATCTGCTACATCTCAATTAAAGTGGCTCAAAATAAACAGTGGATATTTACACTGACAAAAAGATGCTATTACTGAGCTTCTTTTTTGACTTTTTTTTCCTAGTGTTTAATCTTCTTCCTTGTCATTTCTTGGTGAAGGTAAGCAAGTAATCTTTTAATCACATTCTGTATAAACTGAAAAGATATGTGTCCTACAGAATTCCATTCATTTCTCAGAAATATCACAGAATYACTTAATGACTTAGGTTGGAAGGGACCTCTAAAGATCATTTGGCCCAAACCCCTGCTCAAGCAAGGACGCCTAGAACACATTGCACAGGGTCACATCCAGGTAGGTTTTGAGCAGCTCCAAAGTAGCAGACTCTACAGCCTCTCCGGGCAGGCTGTTCCAGTGCTCTGTCACCCTCATGGTAAAGAAGTTCTTCCTCATATGCAGAAGAAACGTCCTTTGTTGTAATGTGTACCATTTGGCATGTTCTTTTGAGCCCCTCTCCTCTTGGGGCTCTAGGCTTTCTCCCTCTCTTAACCCTAACCCTACCCCTTACCTTAACCTTAGCCCTAAGCCCAAGGTCATCAGGCCTAATGCTGGCTAAATGGCAGATATTCTCCTAACACCAGTCTGGATATAGCACTACATTTCCTTTGACATGCCCATTCAAGCCCTACTTCCTATGGGGTTCTAGGCTTTCTCCCGCTCTTAACCCTAACTCTAACCTTAATCTTAGCCCTAAGTCTGAGGTCACCAGGCCTACTGCTGGCYAAGCGGCAAGTAAAGTCGTAAATAAATATCCTAAATATATGGACCCTCATATMTCTTTTATAGCTTTCCAATATTATTTTTGAAATAGGTCTAACTGAACTAGAAGTAGACAGCAGTATTGTTTTATTAATATCCCTGTCAAGAAGCCATATTATCTTTTWAAAAATATTCCTTTGTTTACACACCCAAGACTGATGCCTACTAYCTAAGTGTTGCTGACTCTGTTGGAAGTGATATTTAGTATGTCGTCTGCTAAGGAACATGAAATCCATGTCAGCATCACTGCCTTCCAGGATGTGATTCCTAGTCTTGTGGATAAAGCTATTCATTCCATTTCTGCATGAATGATCGTATGTTTTTGCTGTTCTGAAGTACTTAAGGTACAGCTGAATCTACTTTATATAGCTAGTCTTTTTGGTAACTGCCACTGTCACGAAGAAATGTCAAAGACACTTAGAGTGGGATTCATTTTCCAAAAAAAATAGACACTTAGGCTTCTGCTCTATTCAAATGACAGAACCTGGTCCTTCATGACAGTAACTCACATTTATGATGAACAGGATGACTGCAATCTGGAAATTCCTGTTTTCTCTCCATTGTGTGTACAGGCAGATGATGTGATTTGTTTGGACTTGACYCCTAACTTTTAGATGGATAAAATGGAGTCAGATTATCCCAATTTTAAGACTTCTACCTCTGTCTATTACAATACTGCTGACAGTTTGTCTTTCTGAACCAAGCCAGGAACTTTTTCCTTTCTTTCTCTCTCCTCTCCTGCAGGTAATAGCACTGATGGGGTAGTAATTCTAGATATTTGGACAAAATCAGTGATACTGTATTGCACTGCCAAGACCAATATTCATGTGGAGATGCTATGTTTTCTCTTCTGGTATCATGCCCTCTGGGTTTCTCTTTGTGGTTTCTCGGAATTTTTTTTCTGTATTTTTACAAAATGTAAAGTGAAGTTTATGTTTATGAATAGAGTCTTGGAAACCAGAAATATTTATCTCAGAAGAAGTCCGGTAAGGGCAATGAGAGGGCAAGTGAATACTGTTCTCAAAGTAACCCTAAAGGCTCACACACTTGAGAGACTGGATACTTCTGGTCTTTGCAACGGTCAGTTGGTCTTGAGGTTGGTTGTCAAGTAAGGGGCAGCTGTTCTTCACCTAACTTTCTTCACTCATCCTCGTCTTGAATTCATCCAAGACTTCCAGTTTCTTTCTCATAAACTGCAGCAGATATCAGAAGATGTAAAAGGCTTTTAATCAGAGGTAGTCCAGACCAGATTTGGAGAGATGACCAAGAGTTGACTGRCTTTCTTTCCCACATGATATATTTTTGGCATCACGTTGTTTTCGAAGGAAAACATCAAATTACAGAAAAAATRAGTTCTAGGCCAAAAATCTTCCCACTTGCAGCTAGACAAACCTCATTGATTTCCTTGCCAAAACCTGATGCTGTGAGACCCAAACCCTGAGACTCTAGTGGCAGAGAAAATAGGAAGGTCATATATTTATCCCCGACCACTGCTTTCCTAATTTTAAACTTAGGACCCTAGATTATGGGACACTAGGAAAGCTTTCCCAGTCTCTTTGGTTATGACTGTATTATCAACTACATATCACAGATATACTTCAAAATTTTGTAGGGAAATGTAACATTTTATTAAGTTGTCCTTGTAAATGATATGCTGAAAGAGCCTAAGTAGATATGAAAATTAAATGGGTCTGAATTTGACCCATTGAATTTGGGATGTTTTTTCAAGGAAAAGTGATACTGTGATTAAAGCACTGGACAGGCATTTTCTCACAAAATTTCTTTTTCCAAACAGTTSGTCAAGTTGTTTAATTGCAAAGGCAATCCTTTAACAGAGGAAGTTAGATACTGTAACAGCACAGAGCAAATCTAGAGGGTAGATTCACAGCTCCAGAACTATCATTCATTATGTTGAGATACCTCACATTTATTGGCATTTATATGACACCTCTGTTCTATTGGAAGTTTAGTTACTCTTTTCACTGGAGTTGGGCTTCTGCACYGTGGAGAACATTAGATATCCAGAAACACTTTTCTACCTGAAATTTTAGGCAAAATTATCCTGACTTCCATTACTCAAACTGAGGATACTTTAGGCATGTGCACTGAACTGCAGTGCTTAATTTTCTGAAAGAGATGGTCTATGGAYGTCTACACGTCTGGCTGCCAGGGCTGCTTATTATTGAGATGGTCCTTTCTAATCCCATGTTCCTCAAATAGTACGTGAGCATAGGAGAAGGATTTCCTTTCTTCCTTATCTTCTTCGCTGTGCCTACTTAGCTTCTAAAGCTTTCATGGCAGAGACTCTTTGCATGTTTGTATCATTTCTGACACRAGCCTTCAGTCATGTCTGGGGCCTAAGGCACTGCCATAATGTAAATAAAAAAGTGATCCTGACATTTCCTGGAGATTTCATCTCAACATCTGGGCACACAAGCAATGCACAGTTCACTTTATGTCATATTCCAGTCTGATTTGCACAGGCCTTGACAAGTTCAGTTACTACAGTGTGACCTGTGTCTTTGAACAGAGCTCAGATCTTCACCCCCACATTAGCCCACCTCTAAGAAATGTGTTATGTGCAATTAAAGGCTTAGTGAAAAATAACAAACTGTCATGTGCCAGCCCTTATCTCCTGGACATCAGCAGATGAAAGCAGGCGAACCCATCCAACATTAGTCAACCTTCTCTGTGTGGGAGGATGCAGGTGGCAAGATGGGTTCACCCACGGAGTGCACACATCCAGTTACAGAGGGAGAATTCACCAAGCGCAGGGCTTTCAGCCCAACTGAGCACAGAAAACACAATCCATAAATAAAGATGCCAGTGCTCCCAGCCTCCCTTTGATGTTGTGCAGGATGGGAGGCATCAGCCACAGGTATGCAAACATGAAAGCCGAATGCCATCAATCACTAGGGAGCAGCTGTCTTCACAAACCAGACAGAGTGTAGGTTTACATTTGATTAAAACAAATAAAATCCAAGAGAAAAGAAATAACAGACGATCTATCTAAGACATGACTGAACTCTTCACTGCCAAAGATATGGAAGAAAACACAGAAAAGTGCCAACCTTCAGGGGCACGTTTTGCTGAGATTAGTTGCTACAACAGGAGGTGGGTTTGGAAAGGGAAGGATATTAACTTTCCTACTTRGAAAAGAATGTGATCTTTACACTATGCCTTTGAAACCTCTGAGACTTATGTGGTCTTTCATGTAGTTACCTTTCTGTGAATTTCTCTGAAACTTTATTCATCATAATGATCAATATCCTTTCCAACCTCCACACATTTGCTCTGCAGATGTAGCTTCCATTTTTATTATCACTTCAGAAGCAACTTGTTTGAATATCTTTGCTACAAGCATCAAGAGCTAGATCATGTCTTTCCCCAGGCTAGCTTTGGGTCTCTCATATTTAGATGACTGTCCTGCGACTTTCTAGATAATCCATTTAGATGAGGAGATAGATTGGTACGTGAGGGACAGAGAGTGCTAAGGAGTGGGTGGAAATCTTCCTGAAATCAGTCCTTCTGTATAATGGTACATCTTAAGTAGAAATGCCATAAAACCAGCCTGACATAAGTTCTCTTCTCCCTAGCCAAGATCTGATTCAGCAAAGCTCTCTGGTGCAGGGCTACCTTTAATACKTAAATAGTCCATGAGACTATTTATAGCTTAGCAAAGCCTGCAAATCTTGCAAAAACCGTCTTTGAGAGGCAGTTCCACTGTTTAAACAGGTGTGTTTATCTGAAAATGGCTCAAAACTGCAATACAGTTAGAGAGGATGGTGACCTTAATGTATTGGCAGTTCAGGTCCTGACAGCGAGCCTGTTTGGCCACTACTTTTGGTAGATGCATGACGGCAAGTCAGACTGAAAAAAAAAGTCTCCTGTCTTCTATCCATTTACCTTTTTCTCAAAAGAGTTAGGCTGTAATTAAAAATTTATTTTAATGGTCACTTATTTTAGGGAGGCAGGACCTAGGATAATAAACATCATTTAGGTGAGACATAAGATATGCAAATATGGCACTAATTATCAATGGCATGTTTTCAAGGAAGAGTATTTTCTCCTATGGAAAAATGTGTTTTCTCCATGTAAGTTCTTATAGACTGCCTGTTTGAGAAGCCAAAAATTAGGTGATGAAATATCTCAAGATATATACAGTCCATCAGCTTGCTCAGCTGAGATTTGTGCTCGCTGGAATCCAGAGTCTCCTTCCCAGCTCTGCAGCATCGAGTCTTGATGTAGGACYGTGGGTAGAAGTCAGCCAGAGACTGAAGCACTTGAATGAAAGGTCTATGCACTATTAAGGTCACAATTTTCAGTTATTTGAAATCACAGCACCCCATCTACCCAGGTACACAGGCAGAGACGCGCAGCTTTTGAGCCTGTATTCCRTTATTCTCATGAGCACTTTGCTAGTGATAACTCTGTAAAATGCAAGGCTTCATGTTTCCTTTCAAAAGCCCTACGCAGGACTGGCTTAAATTACTGAGTGCACTTTGTGCTGTGCAGCTCCCACATCAGCTACATCCTGCTGGAAAGAGACTTGTCAACTGCAAGTAAATATTGCAAGCACAGGAAACAAGAGTGTCCCCTAGCCCGGCCTGTGACCCTGGAGTTCACTCCTCGAAGGCACCAATGACCAGCAACAACCACGTCACAGGGGCAAGTGCCAGCAGGATTTTCTCTCACGTATTTGATCTCCCAGCTGCAGCAAAGCATCAAGAGAAGAAGCAGCTGCTCAACCAAACAGCAACACAGTGCGGTGCAGAGTGGGGAGCTGAGTGCTGCCCGCAGAGGTAAATRGTGTGGGTGGCTAACACAGCTTGACCTTAACTGACAGGAGATAGTTCTGAGCATCAAATTTAAAGACATGGTTTTGTCAGGCCCTAGAAGAAACTTGGTGTTTCATAYGAGTGCATTTTATGTGCTGTCAGTTCACCTGAGGTCAGAAGCAAGCATGTGCCTTCTTTAATTTATCCAGCTCCCTCATTGCAGAAACATGCCTTTTCCTCTTCCATCATTCTTCCGTAGTAGCACAGAGTAGACGAGATTCAAATGTTATAATTTCTTCTTTTTAGTTTGGGTAGATAAAATAGGTGACTCCCTTTTAAAAATGCCAGGTTTTAAAAATACTTCTTTTTTTTTCTTTTTTTTTCTTTTGTTATACTCTGGATATTGAAAATATATCCTCTTTAGCTAAGGATTTACTGATGCTTTGCTGTAATGCAGCGCCAAAATGCTTTTTTGTCCTCTTAAAACTACCTTGAAGTCTGGATTCCTATATTTTGCAAGGAAAACAGACTATCATTTATGATGTTATAGACTGTAGTTTTAATTCTCTGCTTTATATCGACTGTTCTAAAGAGTATGGCTAATGAWGTGTATTTCTTAATAAATTCAAGGAAAACAAATACATTTTTTAAGCGGTATGCTTTTAAGGATAAAATTCTCTTCTGTGTGCTTACTCAAAGCCCCAGAAACAACAGATGTTCAGCACTGTTTTACAGCTGGTTACATTTCAGCATAAAGCAGAGCAAGTATTTTCACAGCTACACAGATCCCTTCAGCATGTGCMGCACTCTGCAGCAGTTCAGAAGAAGAGGACACGTTGCCAGGGCAGTTTGGGAAGTGACACCCTCTTCTTGCATTGCTTGCTGGCCTATGTTGGATGGCAAACCCCCAACTTGTGTGGCAAGCACCTGGGAAGAGCCCATTGTGTGTCTTTTATAACTGTGAGGTGAAAACATATTTCTTTTAATTCTTTTCAGCATTTCAGTATTTGTTCACTGATCATGCWCTGAATATTGAGCCAGAAAATTCCATTTTCAGGGTGCTTGTGTGTGTGTGCATGTGTGTGTGAAAATACAAAGTATTTTAACACAGAAACGCAAATGTTCACCAACCCTTTTTTCCCTCTCTCCTCCACAAACCACAATATTTTCTGGGTTCCCTTTACTGATGACACAGTACATGTTATATATGACACTGAATATCTTTGCAATTAGATGACAATATAGTTTCATTTTACCAAAAGAAACTTTACTACCCAAACCTCAACCTTATTTGCAGGCTTAAACAAAAGATATACCTTGGCTAACAGCTCACTGATGCAATGCAGTTTAGGTGAGTAGCTACTATCACTGGTGAGCCAAATTTTCTTTGTATTTTTACCTCTTTTTTGAACACTGACCTTTCATGCAGAAGTATCTGGGACTCATTAATAAAGGTTGTACATGTACACATAAATCCAGCTTCCTTTAACCACACAAAGGCAGACTTTTTTTTTGTTAAATAGCAATTGTCATTTCAGAAAGAAYTGATTTAAGATGCATTATGTCATTTTATTTCATGTTGTGCCATTTGGTCTCTGATCAGTCAGGAGGCCCAGTGCTTTCTATGGAATCAATTAACCCCGAAGACTGGCCCTAGTCCTAACGTTATGCTTTAATAGAAACCACTAGGCTCCTTCTGCAGCCATCTCTAAAGTAATGTGCAGCTTGAGCCATACATCTCTGTAAGCCAGTTGGCCAGGAGAATAAGGATCCCTCAACTCTCCCTTTGCATTCCTATGTGAGATACCTGGAYACCAGTACAATGTGATGGGAAATGATGTATTTAGGAGGTGGACTGGCAGACAGTGAGTGGATCTTCAGCTTCACCTCTCTAACATAAGTAAAGGGAAGTCTATGCAAGAGGCTATATCGGGTTGCCACAGTGAAATTCTCCAGCCCAGAGCAAAAAAGTAGCTTKGGATATYTGRTGACYCRAAYATTCTCCATAAGAGCTACCCAATGAAATTTTGGATAAGGATGTTAGCTAATACACAGCAAGACACAAAGAYRGAGRAAAAAAAATAATAATCTTGCCAAAATTTACAAAGCATTACCTAAGGAGCAAATACTATTTTTCTTTCTTGCAGTATCAGGTTATCAGTTTTAACTAAACTATTTATATATTTTTCAATTCTCTTTGTTCATCCCTTGAAACTCTACACATTTTTTAGCATATTTACYATCTTGGAAAACAGCATGTAAGGGGGACCTGTGTATTATTTCTGTCTTTATTTGATTTTATACAAAATAATGAAAGTTCCAGGAGATCTTTCCAAGTATTTGAAAACATTAAAATAAAAATCCAACCATTTTACTTTCCTTAGTTGTTGCAAAATATAATCAAGGACAGRAAAAAAAGTGAGATAGAAATAAAGAAAGACAAAAATTATTTTAGCCTCACCACACATCTCCTACTCTGTTCCCTCTAAAACCAGGGGAAAATAAATAAAAGTTTCACAATTTGCTGGATAAAAATGATAGATGTGGTTGCCTTCAGACAAAGACAAAATATGTTTCAAGACAAGAGTCTATACTAGGCAGGGCCTTATACTAGGCAGAGGCTTGCCAGTGGCCTGGTACTTTCTAAGCCAAGTGCATTTCAGCATGTGAGCCTCATTCTAACTGCTGTGATGACATATTCACACAAGGAAAGAGGTGGTCTCTCAAGCAGATGGATCCATTTCACTAAGCCAAAGCCAAAAAACACTGTTCTAAYCAGCAGAACAGTGTCTTTTAATCTCTTGTACTAGTAACTATAGTTACTACTGTAACAGTAGTAGTTCTATAATATTAACASCATTGCTCTGTTCACATCCAGAAAAAAAGGGAAAAAAAGCTAGAATTCAGTTTGATACCAAAAAAGAGCATGTTGTCCATAGCCTGCTCAGCTGATGAGTCAGTAAGGGTTGGGGAACAAAGCAAGAGAAAGCCACAACCAGTCTTCCTGCCAAATCTCTTACCAAGTGGATGTCTACTTTCTATACACATCAACAACTTTGAGCAATGCTCACTGTAGCTCCAAGTACAGCTCATTTGTAATTTACCTTTTTATTTTTTTGGCATAGACAAATTTTGAAGCTAAGCTATTGTTTATTTGGTTTAACTTCTAGGATAGTAGTCTGTCTTTTCTACCATTTTGGGGAGATTTTTAACATGCATCAGTTTTTATAAGAACGTTTGTTCATTCTTGCAGTCATTAAACAGGTTTAAAGATGCTCCAATGAGAGCAGCATTTTCATTTGAGACAGCCAAAATTAGCCGTGACAGAAGGTCACAAAATCAGGGTGGAACATGGCAGAAGGAGGACGCCATGTTTAGACAGAACCAGAAAGTGTTAGTAAAGGTGTGACAGCAACTTCTATCCCAATTACATCAGCTACAGATTACAAATAAAAATGAAAATGATTCTTTCAATTCACAAAAAAAGGGTCACAGAGTGAAGGATGCAGCATGAGAACATGTGCAATTATCTGCAAGCTTAGAGTCCAGAAGACTTTTCTGTAAAGCATGTGTGAATACGTAAATATGGTTGGAACTTGGAAGTATTTGTTTTATAAGAAATAATATCTAATTTTGAGTCTATTAACAATGTAAAGTATATATTTCATGTTTTTATAATCCAATTAATCTCTTTTCCTCTTCTGCTGTTGTTAATCAAGATATTTTAAATGAGAATATTTTATGTTACCGTGATCACTGATTTTACTGTTGCAGGTTTGACTATTTTGAACGACTGCTGTCAGCAGTGAATTAGATCTATCTCTGTCAGGTCTCTGTTCCTCTTGAACATTTTTGCTTTATCTCTTCAGACTACAAATTTTTCAAGGCAGGAACAACTTATCTAGAAGAGATCTTAATAGTGATGAGCTCCTGTACTGCTACTACAATTAAAAAGTACAATAGCAAAAAGGTTTTTTAGTCTTATTGCTCTGCTCTTCCTGCAATCAGGAAATATTTGAGCATGTATTTTGGTCTTCGTGCTTACTGGCAGGGTTGCATACAGCCATGGGACTGAGAGCAGAGCGCAGGTCTCTTGCCTTTAGCTCCACTCCTCCGTCTGCTGCGCTGCACTGCCTAYGCAGCAGCTCTGCATTACTGGAGCACGTGTTACTGCAGCAGAAAGGAGGAGGCTGGTAACTCTTTTTCTTGCTTGCCAGTTTCCCTGTCCTGCTGCTGTTCTGATCCTTGGATGACACATCCAAATCACTTTAAAAAAATCTTAAGTGTGGAAAGAGTTAATGTCTGTGATAGGAAGAGTCTGCCTCGGCTGTCAATGAAGCCACCTGGTACCCATTAAGGAGTAGTTATGAGAGAAGGGTGAGAGATAAAGCAGGAAGGTTTTATAGTGTAGGAGAGAATGAGCAACAGGCAGGCAGCATTGGGTTAGTGGTTTGGGTAGTAAGCAGAGCCAGGTGTTTGAAGCCATTGAGGGAGGAAAGATTTATAGGCTACTTCAGTAGGCAAAAAGCTATTTTCTTCTCCCATATGGAGGTAATGACTTACTGGTAAGGTCTGAACCAAAAGAATGCTGTTGTGGAGAAGATACCAAAACAGTTAACATAAGGGTGATTGAATCTTTGYTTAATGATTTGCAAAGATCTGGAGTCAGTGTTCAATGGAGGTGAGGCTCCAGRGCTTGAGGGTTCTGTGTCTGACTGGGTCCTAATCCTTCTTCATYGTTAATATTCTGAAGGATTTATTTTTAAGTTAAACTAAAGAATATCTTTGTCTGCCAAGTGGTCTGGCAATTTTTAGGAGACAGWGCTGGCCAAACAGACTCCTCACTAACAAACCTTTTTCCGTTTGCAAAGTATCCCTGGCCTGAAAAAGGCAATAGGTTTATCAGCTACCATTAGAGCAAATTGGATATTTTTAATCTTTATTCTTTGTTTTTAGTTGGTCCACTAGTCCCCTTTTCTGTTCTCCTATTTCCCAATTCAAAATCTATTGTGAGAAGTATATAAACCAAGGTGGATAATTTATACATGCACACAAAACAAACAAACAACAACAAAAACACATTGCCGGTTGGATATTTTTCCCCTCGTAAATATGGTATCATCTTTAGTTTGTAACACAGGAGTGAAATAAAATGTTTCTCATATATGTCATGGCAGGATAACAAGCCTAAGAAACCTCAATGGTCAAAATGGCTCTTGGTGCCAGCATCTGCCTGTCCTCTCCAGGAGACTGCACGGCAGCGGTGCCAGAGCTGCTCATGAAATGACGGATCATTTCTGCATGCCYTGCTCCAAATGACTGGGTTCAGGATGCACCTCCCATGAGTCAGCCTTTGCCACTGCAGAAGAGGTGACAACTGACCTGCCAGATGGGAGGCAGCCGTCCCTTCCACCTCCGGACCTTTATGTGCTGCCTTAGACTGCACCATGCTATACAGAATGGGTCGAATTTAAACAATAAAACCTAGCRTCGCAGTTCCTTTTTGCGATCTCCCAGCTAAGTCATAGGGGACTGTACACATGCCTTGTCTTTGTAAATTTATGTGTTTTTCTCTGCTCATTTATGCTGTGGCAGAAGCACTGTTGTCAGAGGCACTGCTTTGTTCAGTGGTCATTTGGCAGCAGCCAGTGCTGAAAACACAGAGCACAATAGTGGACATGCTAGAGCACTTATCTGCTCCCAAGATCCTTTGTTAAGCCATTAAAAACATCCCTCTTATTGCCAGCAGAATTGGAATTATTTGAGGCACGGGGTTTGCAACGTGATTTGAGGGGAAAGGGAGGAGAAGGGCTGAGAAGATTGAACCTGCTCTTTGTGAAGGTACTCGCTGTTCTTCCCTGCATAGCTAAAATATGAGGTTCTTACGTMAAGGCACTTTGCATTTAGTCTTTAGGCTGTCAGCAGCTTCAGAGAAGGTCTGCTAGCATTCTAGAGGACCCATTCCTTCACCTTSTCCATGCAGTTTTGTTGCAACTAATCAACTTTTTTTTTTCCTTTGGCTGAAATAATTCTGCTTTTAACTAACTCAGCTGGTAATAAATGAACTCAGTGCAATGGCAGCAGTAGTTCTGCATAATACTGGTTTAACAATTTGCTATTAATTTAGGTCAATTTAATTTAGGACGTGGAAATCTGAAGGAAGTGTGTTTGCTATTAGGCTGAGTCAAAAATSCCTTGAATTTCACTGCTGTGCGAGATGCTGCAGTGTGAGAGCTGGCCCGAAAGACTAGCGAGGACAAGGTTCAGTGAGAGATCAAAATCCAGGAGATCCGAGTGTGCTGCCTATGTCATAACAGTCACATAGGGACTGCGGCTACCTGTTTCAGCAGAATTCTCTGACGGTCCCGGACTGAGCCCGAGGCCTCATTTGTGCCCTGCGAGGCTTCCTGTTTACATCCGTGCATCCTCCCCAAACGGAGTGCTCCGTGCTTCCCACACCTCAGAAGGCATACGCGGATCCCGTAACATCCTGTGCCTTTCCGTCGTCGTAACACTTCTTTTTCTGAGAACTGCCGGGAGAGGTTGCTCACAGGATTGTTAACAATTGGTCATCACCTTTTGGATGTGTCAGACCTTTGAGTGCTCCAGGCCATCGGATTTCATTGACAAGGAAACAATATCAACAAAACATTTGCCCTTTGTTCCACACACATATGAAGTTCACTGTTTATCACAGGGGATAGCACACTTCCTATGTGGAGAAAGATTACCGACTTTTGACTTGAGGCCGAATATTGTACAGCTTAAATAGGACACTCTGAACTGGCAGAGTGAGGCATTTAAGGACTGAATGGTCCTGGCAGTTGCATGGCTCATCTGTGGAGACTGGCTCCTTGTGGCCATGGCCCTCTGGCTCTTGCCAGCACTGTAGCCTTTTTGTGGAGGGAAATTCCAATCTCCAGCTCCCTATGAAGAAGAGCCAGATTAGYATTTTGTTCCTCTCATTTCTTTCCCTCCCTTTGCCCTCAGAAGCATGCCTGATGTCTTCCAGCACTTGCTTAACAGTTTTAAAGAGAGAATGAACATTAAGCAGTGGAACAGTTTTAAAGAGAGAAGGAACATTAAGCAATGGATAGGGATATGAAGAGTAAAGTCCTCCCTAACAAAGAATAAAATATTGGATCCTCTGATACCAGGGGCTGATACCACAGAAGACTTTGTCTTCTGAGGGCTGTCTGCATAGACATACTATGTGGTTGCAAAAGAAAATTCATGAAAGCTGAGCACAMCCTGACACTGGTTTTCAGAGGTGGGGTAGCTTGACTTGCATGGCCCAAGCACGCGGCCAGCTCCATGTCACACGAGAAGCCCAACGCAGCAAGAAGTGGCTTGCATCACCTAGGCTGCATCCCGAGCCACCTGCGCAGCCCAAATCCTGCCCTCAGGCCTGCACACAGCAGAGAGTTGGGATGTTTGGGAGAACTGCCATGAAAGCAGGACTGGGCTTTGCTGTACCAGCATAGCTCTTCTTGGCACTGTTCAGATTGAATGAAGCTGGGAATTCACATTGCACTTGTGTAAAAGCTCCCTCCATTTAGGCCTTTCCAAACGTTTGGGATTATAGATTCCTCACAACCTTTCCATTGTCCTTTTATCTTGCAGTCAAAATAGAAGCAGCCTCAACCATGTACACTACATGATTAAAAGAAAAGGAYTGGAGTTTGAAAGAAAGACTATAATTTGCATGCCACTGAATAAAACATTTTCTCTAAAAATTTTTTGCATAATATGAAATGATTCAATGTAAGGTAGAATTTATAAAAAAAAAAAAAGCCTCAAAGACTCACTCACATTTTCAAAATATAAAAAAAATGAAGGCAGATTGCTTAAAATAAGATGAAATTGATATAACCCTCAAATCCACTGCTGTATGAGGGAAAATTCTTCAATTTTACAGTTTAAATTAATGCAGAAAAAAGTAGACTAAATCAGGGAAAACAATACTTTCTTTTCCCCAAGCAAAATCAATAATAAAATCAAATATTAGAAAGATCTTCCTTCCTACATGTACCATGAAAAATAGATGGTGGACACAAAACTTTTGTGAAATAGGGCTTTGGGGAAGATCAATGAGCTATTTCAGAAATTCATTAAGTCCACTAGCTCATTAATTCTTTTTTCTCATCCATCTAGAATACACATACTCAGCAGCCCTCTTGCTGAAAAGCAGCTTATGCACATGCACTCTCAAACACATAYACACACACACATAAAAGTCAAACAGACCCAAAGAGAAGAAGCAATTACCTGGCACCTGCCTTGGAATTTTAATGCATCTTTCTRGTATGCCTTTGTGTATGCATACAGTACATTTATAGTGTAGCACCAGAAGTATAAACTCTGTGCTTAAAAACAAGTCCATTTCTCCAGTGCTAGCAATAGTTCAAGAATCATAGTGCTTTATTGTCATTGTTTTTTCAGGATTACCACTCACACGGTATGGTTCAGTTTGCCAGAGCGATCTTGGATGAGAAGCTTTCATTTTGCTCAGGGGGAATTTTAGACATCACTTGAGGGTTTTGTCTCATGGCAAAACTGTTTCACACAGGTATATATATTTACTTCTGTGACACTGCAAAGAGAACAGTGAGTCCTTTTAACTGGAAGGTAGTACCTGCTTGCCAGAACACAGTAACTACAAAGATGACTCAAGTTCCCTGTGAATTTTGCAGTTGTGGGCTCCCCTAGGTAATTCAGGAAAAGTCCAGCCCAACAGCATCGCAGGGCTATTGTGTGGCTGTCATTGAGTCAGCAAAAGGGTCTGACCCTGAATGAATGCACACATGGCCAAGTTAAACTTATCAGTCTCAACAACCTTCACACATTTTTTCTTCCTTCCTTCTGTTTCAACTCATGCCAGTTTCACTTGGAGGTAGCACAGATGCTTTCTGAGCCACTGCGACCTTACTTTCCCTTTCTCAACCTCAGTACTGTATTTCTTCCTCTACCCAAAATTGTATTTACTCCCTGGAATTGGTTCCCACAAACTCTCAGAGATGTCTTGGCTTCTCAGAGTTCTGCAAAGCAAGGCCCAAGTGCTGAAAGACGTCTGCAAAGATGGCAGACTGGTGCTCATGAGGCTCACTGCTCTCTGAAATGAAAGCCTGGAGGAGATCTAGAGCTTCATACCTTATGGAATAGGTCAGCATCTTATTTAGGGCAGATTCTTTCATAGTTTTCAGCTCCAATTCCAGGCACTGTCCTCTGCGGTACAGACACCACACCTGCTCTAACTCATGGTTWTCCAGTTTCTGTGATCCTCTTATGCTTTGTGAGCAAAAGTTCACTTCAAAGTCTTAAACATTGCCATAGACAGCAATTATTTCCAGGCTTCTACCATTACTTTACGTTCTAGCATAGCTGGGGAGTGTTTGCAATCCCTAACTAAAAGTTAATAAGAACCATGGTAATTTTATGAGGTTAACCTGAGGTTAGGGCTTAGAATAAACTTAGCTGTATTTAGTCATGCTTTACTGTATTGCACTACAGTCACTGGCCTTTCTCAATCACATTGATGTCTGTTGGCTGACTCCTGCACTGAAGATACAAGCACTTCTAAAGGTAAACTTGGTACCAGCTGTAAAACCAGATTATTTGGGTCCTTCGGGAGGCCTATTAGAACAGGTCATAGACTGGTGCATGCACTTCTGTTTGATGTATTCATTGTGTGGAGAAAACARACGCATAAGAATAGAACAATGAGTTATGCAACTTTCTGTCAAAATATTATGTTAAATAAAACCTTTTAACAACAACAACAACAAAAATGTAGAGGTAAAGTTAAGGAGGCATCTACCCATCCTTTTCCCTTCAGGTTGACAGTTCACGTTTCATACCAGGAAGCAGGCGTTTGCCCTATGTTCATTTTGCTCTGTAATGTTAATTAAACACTGTCTCTGAAAGAGGTGTCATCCTTGGGGATTAGCTGTTAAATTAAGGTCGTGTCTGCACTCTGGTATTTGTCTGTGTGCCCCTTTTATTTAAAGAATATAGAAATAAAGGCCAACATCCTTAAGATATTCTTTACCTCTGCTGAACAGTTTCTTCTGTTTAGACGACCTGTGACTGCTACATTTGCCACAGTAATATACTGCTGCATTTAACATTATATTTGTTGAAAGTTCTGTAAATTGAAGACACAACATCCATGGCATCTGAAAACAAAGTGATTAAATAAGGAACACTTATTAGCAGCTAGGTGAGCCCTTTGATTCTTACGGAGGATTCTAGCATGGGCTTTTCTCTTCCAGTAGAGCTCTTCAATTCTACATTGAAGACAATTCTACATTCTATATCCTCACAGATGAGGACTATATTTCTAGAAACTATTGTTCTTTTTCATGAGAATAGAAACAATGTTTCTAYTTACAGTAGGCTGTTTTAAATGCCCTTTTCTATGGATACCAGTAGGACCTACACTTAAAATACAAATGCCCACTAACCCATTTTTAACAAGTATTTATGCTTCTTTCTTAAGAAGGCCGTTCCCTACTTAAACAATGCAGGGCAGGATCTGGTTGTATTTGTGAAATCAAGCAGCTCCTCAATTCCTCTGCAAATGCATGCAGTATTTAAAACTCTTATGTTTTACTGGAATAAGTTATATCCTACTGACAGCCTATTGTCCCTGCTACTTGTCAATGGACTCTCACTGGTAACTCGTTCATTCTCTGTCTTTCTGTACCCGAGCTAAGTTTTGTTGAGGACTGTGCTAGGCATCTCATAAAAATTCCTTTACAGCACCTCCCAAGGTGCAGGAGTCTTGGTGGGGCGTTTGTCGTGTAGACTGCCTGAAGCCCACAAACTGTGTCTATGGAAACAAGAAATACCCTCAATAAGCAAACAGACGAATCAAAAATCTTGCCCTGATGTTTTCCTGCCATGCAAACAAACAGCAGCCAGACGAATCTGCAGAATGATCAGGTGGGAGCAGGAAGGGCAGTAACAGGAGCAAAGAGCAACTGTACCCGTGCTTTAGAACATCCTTGCAGAGGGAGGAAGTTGTGTAGATTAGCTTCCCCATTAATGTCTGTTGTAATTTTTTGCAATAGGAAGCTCTTCGCATCCATCAGAATGAATCCTAAATCAGTATTTTTAAGAACATGGAAAGGAAATGGGAAGTCAGGGAGRAAAAATGCTCAGGTAGACTGAGCACACACAATCAATTTATCTCACCTGTACTGTTAGTTTATTTAAGCTAAGCACAGTCATCCATGAAGGGCCTGATGCAGGAAGCACACAATCCATCAGAGCTTCATGCTGCAGTTTAACACGRTCAGTCCCAGTGACTCTGGCTTCTTCCTACATAAAAGCAATCTAAGTAGAAATGTAGCCAGAATGATATACCTTTTAAGTGTTCCTTGCCTGTTGCCTTTTCTTCTTGACTAACCAAAATGTACTGAAAGAGTAAGATAAACAAATTCAGAATAAGTTCAGAACTTGAGACATCTGATTAATGATACTTTCTCAGCTCCTGATGAGATTCCAGGAAGACTGGCATCCTAGAAATGCAAAAGCCTACACCGAATGTTTGTTACTTTCTGGATAATTTCTCCGCAGATCTGTGAGCACAAATCTCATAAAAATCAATGGGAGTTATATGCATCTAGAAATACAAGATAACATGCAGTCCTTCATATTATTGACAATATTAATGATGACAATTCTTAACTGTTAATTATTTTCAGTTCCATTCCTGTCCAGTCTCATAACCTCTGGTAGATCTTTCACAAGTATGCTGCCCACAGAGAGAGCACTTTCAGTTTGTGCTCATATTGTTCTTTTACTCTCCTGCAGCTTCCTACGAAATTTATAAGAAAGATGCTCTGAGTGGAAGAGATTCGGGATTTCATTCTGTTTCTTTAATATTTTACCACCACTGGAAGATCTGACTAAGCAGATGGACACATATGAGGCTGGTAAATCAAGCTGGACAAAGTTCAAAAAATACCAAATATATATACAACTGAGCCCTACAAAAGCAGCATAGACCCATCCAGCAGTGACATTTTTTTTTTTTTCCCAAAAAGCATGACAAGAAATTTTCTCATACTTTCTCAAATCTCTTCCTTTTAACCTGCTCATTTCTGTACAGCTGCTGTGGTGTGATTTGTTTATTCCTCATGCACAGTCTTTCCATTCGTAATTCTATGGCCCAGGGATTGGACACAAAATATAGTTGCTTCTATGGCGAGATTTAAGAATCCAGGATCATCTCTGCTGAAGATTAAGTTGTCTCTTCCTTTCCTACTGTATGCTAATGCTATTTATACAGAGCTTTAAGTTCTTCAATTATGGAAGACATATTTGTAACACAGGTGATAAAATTAGTTGTTACTCTGCCCAACTATGTATTTTTTTGAGATTGATCTATTCCTCACTGAAATTAATGGGTGTTTTTTCACTGAATTCAATAGCTTTTGAGTTGAGCCAAAAAGAAGGGATGAAGCACTAGGGTGCTATGGAACATATAAAGAGCAGAACAGTACATTGAGTGCATGTGTTTTGTCCTCACGATGGGTACTTCAGACTAGTAAAGCTCTGCCTCTCCCCATGTGATAACAAAAGATATCTGGGCCTGGATAGCTAACTTATTTCACTGTTTTTTCTTATATTGATTTTTTTAGATGTGTCCAAATAGTGCATGCCAAAAAATGATTCAACTTCTATATTTATCAGAATTCATGGAAGGTCTCTTCTGCAAAAAAAAGAAAACATGTCCTTAGTGCTCGTCAAAAATAATCAGCAAGCTTTCCACAATGTGTGGGTACTTACAATAAGTATTGTTAAATTCTCATAGGAAGGGTACATGCCAGCACACACACATACATTCAAACCCAAGTAAACATTGCAAGAATTCCCTAGTTCATATGTCTTAATATCTATTACCGTTAGTCATCTGCACATTTAATTTTTGTTAAATATGCAAACTCTGCTGCACTCCACCCTTCTTGCAACACAAATCTGCAAAGTCAAACATTTTGAGTTGTTTTAAGGATATATTGTCTAATGGAAATACACGGAAACACAGGGTCTGTGGAAAGCAATGTCTGCATATTGGGAAAATGTGAAGAGAAAAAGATAATAGTAAGATTTTGCAGTCACTGAGGTAGCTTAGTCAATGCTTATGTCTTTATATATATTAAATTAAATTTTCCAAAGCAAAGTCAAGCATTTAAAAGTTAAAGTTCTCTCCTTTCAATGTACGTTCAGCTTTGCTGCATATAGCAACACTTTCAACTATAGCKTTACATACATGATTGAACAACATTCCTTTTTATAAAACTTCCTTCCATTCAGTGGATGGATGAGGTGGGTCTTTCTCCATGGATGAAAGAAAGATGTGTTCCTATAGCTGTGAGAAGAGCGAGTGATATCAGACTGGTTTGCTCCAGGTGGATGTAGAACAGTACCCAATCAATGCTGTGAAGGCAGAGAGGAGCCAGAAAGTTTTACAAGGCCTCGTTCTTTGCCTGCTGAATTTGCTCAGTGAGATGAGGATCAAGCTCCTACATAATGGTGTGCAAGAAAAAGAGATAATTTTTGAAGCTCATGTTTAGAAGGTTTTGGAGCACTATGTGCCCCTGCAATTGGAGAGCAGGGTCCTATCTCCCTGGTAAGCGCCTCCAATGCACACACACACACGCATGGCAACATGGTGTCTACAACAGACTTAATGCAGGTGTCATACCCAATGACATGGGTTCAGTCCAATGTAGGTGATTCCAGCCCTGAGCAATGTGATTCTGAGCCATTCTGCACTATTTGGATGAGGGGCCAGTAAACAAACCTCTTGGAACAGATATCTCCAATGAGATGTACAAAACCTGGGGCAGAACTGATATATAAAGAAATTGAATTTACTTAAGAATGTAACATGGAAAAAGGATCAGCAGGATTTAGTAACAGTCCATGTAGAAAAGGGAATAGAGGAATTAAGAAGTGAAAGCACAAGTCTCAAGTCACAAGTTTGTCTGCCCCCATCCCACCACCCTGACCATGTATTGATTTATCCCTACACCCAATGGAAAGGGCTAACATTTCCCTGGTATGTGTGAAATCTGAAAGAACTTTTTGTGTACTGTTAGCACAAAAATGTAAAAAAAATTGGCACAAATAGAGAAAATGTGGARAGAAGAGAAAGGAAAGCTAATGTGTACCTTTGTGGATCAGAAGTTGGGCCTCCAAGCCTTATAAGTAGTTGAGATATATTCCACTTCATTTCACTTCCAGAAGAAATTCCAAATACTACAAGCTTCACAGTGGTTAAGCAGAATCAAATATTGAAAATCAGAGAAATGTCAGTGTCTCCTGGAACGTTTCCAGATCTCACTTGATGTGTGACTCATGATGGTAATTGCCTTGCCCACGCTAGTGGTATTGTAACTAATTAAGTAGGCTCATGAAAGCACTGGAAGGAAAGCATAACTGATGTGATTATATTCCTGATATATTCCTTGGTCCAATGCAACCTTAAAACTTTTTGAGACAGAAGTCTGCATGAAATCAAGTGCCAGGGACTGAAAGAAGAGTATTTTAATGTTTATTACAAAGTATATTGTCCTTATGGAGGAGGAATTGTTTATTTTTTATGTTTGGAGGCAAGTATTTTTAACGACTGCAACTAAAAACCAACCAAGTAATAGCTACAACTGAACTTCTTAAACATTGTTCGGTCGGAGGGAAGTCTGATGGCTACCTTGACTCTTAGTCAACTAAGTCAAAACAGGGCAAGGCACCGGACTCCACTGGAAAGAAAATAAACTGCACCTCCTCAGCAGACCCAAAGACCATTGCTGGCAACAGCCATGGATTGTATTCTCTGTTGGATTCAGTTTCTGAAGGAGGAGAAGGATCAAAACTTATCTTGTTCTTCTGGTAGTAATTCAGATGCTTCTGTATCACAACTTTATATTCTTTGTAAGGGTTATGGAAAGAGAAAAAAAAAAGCAAGAGAGAAAAGAGGGAAGGGAAGGGAAGGGAAGGGAAGGGAAGGGAAGGGAAGGGAAGGGAAGGGAAGGGAAGGGAAGAGGAAAACGTTCTAGAGTTTCCCAGAGGAAAAAAATATTAATAATGGTAATGTACATAATTGTACAGATATTGAATAAAGAGAACTGTGCACCAGACCTTCATTGTACAAGTAGCTGTGTAAAAAGGACGAAAATTTCCACAGATTTTACCCACAGCTATGTATCAGCATCACGCAGTCAGACCTGACCCTACTGGACTTTGGAGGTCGTGTTAGGAAGAAGGCACTGYTCACTCACTTGCTGGAGAAGAAGAGAAAAACTCCCTGCTCTATCCAGGATAATTTAATGACCAAAGTCATTCTCCTTCCCAGGGGCATTCGCTAACATTTTAATTGATGACCCATGCACAGCTATATTTAAGAAAGGGGAAGAGAGTTCCTTAGACAGAGGAGGAAAATGATGCCCAAAGAATTGCTAAAAATGTTCATGATCCTCACTCTGTTGTGTCCGTTTCAACTAGCAAAGATTTCAGTCCATATGTATGTCTGTATTTGAGTGTGTGTGTATACATATGTAACACAAACTGCATATTTGGCGTGCACATGTGTGTGCACCAACACTGGGAGTTTCTGATGATTTTTTTTTCTTCTGCTTTACATCTTTTTATATTTAAGCAGATAAAAACAGAAGACTCTGTTTTGTATCTTCCAAACACCAAATACAGACCAGAATATCAATAGTGTTTGAAATGGGGTATTTCTCTCCCACCACCCCACCTCAACATACTCAAACACACATGCACACACACACATCTCAAAATATAATAACATTCATTTCAGAACTGGAGAACAATATAAACTCTTCTGAGTCCTTTCACATGCAGGAGATCGTTCTTGTCCAGTGTTCAGGTCAGAGGATTACACTTTCCCATGCACCTTATGTGATTGATTATACCTGGATGACTTCACAGACATAGACCAGATTCTCCTCTTGAGGGAAATATTAAGCCTTTCCTTTTACTTCTTCTGTTAAAGAGTTAATGCTTCTTTTTACTCACTGTATGCTGTCCTCTATTAACTATGCATTTTAAAATATCATTCATTGCAAGCTTTTTTAATGCTACTATTAAAGCTTTTCCTCTGCAGCTAGGTTTCAAGCTCTTGGAGCTTCAACACTTCCATCACAGATCTCTGGCAATGTATTTTCCATTTTACTGCACACATCTGAGAACAAAATTATATGAAGAAATAGAATCCACACATGACAACATGTCTTGAGAGATTCCATATTATAAAAATGTTTTGGCTACTTAGGTTAATTGATTTTAGCCAATCCTTAAACATGTCTGCAGTTGCTACTGTCTTCTCTCTTAAATTACACCTTTCTCCCTGACTCAGCTGTTTAGTCTTTCAAAAGTTTGCCGCAGATTTCTTGGTGCAATGATTTTGTGTCATGGGACTGTGCTGTAAATTACTTAGAATTCTCAAGCACAGAGGCATATTCACTTAGTCAAAAAYGCTGCATTAACTGAAAATATTGAAAAAAAATCATAATTCTCCTCTTTAAGAAAATAACAGGTATTCCTTCTATGTCTTCTGTTAAAGGGTTAATGCTTCTTTCCATTCATTTTGTACTATTTTGTTTTAACGAAGCATTTTAAAATAAAATTCACTGTACTGCAAGACAATACAATTGCATAACAGCACTCAGAAACTGACAATATGCCTCATGTCCCCAGATAAAAGTAGATTTCAAAGTAGATAAGGAATTGCCTACTATTATGGTCCTTTGTGCAAGTTTCATTTATTCTACATAAAAGAAAAATCTTACTCCGCTGAAGATAAGTCCTTGATTCTTTTTTTTTTTTTGAGAGTACTTTTACCTTTGATAACAGAGGCTAGACTCTCATGGGCATTTAGCTATAAAACAGCAATTAAATTAATGGGAATAGCATGGCCAAATCTTCTGCTTGGTGCTGGAAACATCAGTAATGGCATCTGCTGTGTGCTGAAAATTGTATTCTAGAAGTTAGAAAAGCCACTGTCAGCTTTGAAACTGGCTGGATTGCTCAGCCTGCCCATTTATCTCAAGCCTGATTAGACAAACCTTGACATAATTRTTATGTTTTCCATCTGACAATGAAGTGCATAAATCACTTCATGTTAGTACAAGGGCATTATGCTTATAAAACTTGCCTCTCACTGCAGCTGTAGAATGGGTACAATCAGGTGGGAGGCAGTTACTTTCCTACTGTTGTGGGCTTCACAATTTAAGAAGCAATATTCAAATAGGAATTACGGAAAAAATCAGAAAAGCTGCCAAAGAGAGTTCTGAATCAGAGTGGACTGAGCTCAGATACAGAAATTTAAGTCTGACAGCTGCAGATCACTAGTGTCTATAAAAACCCTGTCCTTCCTTCCTTCCTAGTGTGTTTTCTTGCATTTCAGCGTTATGTTTTGGTCTTCCTAACTGACATGGGATAGTGCAGTGCAGGCAGGTTAGACACTGCCTCCACATTTTCAGTCACTATTATAAACCTCAGAGTGAGCATATAAGCAAAACAGAAGCGAGTTAGAAAACACTCAGACAAAATAATAATAATACTCTATCAAGCCTGTCTGAATATTTTCAAATGTCGCAGCATTCCCTGTTTTGTTGTTGGAGCTAACTCTCTGGGAACACTGATGCAATGGGTGAGGATTTCACTCAAACTCCTCCAGGGYCTCCTTTCTTTGGCTAGAATCCAAGTCCCAGTAGAAATGACAGAAACCTTTTCATCCCACAGAAATCAGGGCGAGGTGGTCAGGGGCCTCCAAGTTTGCAGGGAGAAATTAGTATGAACTCTTCCATTTCCCTCCGTGTTGGAGCAATCAAGCCATGCCCTGAGGAATATTGCTGCAATCTATTCATATCGAATGACTCAACACCAGAAWTTTTTTCCTGTTTTGTTATTTGTAACCTGGAAGGTCATATAAAGCTGATTTTCCTTGAGGTGAAAATGGRGTATTTTAGGAAAGGGTGTACGATGCTTACAGTTTTCAAGGCTCAAGTCCTTAAGTGCTATAGATATGAAACACATTTACAATCTACTGGATTATCTAATTTAAAACCAGAGAGCTTAAGAAGAGAGCTTTCTACTTAAAAAAAGGGAACTGTCTACTTTTCTGAAGACAATTGTTTATTGGGATCTATAYGGCCCAAAGTTTAACTGTTTCTGATCCTCACTATTTAAGAATCTGGAAATACCTATCCATCAACTATTTACAAGTTCATACAATATACAAAATAAAGATTTWAAAAGTCACAATGAAATAAACAAATTAATTTATATTTCTGTTAAAACAGTGATTCTTTTAAGTGAGGATTTTATTCTCTGCTTCTTTAAAATAAACACCCACCATCAGTGTTAGAGGTTCAAAGCAAAGAGGTTTTTACATTACAGGAGGGAATGAATATCTATGGAAAAAAAAATCCTTCATAATCCAAAAATTGCTCCTTCCTGAATACACCATGGGCGTATAGATAATGTCAAAGKTTTTTTTTCATAACTTTTAGACCACCCAACAACATGAGCAAACATATATCCATGCCTACATGCATGTGTACACGCACGTAGAGAGTATAAAGCAGCTGTTTGGAAATGATTTTTGCTACTTCTAGACAATTAATAATAAAGTCAACAAAAAGGTTTGTACAAAGAAAACAAGCAGCAATTTTTGATTCCTTTATAGCCAGGAGGCAGATGTGCAAATATGCCTTTTAAGTCGCTTCTGATTCCATCTCCTTGCAACCTGAGCACCCAAATTAGAGACAAACAAAACTTGAACATGTTGGTGACTCATTTTGTTTGTATACATACTGAGTTCACCTGAATCATTACATGTCTCCTCTCCCCATTTTTTTTCCACATTGCATTTGCCATTCTTGTGATCTGGATGTGTAACTCAGAGTATATTCCCAGAAAATAGCTCACAGAAGATCCCTCTAGTCTGATGTTCTCTCTTCCTGCCCCATCTTAGGAAGCAGTCTGGCACTGAGAGATGAGTGTATTCTGGACTTTGGAGTAAGAAATCTCCATCGCAGTATATTGAGCTTCAAGAAACACCCAACACTCCAGTCCTCCCAAGTTTTCTCATCAGTGAACATTAAGCATTAGAATTCTAAATATACATACATATATATATACACATATATATATATCAGTGAGAAAAAGGATTATGCTTATACATATCTCTACTCTTTGGAGAGGAATTGCTATAATTAGTATCAAACAATAGAGCTGGACGGGGCTTTGTTTAAGGAGCTAGACACACTGCAACTGTTCTTCTTTCTAATACTGCTTCCCAGGTAATTTGCATATTTATTATCTATCTTTTACTAAACTGATTTTGCAAGGTTCTTCACCACATAGATTTTTCTTTTGAAAAAAGCACAAAAATCTTTCAATAGTAAGTAATAGAAGAAAACATTTCTGCTTCATTTGGTGCACAGTAATAGAAGATCCATTATGAAAGATAGGCATATATCTCTTTTTCCTGGTGTTAACCCAAGCAATACATTGTTTTTCTCATATAGTATTTGATCARTGAAGATAATTCATCTCACCAGCTGCAGCCATCTGAAACACAGATCTCTAACTTGAGTTGACCATTGATACATGCATGGTAAGAGAAAGGAACCTCTGTGTAGCTCAGATACTTGTCTCAGGTTGGSAGTGGACATCTTTCTTCACCAGTTAATTACAGAGACAAACTAGGTGATTTGTTCAAACCAGATGACTAACTTTCATGGCTGATGTTAAGTCATGGTGTGGAGCTTCTAGAGAGAGTCCAGTGTAGAGCAATGAGGATGATTAAGGGCCTGCAGCATCTATAACATGAGGAAAGACTAAGTGAGATGGACCTGTTTAGAGAACAGAAGATTGAGAGGGGATATGATCAATGTGTACAAATATCTGAGAGGAAAATGTAAAGAAGATGAGACCAAACTCTTCTCAGGGGTGGCCAGAGATAGGACAAGGGGTAATGGTGAAACACAGGAAGTTCTATGCCCATGTGAGGAAGAACTTCTTTCCTGTGAGGATGAGCCCTGGAACAGGCTGCCCAGAGAGGTTGCGGAGTCTCCTTCTCTGGAGATCTTCCAAACCCRCCTGGATGCCACCCTGTGCCCTGTGCTCTAGGGGTCCCTGCTGGAGCAGGAGGGTTGGACTAGATGATCTCTAGAGGTCCCTGCCAACCTCAACCATTCTGTGAGTCTGTGATTCTATGATTCTGTGAAGTCTTTCTCATAAGACTGTACTCCAGATAAGGAAGGACAGAACAGAGTATGGTTTCAGCCATTCTTCCCATACRAACTTATTTCAGTATAATGCCCTTGAGCTCTCTAGCCCTTCTGTAAGTTTTGGGAATCAGGATACTTTTCAGTAAAGAAGAGAAATGGATTGTGTATTGTTTATTCAATCAAAAGAGAGTGAGATCCTAATACTGACGTTTTGCTGAAAACTTTGGGAGCAGACTGCAGAAAGGGATGATTTTCAGATCATCTGCAGGGCACCAACACTGCATTAGGTGCTCACACAATTCACAGAAAAGAAAAAGGGCAAGTTATGGGAGGAGAAGTTTTCTTTTTGAATGAATAATTTTAATCTCATGTTTCACTTTCACAGCCTAGATCATTGTGACAAATACATACAAGTTAAATGGATGTTATAGGAATCCTTCTTTGGTGTGTGGTGTTTTTTTTAAGGAAAAAATGTAAGATGGTTTCCACAATAGCTCTCTGTGTAGACTGACTGTCCTTGTTATGTACCTTTAGCTCTATTTAAGTAATATGAACAAACACATAAAAGCCAATGAAAATAAAGCAAAAAAAACCCCCAAAACTTTCAAAACTATCCTAAATTTAGATGTCTGGTATTTTATGTCCCTATTAGTTATCCTATCCTTATTTTAATCTTCCACCCATATCAGTTCTATTTTCATCTAGGCTGACCATGTTCCTATAACATTCTCCTTCTTCCAACTAAAAGACAGGCTGCAAAGACAGGCTATTGATATTCTATAGCATTTCATCTTGTAAGCATTTTCACAGGTGTTTTTTTCAGATCATTTCACATGACAAAATGTYCCACTATGGTTTACACATTAAACACTTTATTCCTGAGAAACATTTACAATTATTTCTGGCACATCAAAGTCAATTAATGGCTTTCACATGATGGGGTATCCTTTTTATACAAT
This sequence comes from Eudromia elegans, assembly GCA_003342815.1. NCBI lineage: Eukaryota > Metazoa > Chordata > Aves > Tinamiformes > Tinamidae > Eudromia > Eudromia elegans. Next base: position 3,632,771 of record PTEX01000033.1, read on the forward strand.
TGAAACTGCATATTAGTCATTTATAAGGCATAGGACAAAAGAGAAAAACAAGTTATTTATTTTTAATAATATATTATTGTTCTACTTTTTTTTTAAATTTCAGTTTTCACTGTGAGTTCATAGACACCTTTCTGATGATGTTAAAAGACAAGCATTAGTACTTCGTTGTATTCTGAATTACTTATTTCAACATCATGGTAGTGGGATAATTTACGGCAGACGTGTGTTGACTGATACACAGGATTACACCTCCTGAACGTGACAAGCTGCAGGTATGGAAACTGGGTGGTGTCTTAAAAGCATATAGCACTATTTGACTCACATTTAGTGTATTTTATCTACAAACCCTAGGATATTCCCTGAATAAACAAAAAAAATTTAAATATATATTTATTAGTTGACATATAATTAATATATTGATTACAGAGTATTTTTCAACTAGTCATTCAAATTACTCTCTGAGTTTTCTGAGGAAAAAAAACAGCATAAGGAGCTTTCTCATGTKCATGCTTTTAGATGTTTTAATAGCATTCCCAGGTCCTCTCTGAAAATTTAGATATATCCTTCTATTGGTGCTCCTGACTCTGTGGGAGAGACTTTTAAGCTGAAAAGAACCAAAGGAATTTGATAGGAGACTCTGTCCATCGCAGGACATCACAATCTGCGAGTCATGGCTATCYCAGCAGAAGTTCTAGGACATATATTTTTTCATAATACACGGATCAGTTTACTGTTTGTTCTGTGTATTGCCTCTCATTAAGCTACATGCAAGCACTTMTAATAGACTCTTCGAAAAATGTTTTTTCCGAAGGCTCCTTGTTCTCCCTTAAATGTTAGCTGTCTATACAGCCAAGTTTGTGTGGCTTTTTTCTCTGATTATAACTAATGTACTCTAGTAAAGTGAGTCCTAGGATTTTGAAGATATTTAAAATCTAATAGGTCTATTTAAAGAATTTCTCAGAGTGTTGCAAAAGAGGTAAAGGTAAGATAAAGTATCTATACTATATTTCAGGTATCTTTTACAGAGAACTGATTTTTTTCCTCTCATTCCACACTGATCTGAAGGAGACTGATATTAAAATTAATGATCATGCATTTCAAATTGTATTATACTATATTGTTATAATATTAYTATATATATTTTATATATTATATAATTATATTATATTCATGTTTATTCTTTTGGCTCTTGACAATATATTTTTGCATAACTGTTCCTCTGAAAAAAATCCTGTATCAGTATTTATGTAGTTGGCATGATTTATTATTATTTGGAGGCTAAACATATACCTATGAGCTGGAGGAAAGAGTGGTTCATAACAGCCCCTCTCTTATTTGCTTACCAGAAAGACCTATGAAGTGCTGACTATTTCTCCAACTCCTTTTATAATAGAAAAAAATAGTGACATGGGGAAATCTAGAGATTAGATTTGTTTGTTTGTTATTGTTGTTGTTGTTGTTTGTTTTCCAAGGAAATAGTTTAATTTTCCAGAAAAAAAAAATATGTTTTGGGAAAATTTAAAAAAAAAGCTTCAGGTAAATTCTGTTATTTAGCAGAATGGCAAAATGTTCTCTTTCATTTAAAAATGAAGAAAAATGAAGACCAATTATTTCTGAATCAAAGTGTTTTTGGAAACATTTCAGAAAATAAACAGGCTCTGAAATGAAGAAATGTGTCAGAATTTCTGCTTTCATTGAAATGAGTTTATTTCCAGGTGCAGCACTGGAGGCTTTTTTGCAGCATGCTGCATGCCAGAAATAAGAATTAAAAGTGGATTYGGGAGCACTTTGCAGTTCCAGCTACTGCTGTGTGTAATGCCACCAATAGAAATAACTCTCACAAAAATGATAGCAACATATACAGATGCGATGGTCRTGTATTAGCATATATTGCCATTGGGAAGAAACAAACAAAACAAAACAAACAAACATRCAAACAAAAACTTGTAAAAATACCACATAGAAAAAATTTAAAACTTTTCAAAAATCCAGTGACTGCACCTTTATTTTGCCATGTCCTGGTCCATTCTTTCCCAGTTCCTTGTGCCACGTTCACCTTGGAGCAATACCATTTTTGCGACCATTTCAAAGAGACTATAATATGTATTATTCCTCACTGAAAGGGTTACTGCAGGAGAAGGGGCAAGGCAGGGACCAGGTTTTTGGSGTAGTTTGTTTGCAGGTTCAGCACGAAGCCGACTTTGAGGCAYAGACTTGGCACAGGGCATAACCCTCAGGGAGGACAGACGAGAGGAGACGCCATTTCTGCGAGCTCTGTAGTGCTTCCCTCCCTGCTCCATGACTAGAATTGCTGCAGGGATTTGCAGAGCTCAGGGAAGCAGCACTGGTTCCAGCTGCTTCCTTGTGTTCAGAAGAAGTGCAAGAAGCCAGTACTGGTTTTGGAAACACTCTTTGGAAGCAGGGTCCGTTTCTCAGGAAGATCTGCAGGTGGCCCTAGCATGGAACTTCTATGAGCATAAAGCTTTTAGATGTGACCCCCTGCATACGTAAGCCAGTTTCTTAGAATGGATGGCAGGTGTCCTAAATAGAAGGGTGTTGTAATAATAATAATAATAATAATTAATAATAATAGCACCATTAATAAAAGCTGTGAACACTCTACCTTATGTAATCAAATCCTAAGTCCTTAAAAGGGAAGCTCAAAAGCCAAAGTGCAGAAATAGCTTTAGGTTGGTCCCTCTGCAGCATTCATGAGTCATGGGTCTGTCAAGAAAAAAAAAAGTTAGACCTGCCTTGTTTTAATCACTTAGCTGCACTTGGAGMAAGATGATGCAAGCGGTTTCACCCAGTGCTGACCGAGCTTCTTGCCGAGGACACGACAGAACTTGACTGTAAAATCAAGCTCCCTGCAAGAGGCAGAAGCAGAGGCAGGCAGGATGGAAAAGGGGCATCCCTGGAGGCAATCTGTCTTTCATTGCCAGCCTCTGTAATTATACACCGACTTTCAAAGCGGCTTGTGAAAACCACCTTTACTGCCTGCTCCTTTTTTTCCCAGGCCCTGGGGAAAGTGCCTCATAGCCAGTCCCTGCCAAATCCAGACACCTTAACACTGAGCATTTCTAAATATGGCTCTGCAGTAGAGCTACTGAAATAAATAAATAAATAAACAAACCTTTTCTTCTAGTTGAAAAGMTACCTTTTTGTTCAACCCATCAAGCTTTATGGAAATATCCAGGTTGTGGTGCATGTCCCACCTGGAAAGTTTCTCAGGTTCAGAATGATATTATCAGAGAGTGGGGAGTAAAAAGGCTTTTTAATTTCCAAGTCACTAGCTACAACAAACTGTGTTTGTTGATTTGTCTTTGGCAAAACCTTTCAAAATCTTAAAGCTCTTCACAGAATGGAACAGTCAACTCAATCCAGMCCTAGTCTCAAGGATGCTGTCAAAAAGTTGACTTAAAAAGTATATGTTCTAATATTTATAAATGCATATTTACAGGCTGAGATGGCATGGGAACAGTGCATGTCCTCCTGAATGCTCATAGGTAGGGAAGAGTAGCTGGTTTTCTTTCCACAGCCCCATGTGGTAGGAGGCCAGATCGTTCCAGCCCATGCATTCCTGTGCACAAGAGCAGTGCTTCCCCAGTGCTAAGTGATAAGGATTGTAATTCCTTGACTCAGTCCAGTGAGCACTTGTGAGTGGATTCAAGTTCTTAAGGAAGCAAATGCTCCCTGACAGAACTATTTGCTGCACAGGGCGCCTCCAAAGAGGGGAAGGCAAACAAGCACATGTTCCACAGTTTTCCTCTTTTCTCAGCTGATTCAGGTTCCCAAGGGTAAAATTTGTTGTGTTATCCTTTCCAGTGACTGTGCACTTTGGAAGGCTAAAGAACTATTTTAAGTTCCCATTTATATGGTGTGCTATAAAATAAGGCCCAAGATGGATGAACAGGGGCTCTGTTTTTTAACAACAGTGACTTAGAGATTTGCACATCAGCCATCTCTCCTGTAGAGTCAGACAGATTTACGGTGCCTGGAAATGTTTGCCAACAAAGATGTTATTGTAACTCCACTGCCTGTTCAGGGAAGTTTATGAGGTAGAGTTAGAAACTGTTCATATTGTCTTCCTGCGCTTGATGTATAGGAGACAATACGCCAAATGCTCTGCCAAGTGAAAAGGAAAGCTGCTGCAACGTTAGGACTGTAKCTCTCTATCTAACACCAAGGATCCTGCATTCTGCCGTGTTGCCTCCACCTTTCACCTGGAGAAGTACAGTCATATTTAACACACCTTGCATGACTGTGGGCAACTCCATTATGTTTTCTGTGTTTCTGCTTGCACAACTGATAAATAGGAGCACTGCTTATTATCCAGCTCAAATAATTTGCACCTTTTCCATTCCTTATGAGTAAGTTGTCTGAATGAACATATGCTGTTCTGTTTTGTGATACTATAACTGACTTGATTCCCTCAAATGCYACCAAAGATGTGTCACTAAATGACAAGCCACTTCTATAAGTGGGCAAAATTTCCTTAGGTTTTACATAAACTGACGTTTTGTCCAGATACTCCTTTTACTTACAAAATATGCTAATTCTGTATATATATATATTTCCTATTGAGCTCTTGGTTTGCCATTGCTGCTTTTTCTAAACACCTGTCAGCTGCTAGTAGAGTAATTCAAGACAACTCATAAATCTTTATATCCAAACACAGTTTCATTTACTAGCTGAGAACAGAAAGTAGCTCTGTTTCTTCTGCTTGTAATTTTTGAAGTGTATGAAAAGTTTCATGTGTGTTTGTATATCTAAAATATATCTTTATTGGATTCCTCCTGTGGCTTTTCATGGTGAATATTAACTTTTTCAAAGGTGAGAATTTAAATAGTTTTTAGTAGACTCCTTAGCAAATGACTACCTTGCCCAGGGATGATCTCCAACCTCACTTCTACACTTTGCACGGGTTATGTTAAGGCTACGCTCAGGAACCAATGCTTTCTTGTAAATACATCACTGACATTAGCTGGACATTCCTTGGATAGCAGCAAAGTATTTGGCTGTCTAGACACAGCCAAATAAGAACACAAAGCTTACTTTGAGCAAATCACTAACAACTTCTGTTGGCCAACAATGGGCAGAAATGTTCTCTTATCCTTTCAGCTGTGGTGCATGGGAGTAAGTCCAGGCTCTGAAGGAACCAAGTCAGTGCAACATTTTCTTCTCCATCATTTCCATTCCTGGAATAAAAATATGGTTGAGAGAGACTATAAGGAAATGTGGAATACAGCCAGAATGGTCACTGCTAAATCTCCTGTACTGGTGTCACCATTCTGTAATAGGCCAGGTGTAAAATAATGTTGGTGGAATAGGCAGTAGGCAGATGATACCTGGCCAGTTGCTCTGTTGGTGGAATGATTCAGCTTCTGTCATGTTACTGTCCAGTTTTATGTTTGGAACATTGTATTGTTTAGGCTGAAAATTTAGCATTGAATATTTTTCCTACTATTGCTGAAAACAGATTTTATCATTTTGATCCATTTAGATTTAGATTTAGAAGTCAGGTTTGGGAAGGGGGTTGCTTTTTGGCCATAACATTGGTTTTGTGAAACATCTGCCAAGAAGCCTGAAAATAAGTACCCCAAGTCCGGATTTATGCATAAGCCCCACTAGAAAGAATGAAAAAATTATACACACTTTGGGACACCTCATTACAAAGACATGGTGAGAAGAGATTCATTCAATGTTTCAAGAAATTTTCAAGCCTCTATGAAAATTTCATTAATTGAAGCACTAACTCTATTTCCTTTCATGCTAATTTGGTTTTAGAAAMAAGCATAATCCTACTGAGTTGCAGATTCAACATCATGACACAGTGGTCATTTTTCAGTTTTAGCTATAGCAGATTAGATGTATCTCTGTTGTTAGTTTGGCAAATCTGATCATTTAATCCTTTCTGATTTCTCAAAAAAAAAAACCAAACAAAAAAAAAACCACCAAAAAACCACCACCTGTAGGAGTTTCCCTTTTTGACAAGCTGACCTTGTAAAATATGTGCTTTTTCTCAACCATTTTGTAAAGGATTTTTTTTTCTTTTTTTTTATTCATATATTTTTAATGATCTTACCAGGAAGAAGCCTAGAAATTACCAGTAATGTAATAACTGGTTGCAGTCACATTTATTCTATTTTCTATTGTCATTAATCCCACCATATYGTTGTAATTATATTCAATCCCATAATAAAGAGCTAAGTGCTTAGGTCCTTGGAGTTAGGCTGTAAAGCAGATGCGGGAGATCTCATGAACAGCATATTTGGTACAAATGGGKTATGTAATTATTCAGCCCATTTGAAGGTTTTAAGTCGCTTAAGACTTGTGAGGAAATGACAGATAAGAAAATATTTATATTAAAATATGTTTCTTTATATTGAAATATATCTATTTATATTAAAATATGTCACAGAAGCAGGAACTAGCATGAGTAGAATAAATATATTTATTCTGCTTTATGGTGCTTCCACCCATTCTGTTAATATTGGTAGTAYGAAGAAATTGTATTCCTTCACTGCTAATTCACTGCTAAAACGTACAGAACTATGGGCCTTTTAATTAGCAGACACATATGTGGAAAACAAAACAAACACACAAAAAAAAGAGTTCCAGAAGGAAGTTTGGAATATTTCTGTGGATCCAGGCTCAGGGAGAAAGCTTTCCCTTCTCATATTATGCTGTTATTTCAGAGTACTGATAAAGGATCTTTGATGCAGCAGTGAATGTTCAGGTCACTGTTTCTGTCCTTCATTACGCATAAACAAATGATTCAGACATAGTGTTGGCAAAGTTGTTATGTGGGTACCTCTTGCCACAGCTCAAGTCTTTCTGTATGTAAACCTGAATTACCTGAAATATCACTTGACTTTCAATTACTTTTCCCCCCCAAACTGCCCTTTGCATACTAATAGCCCTTTTGCCTGTTTGCAAAATGCAGGTGGTTGATCTAGAAGTAGGTGTCAATGACCACTTAAGAAKGTGAACACTTTTGCAGTCACAGTCGACCTTGAAAGGACTGAAGTTCAAGATCATCSACATTAGATGATCCAGAAAGTTGCCTTGCTTAGCACAAAAATGTCACAATTGTCAATMACTTTGTGAAGCAAACAGGATTTTGATAAATGTCATTTTTTTTTCAAAGAGTCCTTGAAATTACAGTTATTTTAGGCAGCCTTGTCAAATGAGAAGAACTAAAGCTATCTCACATGTTCATATGGTAAAAACAATGTCTGCAAGATGGCACTATAGTTTTGCTGATAATGAAACTGAATATCTGATACTTACCTATTTCCTCTGTTCTGCTGAAATACTTTGCACACATCATCCTCAAAAGCAATGGGATGGAGTGTGTGGTGCATCTCTGTCCAGTTCATTTCACTGAAGGCAGAGTCCTGCTCTCCAACAACTGCATAAGCAGAGCTCATATGAGAAGAAACTTCTCCCCTCAAACCCAATGGTGGTTCTAGAACCACGTTACTCAGCTGCTCTCCTTATCATCTTGTTTTCTCTTTTCCTTTTCTCAGTCTTCCTTTCTATGTGGGATRGTCATCCAAGTTTCCACAAGCAGTCATCTATGATTCTATTTCAAAGCCTTTATTTCTGCCTGTGCTGGTGCAAAGTCTTTCAGCAGTACTTGTGGGTAGATACCTTGAGAAGTGGAAGATCTGAAGAGAAAGATGACATTTGCCATCAGTGAAGCTTTTTGTCAGACTAATGCCATCTTTCTATCTCTCAGTTGTAAATAGGCAAGATAGTGATACAAGCCCAAAGGAGACAAAAGGGAAGAGCCTGAATGTGACAAGTTGATAACTGATAGTGCCCTTTGCCATCTTAATGTGCCTCCATCTCTGAAAATTAGACAAAGCATTTTCAGTTTACTATCTTACCTTTTTTCTCTCCTGTCAGGAACTGGTAGTGTGTCAAGAACAACAAATACAGCTTAACAGTACTTGAGGAAAGTACCTATATTTCCCATGTTTTGCAATTCTATTCTCTTGTTTTGTAATTTGCAGTAAATATTGTGTTTTTGGAATTTGCTGTAAGTATTGTTTTGCCAATGTTTTTATTTGGCTTATGAGTGGGCGTTAATAGTATTATTATTTAGGTTTTGTTGTAGTTTCAGAGAGGATCTCTTGACTGGAATCTGATAAAGCAGCATATTTTGTTTTCCAAAGTTCTCCAATAATATCAGTTGAAGCAGCAAGAATTATCTTTGAGCTTTTTCGCAAGCAGTTTCCCACTTGCCTTACTCATTTTGCAAATTAAATCAAAAAGCTCAAAAAGCTCACCTTAGCTCAGTATCACATCGCTTTGACACCACAGACTCTCTTTCCAGTGCATCTCATTCATTTCTCATCTCATCACAACTCCAGTCATTTGAGCATGTGTTTCATTCAGTATTTCATTCACTGTGAAAATCTTCAGAATATTTGAAAACTTGTGGTCATAGAGAATTCATAAAGATTTTATGAATTTATTTAACTTCATTTTATTTAGCATAAAAAGTATGTGGTACCAAGCAAAAAATATACATATTTTCCTATTTTATTTTTCTTACATTTTTGAGCATCTGGGGGGCATCTTTCCTTTTCCACATTGCTCCTTTTCTGTCCTTATTGTAGATTTCCAGATTCCTGATTCCTTCTCCGGTCTTCAGTGAAAAAGACTTTGATCAATGCATTTTGTTCCTGCAAGAGTACCATCACCCCTCACTTTTGCATGCCCATATTTCCTACRCCCCTGTGTCCTTGCATTCACCCCTTTACTCATTTGAGTTTTCAAAGGGCTCTACCAACATTTTGTCTTTAGTTCTGCCTCTGAAGAAATTCTAATGATGTAGACCCCAATGCGTCACAGAGAAGCTTTCTCCTAAGCTTCAGCTATCCTATTGTTTTGTCTGACCAACTCTATTCACAAGATAATGACATTTAATGAGTTCCTCTCTTTCTCTTTCCCACGTACAGACTTGTAGACGCCACTCTTCTCCTTTTTAGTGTGAGGAGTAGGAAGCAGTCACTACAAAGGCATGTCTACGCTGCAGGCAGAGCTATGATTGCATCACATGCAGACATACTTAAATTACGTTTGTGCTAGCTAGCTGCTTCCCTGGGAGGGAAGCTGTCAGCCCCCCCTGAGCCAGCGCGCTTGCAAGCGTCCCTGCTCTGTGTGGAGGAGCTACMACAGCAACCTCATCCAGCTCACTTTCCATTTGCAGCTGAGATCTTTTAAGTATATTCCCACGGGTATATATCCAGGACACTGTACTTGGGATTGTAAATATTTTGAAAGGTTCTCAGATACCCAAATAACATCAACAGTTCATAAAATTTAGCTGGAATCCATGTAATTATCACAGGAGTTTTCTATGCAGACTCACAGGGGGAAAAAAAAAAAGCTTAAACAGTACCAGTATTGTATTATAGGAAAGCATTTTCTGAAGAAGTCACTTTGACCAAATTTACACTAAGAGCATCATTCCAACATAGCAGTAAAATGCTCTTTGTAGACTTACAGCTGTACACTCACAGTTACTTTTGACATCAGGGTGGGTGGACAGTTTATTGAGGGGCAAAGGACTCAATAATAAGGGCTCTGTAGCACATGAACACTGTTGAGCGTCTTCCATACTTACTGTCTTGAATAAAACTAGTCTCCCAATACACAACATAATATGCATTGAGCAGGTAGTGATATATTTTTACTAAGCTTTTTCAGTCTAGGGTCTGCTTGGTCATCATCTCCTTACCCCACCTCATGGTCATAAATGTTCTGGCAGAAATTGATGCAAGTGGCCTTGACATTCTTCTCTCAGGAGAGCCCTCACTTTCAGCTCATGCGATGGATTTCTCACCTCAGCTGCYGAATGGTGAGCAGCTGCCTTCCCCTATCTTTTCTTCCCTGCTTGTCTACATCTGGCCAAGATCCCTGAGGAGCACTTCCTTCCTGGTTTTTGAGACAAGTGGGCTTTTACAGACAGCTGTTCCCTCACAGATGCCAGACAAATGATGAACCTTCTCTGTCCTGCTCTGCAGTTTAGCTCCATTTTGCTATTCCTCTCACTGCATATCCTATGCATATTAGATCATTTAGATATTTAAAAATTCATTTGATTTGTGTGTTAGCAGTCACTGCTGTATTAATCTTTGCACATATCTGTTTTACCTGAGGTTGTATTTGCAGATTAGTGAGATTCAGAATTTTCAAATTAGAATAAGAGAAATATGGGAACATGAAAGCAGTTTCAGGTTCTAGCAGCTGTCAAAATGATCTGCAAATGTGAGTTTAAAGTTGGGAAAATTAGCCCTGAATCTTGAAGGTTGAATATCAAGTTTGTTATGATACTGTACGTCTCACTCTTGTATCCTGTATCTGATTGCATGTAGAGTGCCAGTTGGTTACTTTTTTCATATCAACCAAATAGATATGTTACTTCATCTTACAAATCAAACCTGTATAGCAATTTTAAATAAGATTTTTTTTTTAAAGTATTTGGATTATTTTAGATCAAGATCTTAGCCAGTAAAATACCTAGAGTAACAGCTCTATTTTCATTGAGAGTTCCTTGATACCATTCGTAACACTAACACTGAGCAGCAAGAGGTGCTGGCTTGCTGAACACTAGCTCTTTTGTTGCATTTTATAATCTTTAATTTCCTTACTAATAAGCTATGGGTCCTCAGTGTATTTAACACATTGAGTGCACCCTTGCCAAACACTGATCCATCTGTTCTTTGAGTAGGATGCAGAGGAGGCTGACAATGCACAGAGGTTGCCTAAAGCAACTCGTTCTGCAGTCAATTCGGCTGCACAAACTTAAGGCAGTGCCTGCCCTCTCTTTAAAATTAATTGCCTAGAACACCTCACTCCACCTTTGTTTCAAACTCTGCCTGTGCAAAGACTTCACTTACAGCCCTTGACTTGGCTTTAATGCCTTATGCCAAGTATTCTTGGACTACTCCTGCAGGCTGAATCCCTGCTTTAAGGACACCTTCCACCTCCTCATTGAAACCATTGAGACCTTTGCCACTGATTTCAGTGGTATGTGGAAAACGTGATCATCTCTGTATAGATACTAGTCCTCCAGACCAGTCATCATCCTGCTGTTTATGGTCATCTATCCCAATATATCCTCTGGATTATCCCTCCTTCTGTTAAGAAAAAGTGATAAAAGGAGTTTGCTGCACATAGTGCAGGAAGATATGCTCTCTGCTTCTGTGTGTATTGTCAGATCTATGCCAAGAACATCCATGTGATTATTCATACAGTAAGAATGTATGTCAGTGCTCACAGGTGGGAGAACTCAGATGATCARCTCCATGTTTATGGGAACATGCCAATTCCTTACAGAAAAGATAGCAAAACTCGTGAACTCTAGTCACAGAAGTTAGCAAGTGCCAAAGAGGAGTAATAAATATGGGAGAAAAGACTGTTTTGTGAAAGAGAAACAAAAAAGGAAGGATGTGCTAGTAGACATTTGGGAAAATACGGAAAGAAATAAAGACATATGGAAACTAGTCAAGGGACTTTATAGATCTCAGCATAATTTCAGTCACCACTGTAACCTCTTCCTTCCTCTTCATTTTCCTATACTTAGCTTATCTCTCCAGTTCACACAAATTATTGTTTGTTAATCATGGATCTTTTCAACTCTTAGTATGTTTTTCAGTTGACCCATCTATCAGCTAATTATATCAATATCACCTATCTGTGCCCAGGACTTTTGTATTTTAAGCTTACATCCCTTTTACATTTTTTCAGCTTTTATGTCTTGTCTCTCATAACTTCTTTGCTGCTCAGTTCAGGGAAAGTGTCTCATCCAGCAATTTTTGTATCATCTGCTTCTCCTCAATCTYCTTGTATTGTTCCCACTGAAAATGGGTGCAATTGTGCAAAGAAGTAGTTTTCTTTAAAAAGAAAACCCAGGAAAAGAATTCTTGTGAATATGCCAACATGCAACCAAGTTTGAAGAAGTAACAAATATCTATTTCCTTTTCCAAAATCCCCATAATACTMAATTTTAATAGTGCTCCTTTGAAATATATTATTACAATAAAAAAAGTAAATATTGAAATGGTCATCACATTCTTAAAAAATAGCATATATTGTATGTTTCGAAAAGACAGGGAATTTTCTCCAGAATTTCCCTTCATTAAAGATACCAAAACTGAAGAGAGCTATGATGATTTTTAGTAATTAAAATTCTTTGATATCAAGACATCAATTGCACAACTCTTCTCTGCACAGTTTTAAAGTACTTGAACAGTACTTCCAAAGTACTTGAACACAGCCAAACCACTTTAAAAAGTTCTAGAAAAAAAAAAAAAGATTATTATATGGGAATATTTGAGAGAATTCTAGATGGATGGGTAGAATATTACAAGAACATGTTGGCTTTCCTAGAGGTAAGAGCACCTCAAATATGCAATCCAATGTGTTTGTAAAGAGTTGCTGCAAATTTCCGATTTCTAACACGGAGAAAAACACATGGTTTGAAACACTTCCAACTCAAAGCAGTCATTGTGTATACGCACTTTCTTAGCCTGCCAAGTCTATATACCCTTGAAAATTCTTTACCTGCATGTACTATCATCCAAGGATAATACAAAATTATATCTAATGTCTGCCTTGATAAACACGGYAGTATTGCATGTTCAATACAAAAAAATTATAACTTGATTCCACTATGAGTGTTATTAAAATTTCCTACATAAAGATTAAATTATACCTTATTTTAAGATGTATTCTAACCCATTTCTGTAACTGATTGAAAATAGGCTTGTGTGAATTCTTCAACAAATCAATTCTTCCCTAAGTAAGGCTAATATTACAAAATCAGGTTATATTTCACTACAATAAAAGTGTTTTGGCATTATTCATGGGCCAAATTTTGAAGGAAAACAGAGAAGTTATTATCTCTTCCATGACACATTGAGTAGCCACTTCGAAGTGGTTCCAGCTTTGAAATCTGAAGAATTTCCAGCCATGAAAAGCAAATAAATTGTAGTTCTGTTCCAACTGTCATCTATAACTATACATTAGTGAGAACAAAATCTCATCACCCAAACTGTTGAATACATAAATACATGAAGTTTTTTTTTAAATAAATGCTTGGCTTTCCATATGGTACAAATCCCAACTTGATAAGATTTAGATAAACGAGCAAGAAATGCAGCATTTGAATTTATCAGATGCAGCTTTCAGAATAAATTTTACTATGATTTTTAAAAATGTTTTAGAGATGGATTTTTCTATTAAATCTCTAGAATACTTTTGCCAAGCTCACTTTCCCCAGTTATGCTTTATTCTCACCAAACGGCAATTCTTCTACACATACAATACAGTAATGTACCTTATTGTGAGCTAGTATATCAAACCTATTTGAAAAGGTCCAGTCCAAAAAAAAATTGCCCCTTTCTTTGACATTAGTACACTGATAGGAGATAAAAATTATCAATCTACAGTACCAATAAGTTAATAAATTACACAGATGGGAAAGTCACATATTAATCCCATTACTGAAAAAGAAATAGTGAAGCACCAGAGTTAGGCCTGATGCTTTCCTTGACCTCTTCAGAAAGTGACGTGGGATAAAAGGTGCAATAAGGCAGGTACATCTGAACAAACTGCATACAGAGRTACCTCATGGGCCTGATGCAAGTTGACTGTGGCTGGGAGAAGGACACTGTTTTCAGTGCCCTTTGGCGCTGGCTCTCAGCAAAGGTACTTGTCAGTGGAGTGCCACATCAGCRGGGTGCTGGGCACCACAAGGACAAATGTTCCTCCTCCCGTATCAAACTGCCTATCAGGCTTTTGTATCATGTTTCTGGGTGTTTATGCTGTAGCACCCCTAGGAAGGAATGGGAAAACATATGGAAAACCAGCAACAAAATAAGTCCATAGATGTGACTTCATTACAGGAAGAGAGAGGAAGACAGAGAGAAAACAACTGGGAGAGATCAGACAGAAATTTTTGCCAATATGTGTGAGTAAATGACATCAGGCATTTGTGGAGGTTAAAGCAGTAACAGCCAAATTTCTCTCAACCTTGACAGAACYCACTAAAGGCTCTGGAATGGAGTGAAAGGAAGGGCAATCTGTCTAGTAAGCCTGCTTGACATATGTGCATGCCTTCAACATTGTCTGTGCTTAAGCCTCCAAAACCACAGCACTTCAGCATGCAAACTGTGCTTGTGCGTAGAGGCAGTGCACGTATCTCCTCAGTTGCCTCTGAGGGGACCATTCGCTGTTTTTCCAAGTAGTTCCAAAAGGTTATATACCTTCATTGTTCTGGAGAGAAAATGCCCTCTCATGGAAAGAATTTCCTGCTCAGCTTCTGTTGAAGTCTAAATATGAAACTAACCACAAAGGAGCAGCCAAACTGTYCTTGTGTCAAAAAGCCAAACTCCCTCAAAATTATGGAACAGTCCACAGTTTTTCCCAGTGCTTCCATGATTTTTTTTTTGTTTTGTTTTTAAGATAATAGCTAACCCAATTTTCCACTATAGATCAATGTATGGACCTGTTACCGATGGCTAGGTCCTTCTTTGGAGTCGACTGAAGCCGATCACCATGGATGAGCCAGTAGAGGGTGCTACTTGAACTAGGGAGTAAAACATATAACCTTTAACCTTATAACCTATAACCTTAAAACAATAACCTTTAAGAATAATTAGATTTCAATGAGATCATGCAGATCACACTAGGTTGGTCCCCTCTGCCATCAGTACTAAGGAAACAGAATGAGAGTACATTTTTTTCCTATTTCTTTGAAATGAATTAATGGCCAAATACTCTTGGTTTACTTTGGTATAATTCTTGTTTTATTTTGTTGTCTTAGATGCTTTAGAAGTTAGATTTCCACAGTAAGYCAGAATTCTTTACTTCTTCATTGCCTTTTACCAGACCAACCCCATCTGCTTGAAATTTCAGAAGTGTATTATTCTACCAAAGTAGAAGTTTAACAGAAAGTTTGAGGTGAATTCAAAAAGATGTTTGGGAGCTATGAAGGCTCCAAAAAGGAAAAAAAGGAAGTGGTTTCATCTCTTGAAAATTTTCCTAACCCTTTTTTTTTTTTTTTTTTTTGGCTAATAGCTACAAAACTAGTAGCTACAAAAAAATAGTACGAAATAGTACAAAAATAGTAGCTACAAAAATTTGTTTTAATCTTTTGTATATGGTGATTTCTGTTTCCTTTGGCTTCTTTGGGGGTKGGTGCTTCAGGAGGCAATTATTTTGTTGCTAAAAGAAAGACATTTATGCAAACACTTTGGGTTCCTAAATCCCATGTCAGCTTTTATAGGGCTTATGAAATCCACAATAGTGGAATGCAGTCTTCCCAGACTGTGCAGAATTTTTCACGGTGTAACACTTGTGAGCAGGGCAGGGCAAACTTAATTTCAGAAAAGACTTTAGTAGGTTTCACTTGACCTTGAGAAGCTGTGAAGGGTCCCACCCAGAGAAATCTCAGGTCCCTGGGACCTGCTAGAGGCAAAGGCTATATTTATAAAGGTATTTTGCTCCTTTTTGTCTATCTCCGTATAGTTCTTCTGCTTGGCTTTATTATATGTATGTATGTCTTTTGGTAGGATTTGAGGGAAAAGTCATCCTTCACCACACATCTGAACAGGTTCTGTAAGCTCTGCCACTCCCAGTGCATGGCCAGAGATGTACAGATTTACTTCTGCCAATATTCATGGGGAGGAAAAAAAAAAACCTACTCCTCTTAATTTCTCACTAGTTACTCAAATATTCTGCATTGGCCTTTAAGTGTAATTAATGACACTTTAGTACTTAACAAAAMTTTCCATGAACAGGCTTGAAGGTGATCTGAAATTACACAGTGGGCAATTTGTTACTCCTGTTGGCCCGAAGTCTTCTGAGTGAAGAAATTTACTGGCAGCATTTTATGCAGACTAGTATTAAGAAAGCACAGAGATTCCCAAATGATTTATGAGTAGAATATGGTCAGGATTAGCACCAGCCTAGTGAAGATATTGTTCCAATTTTGAGATTTTTTGCTGCTCTCAACTTCTTGGATTTACTGTGAAGGATGTCTTTCTTCAATCCAAAAATATAAAAACAAGGAAGTGGGATCCAAAAATATAATTCAGGAAGAATCCACGGAAGTTTGTGAAACTTGAAACCAGACTGTCAGAAAGGAATGAGTGAGGTATGCAAAATATATAAAAGAATGAATATTACACCTGCAGGCACAATTCTCTTCAGAAGTAAAGAACCTTTTATTCTGAAAATAGTTTAGCACTACTGACACGTTGATTAGAAGGAATAATGTTGCAGATGAGTGAGATGTCCTTCTGTCACCACATTTTCTTCTTATCTGTTGTCCATTTCCTCCTATCTTCCCACCACCCAACCGTGTTATCAAGGGAAAATATTTGTATTTTTTAAAGACAGTTTCGCGTATAGTCACATATGAGCCTTCTATGGATCCACTTATTGGCCCAGAGTTTTAGATGTCGATAAGAGGCTAGCAGGCACAAAAGTAAAAACAAAACAAAACAAAACAAAACAAAAGGAAACGTGGTGTTAAATTTGCATTGGCTACCCTAATAAAATTCTGCTGAGTTCAAAGAGAAATGGAGAGGGGTGCTAATAAAACAAAGAATGAAGCAGAATGAGATGGTGGCTACATCAAAAGGAGGTTAAAAGCAAAAAAATAAAGACAAAACAAAAAAAAAAAATTGAGAAGACACTGATGAATAAAAAAAAAAAAAAAAAGAGAGGACCAGAAATGGAAAAGAACAGATCAGAAAAAGAGCAATGCTAAGACACTTCAGGGAGAACCGTGAGTGTTGTCTTTTTCAAATGCTTTTACAAGAAGAAACACTTTTCATCCTGCAGTAATAACAAGGACTAGTTATTATCTAAAGGAAACTTCTTCATAAAAATCAATTTGTCCTGTGTAATTGCTCTGCTTGCAAATCTGTGGGATTGTTTTTCTTCAAAGAAATCCACCACCTATCCCATACTTGAAAGAGAGACTGTAGCAAAGACTGCTTAAAGGGACATTATTCAGTTTGCTACTTGTCAGATGTGAGATTGTGTTTTGGCAAGCCTGTATACATTAGTGTAATTTTAATCCAAACAAAAAATTAAATTCAGTCCAAGTATGGACCTGCATTTAATGAAAATGGGAAATTTCCTGGAATTTTTCCTTTACTCTTGAGTTAAATTATTTGTGCCAATAGCATAAATTGACCTCAATGTTCTTTTAGAAATATGACAAAAATAAACWATTCTTTCTATCCAGTTCAAGTCCTGCAATATTCATCTTCTTTTATCTTCAAAACAATACAGCAATATCAAGAAAAACTACTTATAAGGGATTCTGATCTCTTGTTTCCAGTGAGAATTTCCTGAGAATTTCAGGGTATTTGAAGACCTGGTTTCCATGTGTCCTGGTTTATAATCACATCAAAGATTTTTTTTTTTTCTTTTCCTGCCAAATAATGCTAAAATTGCTGTTTCTGGCAGTTGACAAAAATATCAGAGCTATTAACTCATCCAAAGCTTAGCTGCTGGTATGGTTACAATGAGATTGCAAACTACATAAAATCAAAAGTAACATTGTATGAAAAMTTTCATAATTCAATTATTTTTTCTGTATGTCTGTTTTCATCAGGAGTTTTCTTGACGAAAATATAGTCTGCCCTGAGAAAATACATTTGATGCCAGTTAGAATCTGAGGTTGACTTTAGGACTCTAGGTAGCATTTCTTCTCACTGACTTATCTGCCTGTCTGTTTTATGGAGCAGACTCTTTGCAGCTGTAAATCAACAGTAGTAGTAATCACTTCCCCTTATTCTTCCATCAGACCCAATTTTATGTCACTGAATCACAGAATCATTAGAGTTGGAAGGGAAGGGACCTCTAGAGATCATCTAGTCCAACCCCCTGCTCCAGCAGGGACCCCTAGAGCATAGGGCACAGGGTGGCATCCAGACGGGTTTGGGAGATCTCCAGAGAAGGAGACTCCACAGCCTCTCTGGGCAGCCTGTGCCAGGGCTCTGTCAGGAAAGAAGTTCCTCCTCATATGGGCATGTTTCAACTGTGTTTCAACTTGTACCCATTACCCTTTGTCCTATCACTGGCCACCACCAAGAAGAGTTTAGCCCCACCTTCTTCACATTCTCCCCTCAGGTACTTATACATATTGATCAGATCTCTCCTTCTTCTCTTTTCCAGGTTAAACAGGCCTAGCTTGCTTAGTCTTTCTTCATGTGATGGATGCTCCAGTCCCTTAATCATCTTTGCTGCTCTACTCTGGACCCTCTCTAGAAGCTCTTGTACTCTTGTACTCTCTCTCCTCTTGTACTGGGGAACCCAGAACTGCATCCAGTACTCCAGGTGCAGCCTCACCAGGGCTGAGGAGAGGGGCAGGATCACCTCCCTTGATCTGCTGGCAAAGCTCTCTGTCATGCAGGGCAGGATACCATTAACCTTCCTGGCCATGAGGACACCTTGCTGCCTCATGGTTAACTTGTTGTCAACTAGGACGCCCAAATCCCTCTCCGCGGAGCTGCTTTCCAGCAGGTCARCCCCTAATCTCTACTGGTGYCTGGAGTTATTCCTGCTCAAGTGCAGGACCCTGCAGTTGTCCTGTTGAACCTCATGARGTTCCCCTCTGCCCAACTCTCCAACCTGTCCAAGTCCCTCTGGATGGCAGCACAGCCCTCKGGAGTGTCGGTCACTCCACCTATTTTGGTTTCATCTGCAAACTTGCTCAGGGTGCACTCTGTGCCCTTGTCCAAGTCATCGATGAACAAGTTGAACAGTACCAGGCCCAGTACTGGTCCCTGGGGGACACCACTGGCCACAGGCCTCCAACTAGATTTAGCYCCATTTATCACAACCCTCTGAGCGCTGCCATCTACYTCACTGTCCATATGTCCAATCCACACYTTGAGAGCTTTCCTGTGAGGATGTTGTGGGAAACTGTCTCAAAAGMTTTGCCARATTCAAAGTGGACAATATCCACRGCTCTCCCATTGTTCATCCAGCCAGTCATCCCRTTGTAGAAGGCTATCAGGTTCATCAAATACAACTTCCCTTGGTGAATCCATGCTGACCACCCTTGATCACCTTCTTTTCCTTGATATGCCTAGAGATGGTCTCTAGGATGAGCTGCTCCATCACCTTTCCAGAGATGGAGGTCAAGGAAGCAGGTACAGCAAGCCATTCATCTTTTCCAGTTTGCATGTACTGACCTCCTTCCCCTAGAAATTAAAATCCAGGACTCTCTGATGCCCGCTCTCTGGGAATGAAATGCCTCAGCCTTGAGGACGAACATGACCAGAATATGAGAGCAAGGAGGGTGGAAGCACTGTTCAGACACCGTTGCACATTAGCAAGTTTTGTAGAGATCATTCTGAAGGTCTTAATGCTCCACATTTACACTACATGTGACCTTGGCACTTACRGTAAACTGGGGATTCTGTTGTAAGGCTCAGAAATCAAAAAGTTACACTTTGCAATGCTCACTGTAGCAGTCCCTTAATCCCTTATGSAGTAAGTGTAGAACTGCCCTAGCACCTGATATCATTTAGGAACTAGGAAATTATATGAATCYTGAGGATCATACATACTTGTGAAAATTGGTTCTGGCTTCTATGTTGGAGATGTCTCCAATAAACATTATCCCTTGTAACTTGTCTCTAAACTATTCTTAATATAGGATCTGTTCAGTTTCTTGGGACTAGTCTGGAATGATTTACATTAYTCACATGCAACCTATCTTCCATGACTGATCATCTGTATGTGATTAGCACAGCCATCTTTAACTAATTCTGATAAATACTTGACACTACATCACACCATGACAACATTAATTTCTTCCTCTCTCTGTCTCTATGTAAGTATCGACAAAAACAAATAAGCGAATAATTAGGATGGTAACTAGGACTTTACCTGTATATGTGTATATGTACAAACATATATAAACAGGAATGAATGCAAAAGATTTATTCATGACCTGGARAATAAAGAAACACTTTTTGGTATGTATGAAAACTAGCTAAAATTTATACAAGCTAAATTTCTACTTGTATTTGTCCTCAACTGCACAAATATGTGCATGAATGTACTGTAAGAATACCAGCACCTAGAGAGGAAGAAATGGTGCAGACTAGCATCTATCTGAAGCTTTATAATATCTGAAACACTTCTTAGAGTAACCTAACAGAATGATGTTGAAACAGGCCTTTTGTTTAAAAAGGCTTTTTTAGCTGATCGAAACTCCACTAAAGGAAGGTTCAGGCCTGTCTGGCTTTGTTACACTTTGCCCTAATRCCTCTATAGTTAATGAGTAGAGCAAAGCTTTGTGAAAGCCATAGTTAAAATAGCTGTTATTAGCAGAAATAAATTATATAAAAGTTATTAACTTTGATTTCAAAGCTGCTGTGATTAACCATAAAAAATAAGATTTATAATTTTTGCAAACATGACTAACTTAAAGTACCTCTAGCTAGAACTAATCTGTGACCAAACTAAGGATATTCAATACAAACTTCTAATTTAGCAACAAAATGTTTGTTTGGAAATCAATGTATAGTAGCCAGAAATTACTCTGAATTTAAGCAAAACAGAGCCTCCATTCATTGTGGTTAACCTTTAKTTGCCTTGCCCAGGGAAAGTAGCTTGCCATGTCATTATTAGCTTTCCTCCCTCTGCCTTCCTTCCTCTATCCTCAAGTTGCTTCCGTTTTGATGGTAGGAAATTTGGGGAAACAAAGACCATCTTTAAATTCCTTGAAGCAGAAACTTGAGCAGGCTTTCAAAACATATATTCCAAAGAGGAAATTATTATGTTTCCATTAAAGTATTCAGCAAAAAAGAGTTTGATTTAATTTGATTTTCTCCTTAAGCTATTTAGCTTAAGCTATTTAGTAAGGATGTKTATAAGTTTTACATATATCTCCAAGTCCTCAGTTATACAAGATTTTGTTGTCTAGACTTCTTGCTAGATTTATTTTCATGCTTATCAATAAGCTCTTCTTGTCCGTATTGGGCTTGGGGTAGAATTCATACCCCTCCAACCACTTTGCTACAGAGCCAAGCTTCTACTGGTTGTCTTTAACTTCATGAGTCTTGTGTCCTTGGGCTTTCAGCTTTCAGCTCACAAGCAGAGATGCYTCTGTCTCAGACTATCCTACAGAACAGGTATCTCATAATTTAAATTAGTGTGATCCTCTGATAAGTGGAAACATGGTCCAACCTGCTGAGGCAGGTCTAAAATTAAGTTGTTCCAGTCCCAGGCTTTACTTTAGGCACTAATTCAGAAGTAGAAATCAACTACTTTTTTTTTTTTCTCCATTGAATGTACCTGCAGCCAGCGAACTCTATCCTATCATGAAGGGTTACTTGCTCTCTGACCAAAGAGAGAACTAAAGATAGCTTGTAAATAATGCCCTAATGGAACTAAGTGCAAGCTAGCCAACTAATCATCTCAGGTGGGCAGCCACACTTCTGAACACATTCCTTCAGAAAGTTAGGTGTCCCAGGTAGCTTTTACAAGAAAATGYTTGTGTCTACCCTATCTCAGGTGCTTTGATGTATAAGAACATGAGACTAGATTACTAGATCACACCATAGTTCTATCTGGCCCAGTGTCCTATTCTCAAAAGAGGGTAAAGGAGGATGACAAGCAAAGAATATGAATGATGCTTYTCAACAATATTCATCCAACAGCCAATCATTTCTGTCTCATCAACTTCTAGAACCAGAGATGCCTTATACAGCATAATTATCAGGGTATTTTTTTTTCTACAAATTGGCCTAGTTTCCTTTTGGAATCATGTGAATTTTAGCAACTGAATATCTTGTTAAGATATTCTACAATTTAACTGTATATTGACTCATATTGGTCCACTTGTCTGAATCTCTCCTGAACCTGAGTAACCTGGCCATCTAAAAGCTATCTGTAGTTCACACTTAGTCCTCTAAAATAGTGACAAAACTGAACAGTATCTGCAAAATGAATAACTGCCAGTCTCTGAAAAACTTAAAATATTGTCATTAAATGTCATTTGTTTTTCTGGTATGACACCATGGTGTTGTCCCAGGGCTCAGGTTTTAAAGGTAGGCCATTTATTAGAWCAGTTCAACCTATTTCACCCTACTTTTTTGCATATTTTAATTGTTGTATTTATTTCTTCATTTTAAATAGTTTTACATTTTCCTCTGCCCATAGTTGTATTTTTTTAATCAACAGAAATAGCWTATATTAGTGATAGACACAACAGAGTGAATAAGAAATTTACATTAAAAAATCCAGTCAGCTGAAGAAAGGGTTTAGGATACTGAAATACAATTTCTCTTCTTAGGAAAAAATAAAAATTTTGTTCCTATCTTGGGTAAGAAACAASAAAGAAAAGTATTAACTATCATATCAATTTTCAGTGGAGGAATGGAAGCAAAAATATTGCTGGTTGCGGTTTGGATCTTTAATTCACATGGACASTCAGGAATCAAAAACGAACAAGAAAACAACACTGATCTGTATCGCAATCATTTTGGTTTTCTCTTTTTTATCTGTCTTTTCATCTGTGTGCCAACTATCCATTTGTGCAACTATAACCCCTAGGTCATTTTGATGTCATTCTATGTGCCACCCCCAACAGGTATTATATATAAGCAAAGCAGATAAACAGAAAAAGCAAACAAACCGTCTTCCRTGTGATGAATGCAATTTATGATTAACATGGACAGGGAAAAGATTCTAAACAGAGGTTTGCAAAAATTATAAGCCCTTATGTTCAACTTGTTTCTAAATCCATCTGTGAACCACTGATAAAATAGAATGAGAAAAGTCTTTCTTAAGTAAATGATATATTATTACAGAAAATAATAGGAACATGCAGTTCTGTAAGTATGAATTAGGCAACCTGTGGTTGACTTTTGCATCATATAAACATAGTAGTTAGCCCAATGATGAAAACAGAGCCAGGAATTTTGTAACCAGCTTCCCCTTGTCCTGACTCCTGAAACTCCTCATATAAAGGACCCATATTGAACTACTCATGTGAGTAAAGCAATCTTCCAAAGTGAGCCATATATAGCAAGTAATAATATATTAGCTAGAAATTGAGAATATAAATCTATGAAGCATGATTAAAGCTGAATTCAATTAGTTTTTTTTTTTGGTGTTGAGTTACAACATGAAAGGAAGAATTGCTTAAAGTATGCCTAAAAATGATACATACAATTACATCATTATTCGTTATGCTACCAATACCTTTTACCTTTTGAGTGAAAGTCTAATAGAGAATTCCTGATATTGGACTCAGTCATTCTTGAGACGGGATTTTTTTTCTTTAAAAATCTGTGAAATTTCAAGGATATTTGAGTTCTGACAATATTTCAAGGTGTTTGGTTTTTTTTTCCCCTGGGTACTATGTGCACATATATACTTAGGGAAATGGCCATCCTGGTTATTAGTTTAGTTTGTGTGAGCATTCTGCTTTCTTCATTAGAACATGAATCCCTAAAGACTCAATTTTATTCATTTTGTAGTTATTGGTGATTTAGAAACAAGTAACATCATTTTGATGAAATGCCACTCACTTTCTCCATGTACTCCGGCAGTCCCTTCTGGTTTCAGTTCTAAAACCATGACATTAACAATCAAGCCATGAAAATCTTTCCAAGTTTCATTAATACCAAATAAGTCAAAAATAGGACCATAAAATAAGCACTTTCTTTTGTTTATTACTCTGGAATCTAGCATAGAAAGATAATTAAAGAYTTTTTTTTTTCCTGTTACTTGGTGTCTTGATTAAGGCTGTTCTTGACATTCTGCAATTATGCTAAATATGTGTACTCTAGCCTTTTCCCTTTTGTTTTTAATTGAACAGTCCTCTGACCAGCTCGGAGGGCTGGTGAGATCTAAGTCAGTTTGCCTTCTTATCTGCTTAGAAAGTGGATCATATTACCTTTGACAAAAGACAATTTCTATAAAGAAAAAAAAAAACCAACCCATTACTGCACTTACCTTGGCAGTACTTCTGCCTGCTTTGCCCTTTTATGACTAGAAAACAGCAGGAGTGTGAGGTGCAAGCCAGCAGCAGGGAGCTCTCTACTAGGATTCGTAGCAATGCTACAGTGCAAGGACAGCCTGAGAAATCTGCAAGACCCTACACAGTTACTTGATTATTTCGGTTAGCACAGAGATCTTTTGTGCTCCTGGAGAATCCAGTTGTCAAGATGGCCAACCTTTCAGTGATTTCCCTCTGGGCATGTAATTCTGCATTCTTAGAAGTTTAGAAGAGACTATGATTATCTTTGAGCTCTAAATCATTACAATACTTGAAATTTGTGTGAAGATAACAGTTTGCCACAGTCTTTTACAGCAATGAAATGCTATAAAAGCATAATACACAAATAAATACATATATGAATGGATTATTTTTGTATTATTATTTTGCATACATTTTAAAGGCTATTCCAATAACAGTCATATCAGTGTAATGACTAATTGATCTATCATCAAATTGGATTGCTGTGAGGCAAAATATAATTTTAGAATAGAGTCTTTTTATTTGTAAATGCACAGCAGAACAGGTAAATTGAATCAAATCAGCAAGATAATCTGTGCTATGCCTCTGCAAATTAATATGCAAGAGTTCTGCAATACAAATGCAGCTCTGAGCATACAGTTATTACATACAGCTACATTAGTGATGTCTTTGCAACATAATGTTTTAGTTTTAACAGGCCATGCTTTATTTCAAACGTCATTAAGGAAAGTAATGGGCACCAACACTATAAATAAACAGCAATTAAACTACTTTTCTACATTTTATACATTGAATACATCTTCAGTCTCAATGATTTAGCTTTGATAGAACTGTTTCTGAAACTTCTGATAGAATTGCAAAATAACATACTCTCACGAGTTTGCTAAATAATCTAAATATACAGTTGATGAATATGGCTAACCAGAGTAACATGCATTAAGTCAACCAGAACTAAAAGCCATTTAAATACAATTTTTTTGCTGTACAAAAATTCCAGTGGAATACTTCTGTCCACTAGTAGACATGTACATGGAAAAAGTGCTTCTCAAATCTTAAATCTAACATTTTCCTCTTAGCAAGTATAAATGTGCTTAATGTAAAAATCTGATTCTCTAATAAATTAGAGACTATGTATACTCTGCAAAATGATTTTTGTAGACAAGTCCTGAAGAAAAGTTTCTGTGACCAAGTTTACTTTCATCTCTATCTTTTCCTCAATCAGMTATTTCACCCATCCTTCACTCCAAGAAAGCGTCCTTGGTACCTTCAATTGAAAACCAGGAATTATAGGGCCTTGCAACTTCAAGAGACATTTGTTTTCAAAAGCATGGTTTATGTATAGGTATGCTGTCTCGGTTAGTCCAAGGATGATTAGTTTCAGGATGATTAGTAGCTATGTMTTTTCCAGGAGGTAGCAAGGGTTTCATATTTGCTAGTCAATTCACAGTCAACTTTGTTATAGCAAAAAGAGCTGCCTCACACAAACCGAACACAGAACTTCTGAGAAAAGTGATACCTCAGAGCCCTTTGATTTGATCTGGAACTTGTATTTAGATTAGATATTGAAAGAACTCAAGCATAAAATGCTACTTTTACAGCTGTATTTCACAATTCTTTTCTATAGATCTTATTCAGAGAGGCTGTCTAGTCAGCAGCACTAATGGAAGTATTCTCTTGATTAAAGTCTTGTCTGACTTCTGATTGATGAAGATTCAGAGGTATCACAAAAAAATATTTCTTACTTTCAAGTCTGGTTCTTCAAGAAAAAGAAGTGGACAAAAAGTTATCATTGCAACTGGAAGTATGCTACCACAGTAAATGTACTGGCAGAAACAAAATTCCTCTCTTTGCACTTCAAGTATACAGGAACTTATGTTGTTCTACTCTAAGCTGAAAAAAAATTATGTGAACATGGATAAATGCAGTGTTTAAACATGAGTTAATTAGAATCACCAATAAGACCATGCAAGCATATGTGTTTCCTGAGAACTAAGGTAGCTCCACACATGTTCCCACAGTTCCCATGCAGATTTGTCATGCAAATCTGAGCTTCAATCTTTCCCTATTCTATCTTTCTCTTCCCCAATGTGTTCTGAGGATGAACAAGCTACAGAGGTTCTGTGCCATTCAAAATGGAACATGAACCTGAGGATTGCAAACTCAGCTCTACTTTTTCAGTGTGCCAAATATCTTACGCTTCAACTCTGTGAAGCTTCTAAAGCAGATTCCCTCCACTGGATCTTGAATAAATGTGAGTGGAGTCTGATCATCTCTATGTTTTTGTAGTATCACAGAGCTGCCCGGAGGCATCCGTCTGATTCCAAAGACAGGCTTGAGAAGCCTCAGGCTTCCTTTACATTGTCTCAGCAACACATCCTACCCAGAGTCTGTATTGCAGAACAAGGCGTTGGGGGATAAGGGTGGAAAAACTAGAACAGCCAATTCTGCATGTTAACCACTGGACAGGCAGATGATCTGGATGAACTGGCTTCTTCCTAATTTGCATTGATTTAGATCTATTCCTAATTAGATCTATATTTGCTCCCTTAATGTCTTCTCACACTGAATTCCCATCCAGAAGTTTAAGGAGCTTTATGTTAAGCAGTTTAGAAACTTATTGCAAGGAGTATTTGCACAAGTAATCAAGTCAATGTTTAGAAAAAAAGAAAATGATTCTGCATATCTCTTTTTCTTCATATTTCATGGGAAGTTAAGACAACATTTTATTGTCAGAGGGTTTTAGTAGATATAAAATCTGAACCTGACAATAGTGTGCAGAATATGATTTCTGAAACAGGAACATGAATCTTACTGTAGACTACAATCAGAAAGAATAGGATGTCTACATGGTCTACATGACCTGTTTCTCACACTTCACATAAAACTACTCAAACTTTTCTTTTTGAGTATGTGACAAACACGTAGCACATTAGTTGCAACTATTGCAATTATTCAGAACAATTACACAGTAGAGTTTACAAATCTGCATATTTGAGAAAGTTACCATTTGTAGGTTTTAAACTACAAGAGTAAAGAGGCTAGAAAACACGGTGCCACACACACATCCACCTAAATTTTCATATTAGTTTTTGTCTTGATAAGGAACTTCCCCCCCCCCCCTTTTTTTTTTCATTAAGAGAGTAAGAGAACGAGAGATTTGGCAGAAAATGCTATCAGGGAGCATTGAAGAGAATAGGTTCAAATCCTTGCTCTCCAAATCGGTTCAAAGTTAATCCTAGATGTCTTACTTTCTAAGGAAGCAATATATGCTGTGGGATATATAATTTGGATGAATTTTCATTTTAAAAATAAATCACACACTCTGGATCTGGAAAACACGTTTTTCTATTGTGGAAAACACGTTGTCTAAAGTTCCTCATCAGTTCTAATTGTAACCTTGTTCCTTGTTTCTGGAAGAGGAAAAAATGAAAGGGAGGAAATATGGCCATATTTGTTAGGCAAAGTACATGCAAAATGCATCTTTCTGTCAGAATATGGATATTCCATATCAACAAATGGAATGGCAGGCAGAGTGATCCAAAAAAACCAGCTTCTGAGTAATGACACCTTATGTTATGGTTCTGGCATCCATCACTGACCTGATTTGGCCTTTATTTTCCAGGTCTCTGCCTCATGAATGTATCTTGCCCACTTAAGCAATAAAACCTTTGGTCTCGCAGCTTTCTTTTGGAGTCTGTAGTTGTTCAGCGAAGCTCTGGCCACTCTCAGCAGTCCCTCAGTGCCCACTCTCAGTACACACTGAGCGTACTGCCACATTAGCAATGACCAGCTCTGAAGGTGGGACAGGTAGGAAGAGCAGCTGGCAGCAGTTTTTAACAGTTTTTAACAACTGGTTCCAACAAACGGGGATGAGCTGCCTCCAGCACAGCTCTGAGCCTCTAGTTGCTAATGCAATCCTATTATTCATCTCCATTGTCCAGAGACTTCTCTGTCTGCTTGCATAAATGAGCTTTAGTGCTTTGATGTGATCAGAATGGGACTTTTCTCATTTTCAGGAACTTTTTCCAGTTAGAGCCTGGTATTGTTACTTCTTATAGACAAAGAACCTCATTTGACGCTATGGAGAGATAACAGCACAAGCCAAGGTCAGTGTAATAAAATTAGCCCCATGAGCAAAACATCAAGCCTTTGAAATACTGTTACTTGACAGGTTTGGGCTTTTCTCCACACGAATGTATGGACCTTTGACATTAGGTCAAATTCTGCTGTAACACTTTTGTCAGCTGACTCTAGCACTGTGCCCACAACACGCACCAGTGGACATACTGTGCATATTGCTTCACGCCTAATTCATTCTCACTGTTAAAAAAGCACATCTTTATACAATGAGAAATAATTGTTTTTCAGGATACATGAGTGTTTTATGGTATCTTCCTTCAGGTAAAAAAGGCTGTTAGGTTCTGAAGCCAGCTTTTATTTATTCCTTTTTTAATTTTTCTTCAATTCACTTTCACCCATCTATGAATTCTTCTATTTTTAGTTGATTGATTCAGGCTTGAATTTACTAAATCCTTCTCAAATGCTCGCGAGTACAGTCTTTTGCATTAATGGATAAAACTAAACTCACTCCCATTCTGCAAATATTACATGTAATTATTTATGATTCATCCAAACTGGCTTCCCACATCCCCATAAATCTTACAGAGTCAGAACACTGTGGCATCATCTCTGCTGATAGTTTTCATTCTTTTGCCAGGCATAATACTTTTTGAATTTGAGAAAAAGTGTTCCTACTTAGCAAGGATCAGTTACACTGCTGGCATTAGGAAATTTCGGGAATTGAGTTCAGCCTGACAGAAAGAATATAAAAATGTTGAATGGGACTAAACACCTAAATCCCAAATGGCAGCATTCAAAATTTCTATTGATTTATTGCCCCACCCTGGAGGCGCCACCTTTTCACATTAAAATTCCCTGAACTCCTGAAATTCTACTGTGGGCATGTCCAGAAATGCTTCTCATTTAATGGGACCGAGTTAGCTCATGCCTTTGCACCATCAGATCCAATAAACTCAGCATTCCTGCACCTCACTGGCCTAGGGGATAGATCTGTTTGAAAGGCAAAACAAAACAACACACACTGTCAGAGGCAGTTCTCTGCAAAATGCAAGAGCTGCAGTTGCTGCCCTGCTCCGTTGTGCTCCGAAGCTCCTTGGTCAGAGCTTTTGCCCTAGATGTGGGAAGCCTGGGTTTTACGCCCTGCGGTGCCTGAGGGGGTTCAAACCCACGCCCTAACCAAGGAGGCCACAGGCTGCTCTGGGTGAAAGTGCTCTCCACCCTGCACTTTGAAGCTGTTCCACTGCACGTAAAAGAAGCGAAGACTCATATTGGCCACAGAGAACATGAACAAGCATGACTCTCCTCAGGGTTAAGGCCCACATGTGAGAAAGCAAAGGAGGTTTGGTGCCTTTTCCCTTTTTACGGAAGTCCTGGGTCAAAATCTAAGCAGTCTTTAGAAGCGCATCTAGGAAGGACCTTCCACAATGCTGCTCTGTAGGGTGCCAAGGACACTGACAATTGTCTTTCACATGGTGCCTGAGTCACTCCTTACCAGTCAACACTGTCACTGGCGCCTCTAAACACTACCGTAACTAGTTCTGGCTCGCTCTCCCGAGAGCCTCTTGAAGGTAGAGTTTCTCAATGTCTTCTTTCCCCAGAGAACCAAAACAATAACCATGAACTACAACCCAACACAGAAGTTCAAGCATATACAATGTCCGTCACACTTCATCTCTGAGCTGCCCTGCGGTCCCACACGTAGCTGCAGAATGTCTGCCAAATGACAGCAGGCCTCCTGCCTTCCCATAGAAGCCCTGCTGAGAGCCAGTGATGGCTCCATTTGTCCTTTATACCATTGCCCAAGAGCTCTGTCCCTGTGCTCTTCTAAAACTATTGTTTGCTTGACAAATGGCTGGAGGAAAATGGTGAATTCAGTTCTGTTTCTCCTTTCTGGGGTTTTGGGGAATGTGCTGCATATTTCCCTCGAACATACATCTATCTGTGCGACAACCTTGTCAGCCCTAGGCTGTCTGCTTCTGTTAGTGACCATTGTTTCCCAGCGTCATTTTCATGAAGTGGTGACTGCCTCTGAGACCCTGATTCATTCTGAGCTTTTTGTTTGGCCTGTATTATTGGAAGCCTTCAGTGAGTCCCCGGTTTCTATCAGTGAAGTCATTTCAAGTGTCCTTCGGCATGTGCCCTTCTACATGTATTCATTTGAGTTCTGCAGCCCGCAGAGTCAAAACACTGCCTCTCTTCATAAGCTTGAGTAAGTCCTTTGGCTCGCAATTTCACATTGCATTGTTTGAAGATTAATGCCTCCTCTTCAGTGTACTTCTCTGACTGTCTTAGGTGTTTCTCCGGTGGAAGCAATACTTAGAACATCAGTCTGTCTGCATATCTGTGCCATCCTTGGTGTGTTTCGCCTCCATTGTCTGCAGTCAGTCAAATCTGACAGGGGTATACAGGTTTGACAGGAGAGATGGGCCCAAGCACTTGCAAGGTCTCCCCAACAGGTATTGCCAGCTGATTTCTGTAGTCAAATATGTGTATATATGACCCATGATACACATATGTCATTGCCAAAATCCTCTGCAGGAGGAGGTTAGAGATACACAAAGATAAAAAATTCATAAAAATCACTTGATCAGCTGACAGAAACATGTAGGAAAGCAGGCTCCAGGACTGTCCCCTTATTCAGAGACCTAATTATTGCACAGCTAGTGACAGAACTGGGGTTAGGGCTTGAAAGAGCACACAGTGCACAAACGGGTTTCTGAATGCATCTTGTACAGCTTACCTGACGAGGGTAAGGGCTGGACCCGGCTGCAGGCAGTTGCTTCAGGAGTGGTTAGGGTATATTACTAATGCCAGGGATTCATACCCACCCTATAAATTACTGTGCAACTTTGTTTAGGGAATTCATTTTGATCTAGTCTTTTATAAAGGACGTGTTTATCTATCTTTAACTCTTGTGCTTCCAAAGAAACTGCAAGGTTGGCTCCTCAGTTTTGGCCCTCTCTGGATGTATATAATAGTGAAAGGGTTTTTTTCTGACATTCTATATTATTCCTGACTTTTTTGTTGCTGTTGCAAAACCTGTCTACACTATAACCACTAAAAGATACTTCCCCTGAAAATGATTAATCAGTCTGTGCTGAGCTTTGGGCTTCTATGGCTAGATTGACGCCAGTGTCAGAGTTTGTTTAAAGGCAACTGGGGGATCTCAGCACGTCTTTGCAGATACAGATATTTAATATTTCACTACCATAGTTTTATGCTAGCCTTCCCTATGTAACTAAACTAAAATCTTTCCAAAATACCTAATGTTCAAATCCAGCTATCATTGAAATAAGATTATCTTTTCCATGTCTTCTGGGCTGGCATATGATGTTGACATACACAGGAATTACACTTGATACCCCTCCAGCTGTCCCTTATACTTCCAGAGCATTTCAGATTTGGTTTTACCAGCTCCAGCCCATTAGTCTGAAGCTCTTCTTCCTGGCTCCCTATTACTGTTCAGGAATCACTCAGAGACCAGGAGTGAGATCAGGTGGTTTGTTTTGTGCCTGATTTCTGACTTCTCAGGTAAGCCCTGAGAGCAGGACTGCATCACGTGGAGACAATAAAAGCACTAAATGGCTTTTTCAATTGAAAGAGAATCAGCAAAGAAAGTCCAGAAGATCCCACTGTTTTCATGTGATTTTAGAGCATGGGAAATATTTTTTGGAAGAAAAGGATCTATCCGCAGCATTGGAAAAGTAGTGCCTTGCAAGGCTTTAAAGTAGGTTTGTTGGTAGGCTATCCATTTGATATTTAGCAGCTCTCAGAAGAGTGACTCGCACACTAGCCTTGGTAGACTGAGTAGAATTGCTGTCTGCTTTCTTCCCACAAGATTATAGGCCAACTGATTTTGGTAACATACTTCATGACATCAAATCTTGGGAGGTGTAATTTGATGCGAAAGTTCAACATGCAACTATAAATAAAACAGAAACACTCCTAAAGAGACCAAAATGGCATCCAGAAGCCTTGCGAGGAGTTAACTAGAAACACTGTTTGAATAATATTGCATCATACAGTAGTGAGATATATTGTCCCTTTCATTTTAGGACACACTGTAGTTGCCCGAGAAGAAGACATTTGCAATGGCATTTTAAAAACTTGGAATTTCAGCTAAGGAAATATTGTCATAGTTTCCAGACTAACTCTATTTTTGTGAAATTTCTGTTAGAAAGTAAAGCACCATCTGGTGCTTTATCCAAACTTCTTTTGACTTCTGCAAGTTAGAACATATATCACTGTCTCTGACACAAGACTCTTTGGGGCAGGATCTTAGGCAAGCATTAATCAACAAAAGCCAAAGCCAGCAGAGCTACAATGAATGGATTACAACAGTTCAGAATGTGGCCTATAAAACTATAAAAATGCTTTTTATGAATGATAAAGCTATAAAATATAGGGTCTGATCCTCAGATGAAGTAAAGCAGCATTCTTTCATTAAATAATTAATACTGGAGACTAAATGATCTTTACACGTAAAACATACACATCATTTTTACAGTGTAGTAAAAATTTTACATAACGACCTCTTCCTATAGGACTCACTTTAGAGGATTTTCAGGTACAGTGACAGTGCACCTGGACCTTACATACATGCGACATTCCCAACAATGTAGATCGAGCAATTTGGACCTGGCTTAATGAGAGATATATTTAAACAGAACTATGAATTTTGGACTGTCCATGTTTTATCCTGTAAGACTGCACAAATACTTTAAAAAGGAAGGTCTACCTAAGTGTCAGTTTTGATGCCTGCTTCTCTCCCAGAGGGCACATACAGGAGAGTTCTGGAAAAGCACTGGCCTCCCATCTCTCAGCTCAAGGAATGAAATCGCCAGCTCCGTACAGGTGTCCGGTGCCTTCAGAGGAGAGCCAGGCACCTTTGAACGAGGTCCAAAACAGCAGTCACCCTAAGCTTGGACCTGCCTGGTATCAGTGTACCCAGCAGAGAGCTGCCTAAGTCTACTTATTAGGGAGTGCTGAAGGCAGGGGTGCTCTGAAGTCCTCCACTGACACAGAGCTGCAGGTTATCACCTCTGCCTACTTGTGCTCCTAGCCTGGAAACATGTCTTTGGAAAGCCAAGGGCTGAATTCTTTCAAAGAACTGAATAGCTGTCCTTGTAAACACCTTTAAAAGAAAAGAAAACAACTGCCCACACTCTTTATTTTATTTTTAAGTATACTACCCAAAGGGTAAGAGGCTGGAATTAATTTACCTCCTTGGCCCTGGGGGTTCAAGTGCCCTGCTCGCAGAAGAGCAGCTCTGTCTATCAGGTTAGGGTGTAGGAATAAAACTTTCTACCCACCTACCCACCCACTGAAACTGAGCTGCACAAAATTCAAGAGCTTGGAGCTGCTTGTTGTTGCTGAGACCAGGGCAGCTCTGGGCATGCACGGAGGAGGTTCATGCTCTGCACTGGAGAGGCACAGCTCCAGGGGGCCAAGGAATGCTAGAATTAAAAGTAGTATCTAAAGGCAGAAAGTTCCTCCAGGATTTTTGTGGTTACAGGTATCGCAGCCTCATACTGTCATGTCAGGTCGTCCTTCTGCACCTCTCACCCTCAGCACCACCACTTGAGCTCTGAGATGACTTTACAGTGCTGCATCATTTGCAATAAATCACCTCTCTCTGCTCTCCTGCCCCCTCCCTGACTTTTTGACCTCTGAGAAACTGTCTTTGAGAAGAGGATCCCCCCATTACTATTTATCTTCTACTTCTGATTTATATCAAGTCTTCATAGTGCTACTATAATGTGAATAATAGTAAAATGAAATGTAGGCACTGCTTGTTCTGCTGTAGTCAGTGAAGATGAATCTATTTACAGCAGCTGAGAAACTGCACAAACTTATTTGTTTTCCTTCTTCGGTCTAGAAATCTGACCCTTTCATTTTCTGTTGCATGAGAAGGCACCGCATAATGATTATTTTGGTGGATCACTTCCCATCTGCTCTGAGTTGTCCTTTTTTCTTTCTGAGTTTATAGCAAAGCATGGACAAAAACTCTTTTAAAAATGCTGTATTTGCCTCTGAGTTGCATCCTGACAAAAAGAAAGAACAAAAGAAAGAGTAAAAGAAAGAGTGAAAGAAAGAGAAAGCAAACTTGCTTTAAGTTTTTATTTAACAAAAAAAAAAAAAAAGGGGGAAAAAAAAGAGAGTTTTTGGGCCTATCTTGGAAAGGAGCAAAAGACAGACTCCAGGTCCATTGTAATGGCATGTCCGTGTAAACTTGTACAGGATATTTCATCAGTATTTGATAACTTCTTCTTTTATAACTTGGTGTCTAAACAAAAATAAGTCTGAGATGATGGAAAAAAGTGGAATGTTTGAATCCTTTGAAAACAGGCACGTATAGGCTGAAATAAGTCAGTTTTGGTACATGTATATGGAAGGCTATAATACTTACATTAAACACAGTGTCTTGAGGCATAGTCACTGCCCAGCATGCTGATTCAGAGATTCATCCTTTTCAGAAAGTACTTAAGTATGTGCTTCTATGAACCTAAATATATCTTTCTGTATTTTTCAATCCAGGGACCATATTTTCAGACAACTGATGTGGTAACATCTTATACCTAGTTTACAATACTTCAGAACAACTGTAAATCATAGCACAGTAAAATATCAGCCCCAGAAATTCAGAAGTCTGAACAGGCTGCCCTATTTTACATAAAGTGGGTGTTAATGCTGACATTTAAATTGCTCTCTAAAGTTGTTTTAACTGACGCTCTAGTGCTCTTTATTTTAGCAGTCACATTTGGCTACTGTGTTTACCTAGAATCCAAAAACACCTCCTAAACTGGCTGGTTTCCCAAACTTGTAATTTCTTGCTCCCTATTCCTTCACATCCAGACTCTTATCAGTTGAGTATGTAATGAATTGTCAATATTAAAAGATTTGTAGCATAGCACAATTTTACTATGAAAAATTATTAATGTGGAGGCTTCTAAGCTCTTTGAAGAATAACTCTCTCCCGCATAGAATTATTTTTAATTCTTTATGATTTGAAATGCACCTGTTGTCAACCTCCAGGTGCACCTTTAAATATTTAAACTAATACCGTACTCAACAAATGCATTTAATCATTGAAATCTATTGTTGACTGTCTGTATAATAAGACATATAATTCCACAACAATGCAAATATGAACTGCCCTCCCACATCCTTTTCTACCTGTCATCATCCCCCACCTGAAAAAAGGCCAGTAATTAAATGAGATATTACAAAACATCCGGAAAATTAACATGTCTTGGCTCTGAAAAACTTCAGAAAACAGCCTATGAGAACTGTTTTCCCTATCAAATTTCTCTAGCAGCAGATTCTCATTTTCTATTTTAATTGCTAGTATGAATACTTTGGATACCATGAAAAGACTCTCTTCGTTGGACAGGACCCAATCAGGAAGAGTTTGAGGTTAAGATTTTTGACCAAGCTCTATCTTGAATCTACTGGTTCAATGGGAACAGCTTGATCAAGGCTGGGCCCTTTGAAATTCATTGCATAAGTCAGGGCTGTTATTTGGAATATTTAGAAAAATGAAAGGCAGACATTGTGGTTTACAGTCAGGGAGAGATTTTAAGCCCAAATAGTACAGTGTATGCAGAGCCTTATGACACTTTGCACGATTTATAAGTTTCTCTGATGTCTTCACTTCTAAAGCTCATCATGAAAAAGACGTATGAAAAACTTGCTTCTGTTTTTATTCTGGATGGCTAGCTTTTCTGAGAAAAACTTCCTTACAAAGTAGAAGCAAGTGTAATCTTTAAGACTGATCTTAGCCTCCTCAATTTGTCACTCTACAAAAATTTTGTTGTGAAATCTCCACATAAATATAGCTCCCCGATATTTTGCAGGATGGCATTTTGCCATTTTAAATCAAATGTGATTTTTTTTTCACCTCAAACCATATATTGTTTTTGAACAGGACATTTTTATAAAGTTATGAATAACTCTGCTTCATACAGATTTTTTGGAGAAAATATATCATTATCTCCATCGAAGGTCAACCTCAGATTATAACCTTCCTTTTGTTTGTTATGATGGACGGCTTTTGTATGGCAAATGATAAGATATGGCAACAAATGTGTGAGAAAGAATCCTAAGAAAAATGCATTGCCTTGATTCCAAGAACCTTTTTCCATTTTAGGCTGCTTGTTTATGTTGCATTCTGTTAGCTATTTAATATTGATTTACTGCACTCCAAAATAATTCCTTTCACCTCTTTCTCTTTCAGAAGTAGCTGGGGGAGCACTATGCATCAGTTAAGGATGGATGCTGATCCTCAGCTTTTGCCTTTTTCCAAGGCACTCAGACAACTATTAAGGTTTTGGTTACATGAAATACCTATGGAAAACTAGAGAAAACAGAACCTAAGAAACATCTAAACTGATTTGGGGTTTCCAGGACCCAGATATAAAGCAGTTGTTGCTGAAATCGATATAGGTTTAGAACCCAAATGCAGTTGACAACATTGCTTGACATAGAAACTGATCTCTCAGCTAGATGGACACAAAAGAGCAGGAGCAAACCCACATCACAACAATTTGAAAAATACAATGATTTTTCTCCTACTGTACCAAAATGCAGGGAATGGCTCTGAGGGAAAAATAGCCTGGACTGGAATATGGTAAAATGAAGGGCACATTACTTGAAGAACTCTCTGACCAGACTCAGAGCTCATCACCCTTAACAGCCAAGAGCTACCTCAGGCAGCCTCAACTCCCACTTTGTATTTTTTAACTTGTTTCTGTAGTTCTACAAAGCACAGCTCGTGTCCAGCAGCCAGTATGGATCAAGGGAGTGCAGGAGCGTCGGGTATGGATCCACAGAAACAGAGATCCATAGGCTCAGGCTTGCAGCTGGCAAGCAGAAGGGAATGTTAGTCTTCTGTAGGTCTTCTATTTTATTAGTATAGATATTAGTGAACTTCATAATTTTTAAGATCAAGGCAAACATGTTAAAGAAAAATAAAATAAAATGCAACCTCACTCAAGCATGCACCTATATATACCATGCACCAGATATTTTCTTCATTAATTAGTCTCATCACATCCTTTCATACATGAAAATAGCACACAAGCTATAACATTCATACCAGTCAAAATTCATAGATTTCATTTGTGAAAAGAAAGAAAAAAAAAGATGGGTCTCAATGAGCTGAATCATACAATCAGTTTGTTCTGACAACACCTGATCTCAACTGTAACTCAACAATAAATGAAGAAAGAACTGCACAGTCCTCACACAGGCAAAACTCTCCAAAACAATACAGAAAATATGCCTCAAAGGAAAAGAAAACCAAAAAATTTTACACAGGGTTAGCAGCAAAAGCAATAATTTGAAGTAGCCATTTAGTATTATAGACAAAATATATGGTCCTCCTGTATAACATGTAGAAATTCTGATTTCCTGACTTGAAAATAATTTCCTCAGTTTGTTGCCTTTCCTACATTTAACCTTCTTTGTGAGATCTTGCTACTCCATTGCCATTATCTATTTATTAATTTCTAAGAAGGATCCCAACATAACAAGGAAAATACTTCCTAGCTTCCAGCTTGTCCATATGTGCACTAGGGTAGCTGACGAGGGGAGGAGGGCACTGTGGAATGCCTGCACATGCACTGACATTAATAAGACTGATGATGCCTCTCCCACTAAGAATTGGATTCTTGAAAAGGGGAGAAAAMCAAAAAACTTTACAACTGGTGAGAGGCTGAGCTAGTCACTGTGCCATGGCATGATTGATTTGTTTGTGCTAACACTGCCTGCTCAGCATCAATGAACTGAGAACATCCAGATCAAGGGAGGAGGATTAGGTAATAGGGAGTGAATTGAATTTCTTCACATTTCTGCTTTTTTTTTCCCTAAAAGAATATTTTATTTGGAATAAAACACATTGGCCGGATTATAAAAAAGGAATACAGTTTCTGGGTAGAGGGGATGTTCTTGTGGCTATGGCATGAGCATAGTAATACAGAGATTTTTCATATAAGGTTAAATTCATCTCTACTTATATACATATAACAATATATGTATATATATATATATACACACACATATAATGAAGATGATTTTTACTATTTGCGATGAAGTTACAATCGTAGATTATATAGCCCAAAATGCTCAGAGGGCATCAGACATTTTAATGTTCAATTTTATTAGTGTGTATCATTGACCTCATCACAAAACTTCGTTTGTGTGTTGCCTGGATTCCTTCTCCAGTAAACTTGGAAGGATGCTGGGGAAACTTTGCCCCTCTAGCCTTAAAAGTGAGGATTAAATATGTTCTCAGGTCTTGAATAATTTTTAAAAGATACAAAAGATTGAACCCATCTTTCTCTTTCCATGCTAACTCAGATCTGCCATTGAAAGCAGTAGCCTAGGCTTTAAAATCTAGAAATATTTATTCTTTTCTCAGAGTTTCCTTTAAAAGAAAGTGACTTCATGCTATTATTACTGATCTGCTCTTCATAAGCATCCAGTTCCTTCATTTTTTTCATTATAGTCTCCTTTTCTAGACTTATTTTCTTTACTGCACTCAGAGATTAGCAACTCTCCAGGAATTTTTCTCCTCTCAGATTTCCCACAACTTTCTTAAGCATAGTAATTAAAAACAGAAGCCACAAGAAGTGCTGAGTATAGCCCATTGAGTGGTAGGTGTATATGCGTTGCAAGGTGAATGGTTTAAGGACTTGGGGTGATAAAGCCAATAGGAATTCCATTCTTCGGGTGTTAGCTTGGCCTGCCACCCCAGGTGATTTTTGCACTTATGGATTATATAGATGTAGATGTGTGGGAGTGCATGTATACACATATACATGTTTGTGTGTGTGTATAAATATATGCATATGGCCTTTGTCTTTATTCATCCTTCTTTATCTCTTACCGCTCTTACTATTGATTTAGGGGACTGGCTTGAAACAGACAGAAGTTACTCAGAGCTCATTTAGAGATGCTTTTACTACTGTTCTGCAGTCTTAATTCAAACTGCTTGACATTGTGGCAAGTGCGGATTGCCATCTCCGGACCCGGGTGTATTAATGTTCTCCCATCATGTGACCTTACAGAGAAAATTTCAAGTACTATAAAAGATACAAAACAAAACAAAACAAAACCCACACACGCTCTCTGCAATTCTGTATTCAAGGACTAGTGCGACTTGTTTATTCCATTCTTCAGAGCATTACCTTGCTAGGAATCGAGAATTTGATAATGTGGACAAGGTCATGGGAACAGAAGTCATATTTTGGAGGCACTCACTCAACACAATCATTTAAGCGCTATTCAGAAAAACACTTGTGCTTATATCTTCTTATCTTCTGAAAGAGGCGGGCTGGAAAAATATCCATGCCACAGAGATTTTAACTTGCTTGCAGCCACATGTGAGTGTCTGCAAACTGAGCTGAACTCAGGACCAGCCATTTTTATCCTGTATCAATCTCTTCAGAAGACTTATTGTTCTTATGTTCACAGTTTTATTCACTAAAGGTTCTCAAACACAGCTTCATATTGCACGGAATTAGTTTAAAGGACCACCATAATTGTTATAATGCCTAGAAAGCCGAGAGCCAGCTCCTACCTGAAATAGGTCCAACGTCTCGGCATCTCCTGGTTATTCATCAAAATCTGGTGACCTAAGAGCTACCAAACCTTTCTTGATTTGCTGGATTTGACCTCTCTCTGGTAAACAGTTAGTTCTGATGTTGCCTTCACAATCATTTGAGTGATATATAAATCACACAGTGATATATGTGTATATATCGATATAACGGTATACTCTCTCCTCTGAGGATTTAAAAAATTCAAAAATTCCTCTTTCAAAAAAGGAGACTGCTTTAATAAAGCTGCAGCCCTAACCTTACCAGCATCCTGATCTCTGATTAATCACACAAGACAAAGACTTCACAATGCCAGAAATAAATCATAACAATGTGGTCAATTTGAGAAATGAAATAGGAACAGGTAAGGCACTGAAAATTACACTCCCCACTCCCCCCACCTCAAAAAAAAAATCACAAAAAATGTTGTTTACATCAATTTCATTAAATCTTTACAAACTACTGCATGATAAAAAGTGTGAAGTACTCTAGAAGCAAAACTACTTAGGGAAAAAAAAAGTAACCAACAGTAACTTAATACTGCTTAGAGCACGTTAGGTAAAGTGTCTTAATGACAGTGCTCTGTGCTAACTGAAAGCAAAGATGCATAGAAACAGCAACCAGCTTGCTTTGGCAACTAGAAGAGCCCTTATGCTCAGTCCTTTCCTTGCCCACCTAAGGAACTGAACACAGATGTCCACCTGTGTTTCTCTTGGTTCCTCATTACTCACATTCAGTAGTTCCCGAAGCTCCACAGGTAGCTGTCTCCACTTCAGAGGAACAATGATCTAATGAGAAATTAGTGAAATATATGCTTCTGAATCTTTTTGACTTTTTTTTTTATTTTCCCCTAGGTAGTCCATCCTGAAATCAGAACAAGGAATTAATTGTTGGAATATCAGAATATTTAGTTATTTTTGCCTCATCAAGACTTATGCCAGCCAAGAAGAAACACACAGCTGCAGCATTTAGCACAAATTACTGGTCCCTATAGTTGAAAATTCCCAGTATCACCAACATCCAGCATTTGGCCTAAATCCCACCTGGTGAAAGTGCAATGCCATAGGAATAAAATTATCTTGTCACTACCATTATTTATATAACAAGTGATCATTAAAGGAAGGCTGAAGGACATTACTATAGAAACAGTTGTTATGGAACATAAGCTTCAGTGGAGGAGAGTCACTCTGGCCAGTAGCATATAAACACTTGGAAAGAAAAATGACTGATGAGCAGGAGGTGAATCTACCTACTTTGTTTGTAATATTACTTCTTTTTCACTTTATTAGATCCTCACTCTGATTTAGGCTGAAGTACTTTCAAATAGAAGATATGGTTCTTGAACCAACAAGACAATACAAGATTCTCCTGCAGACTGATCTGTCAGCCCACGAGGAGTAGCATCGCATGCAATGCTGCGTAAAGCAAGTAAATCCACACAGACCTACAAAGCTGCACAAATCTGGAATTAGATCATCACAAATCTAGCATATAACTCAGTGTGACCACCTCATATGGCTCCCCAACAAGCCAGCCTTACAACAATGCTCTGACGAGCTTAAATGCTCTGCCCATGAGGCTTTATAAAATGCCTCAGATGACAGCATACTGAAATGATCAAAAGCAGAGCAGTCCTCTGTTCTTCACTGTAGACTCAGGTATCCAGGGTGAATTATGTCATTCACTTCATATTGGAAAGTTCCAGCATAGGATAACATCTCTCTTGCCTTAGATCAAATGCTAAGAAGAAACAGCAAGTAGGAAAGTATATTAAACTGTAAAAAGCACATGCTAAAAAAAGAAAAAAAGAAGCTTGTTACTACTTGTGTTAACCTGTTTAGTCACATACCACTTTGACCTGAATTCACAGTATCCTCCTACAGTGCCATCATAATATAGTGCCTCAGTGGCTACATATTAACACAGTAAAATCCATTTCAGTGATCACATTAAGTCACTCCAGCTGAAGATCACAGTGAAGCTGACTGATGTCCGTGGGGTCACTATGTTGATCTTGCGTCTTTACATTATCTATAATCAACAACAATGTCTGTTTTRCTCTTCAGTGGCCATAAGAAAGATGCCATAGTCAATATCCTTATGTGGAAAGTGTCCTAGACTTGGCTTGGAATTTCATAGTGATAACATACTCTAAAAAAATGCTATTTCCCTTCTTAGAAAATGTATTTTCAGAAATCTGAAAAATGTTGTGACCATCTTTTATGGTACATGAGTATATTTTATATTCTATCAGATCAATATTTCAATGTTTGCCCCAGTTACGAAAGGAAGTATGTTCCATATTTGGCATTAGCAATATAAATAACAGAAAAAAACTATCATTAATGGAAGATAAATTTGTTTATCATCATTTTAAAAA
The DNA here is from genome assembly GCA_003342815.1 of Eudromia elegans. NCBI lineage: Eukaryota > Metazoa > Chordata > Aves > Tinamiformes > Tinamidae > Eudromia > Eudromia elegans. The sequence goes on from PTEX01000033.1 coordinate 3,674,871, forward strand.
CCAGCTGCTGTTCTGTATCTGTGAAAAATAGCTTAGATATAGAAATTGAATACTTTTTAAACTTTTCATTGATAGACTATTACAAATCAGTGCATGAGATTCCTCTATCAATTGAATTTTAAAATTAACTTTCAAAATAAAATGTTAAGTGTAAGATTAGGCACACCAAATTGCTAGCACAAGATTTAGATTTATTGTGTTTATTTAAATATATGCATATTGCTGTACAAGAGCAGAGCCATTGGAATTCCAAACAAATTATATTTCTGAGTAAAGGGTTCTTTGCTATAGTTTATATATATGTAGCTTTTAATGTAAATATACTGCAATAAAAATCATAAGAAAACTTGGCATTCAGACTTTCCTTAAGTAGTTGAAAAATTCTTAGCTTGAAATTGCCATTTATCTGCCATTTTTGAAAGGCCATTACATCCATAATATAAACAACAGTGTTAAAAATAAAGACACTAAACATTTATAATAGAATATGCAGTCCCTCTTTACATTAATCATAGTATTCATGTGCGTGTTTTATGCTGTAATTCTTTTAGCTTTGCTTATGTTTACTTCATCTTAATTGTTCCCATTAACTATTAAAATTGTTCCATTTTTCTTTTTTTKATGTTTCTCTGGTATTTTCTTTCCTGTTTGCTTTAAGGCGTCTAGTGTGAACATTCTGCCCTCTGAAATAGCTTGTGAAGGCTTCCTCTTACAGCAGAAGCTCCTTCGGTCTGTGATTCTGATCAGCTAGCTTCTTTACCATGTGTGGTCTTCTGCTGTTTGCTCGCTTTAAATAAATAAAAGTAGCAACTGGAAAGTGTATGTTCTCTTCTAATATTTCACCAATGGCTTAGAAATGAATCTGAGTTTCAGTTTTCAATGGAGGATGCCAGGTGAAAAGGTGTTTTTGACAAACATGCACCACAAATATGCTCATTCGGATAACAAGCACCCAACACTATTGTTGTTCTACACATGGCTGAATTCATTGGTGTGGAGTCTTTCCAATGCTATACTTTTTCAAACACCTCCTTTCTGTAATGATGCCTCAGTGCTGTTTGATCTTTTAACATTTCTTTAGCATTTGTGACTGGCTTGAAGAAAAACGAAGAAAACAAACTTCTCTAAATACTTTTCCTTCCCTGCCCCTCCTACCCGCCCCAACCTCTGGGGCACTTCTATTACTTTCTCTACCCTGCCTTTCATACCCAATATCATCAATCTCACCAAACTTGAAGACAAATTATTTATTTTATTTTCAGGACAAAACTACATTATCTGTCCTTTGCTTCTAATTACTGCCACATGCTAAATGTATAGGAGGTCTACTTTTCTTCCTCTTTATTTAACTGTCAAAAATGCTTTTGCTACAATTTCAATTTTCTTTGCCAARTTGAACTTAGCTCATTTTTTAGCAATTCTCACTTTTTCCTTGGCACTTCTTAACCTTTAAAATACCATTTTTTTTTTTTTTTCAGATAAAACCTTTTGCCATTGCCTTCTTTATATCTGATAWCCTTCTTGAGTGGTTCCTTGGTCAGTTAGGTTAAGAATTTTTCTCCATGAGCTTTTCTCCCTGCATGCAGTATTGAAGTAGCAGAGTTTCTAGTCTGTCCAGTTTAAAGAAATTCAAGGCTGCTCATGCACTTAAGTCCTTGAGCTCTTCAGTTCAGCTGATGTCATTAACCAATTCACATTTGTGTAAAGCTGAGCTTAGGAGAGTTTCCACGTATGCACCAAATGATGTGGGTTGCCACATCACATACAGTATTGTATTGCTTGTTTAGCATGTTTCTAACTCTTGGCCTTTATATTTTCTAGAATGTTTCCTAACTCGCTTATATGTCATGTTGTGCCTTGCTCAATATTGTGCYTTTTTTTCTTTTCTTTCTTTGCATTTGTTTTCTGATAGCTGTATGGCCTAGGAAAATTGCTCTAAAGATGTCAAGTCAGACAGTGAGCATATTCTTACCTACCTGGTTCTGAATTAAGAACCAGCTTTAAAATGCCAAAAGATGTCTTCTAAAAATTCTATTTTCTTTAAAAAAAAAAAAAAACCTCACTATCCTCAGGTCCTTGCCATTTTATTTTGTTTCTACATTAAGTAAAAAATGCATCTTTCATCTCTTTCCTATTTGAATACAAGGACCTTTGACTCTTTCATTGCTTCTTCAGAGCTTTTCCTTCTCATTTTGTTACTCTGAGTATGAAAGCTGTCTGCCCAGTGCTTCTTTACCAAACCACTATCCCAAATAGTGCCGTTTTTAGTTCATATTCACATCTGTGGATTTCCTGTACAGTTCAAACTGCTGTGTGAAATATTTTCCAGGGCTGCAAGTATGAAATGAAACTGCCACCAGCAATTTGTTTTCAGCTGACATTTGTGCCAGTAAAACTCGACCACTGGAGTACTCATGAAAAGTGATCTTGAAAAGGATGCAGGACCGGTCTTCTAATTTAATGAGCATATAGTGTCTGTCTCTTAAAAAATTACAGGGCATTATTCTTTTAAAAGAACTCTCCGTTGAGTCACAAAATTAGTCCAGGGACTGTTGAGGTCCCAACAACGAGTTCAAGTAGCAACAGAATTAGTAAGCTCAGGAGTTTATCCCTTCAAATGAGCAAGTCTTTGCAGATGAATTTTGCACAGCTCACCCAACACTAATAATTTTTTAGCAGGTTTGACAACATTTCCCTCCTTTTTGAACAAGAAGTAAATTCAGGAAAAGAACTCTATTATTTTCTCAACAAGTGGTTCACACACTACAATTCTATCTACAGAATGTCAGGCCAGTAAAGAGGCCAGAGCAGGAAAAATCCTAACCCACTTCATTTGTGTTTAGCATCTTTTCTCAGTCAAATTGTCATTCAGGCCTTGACAGTGAAAACTCTGTGAGGTATTTGGAGATTGATCAACCAAAAAAAAGTTCCAGAATTTCATAATTTCAGGGTAATTCCTCTGATTTCTCTTGAAGGCCAGTCTTGTATGTGGTAAGGAAAATTCTCATCTCCTGTCCCAGCCACAAGCTACCATGGTGACTCACCAGGTATGCTCTGACTTCTGTTTTTTTTTTTTTTTTTCCTCATCTGTATGCCATACAGTTACAGTGCCAATTGTGGTTTCTGCCTGGCGCTTCTTTTCTTTTGAGACTTCGTACACAAGTACTTTTTTCTTAATAAATAAAAACACTTATCCGAAAGAACCCTTATTAACAGTTTGCACAGTAYTGCGGGTACATCACTGCTGTTTGCACAATGGTTTGCACAGAGCAGGTACATCACTGCCGAAGCACCTTCATCCCAGCTGAAGACATGGCACTTCAAAGCATGTCGTCATGCACCAGCCATCTGGCAAAACAAGTGGAGCAATAAGGTCTCCAGTGCTGCTGCTGGCACAAATGCTGCTGTAGTGACTCTTTCTAGGGTGGATGTTCCTCCTTCCAAAGTGCAGCAAGCTGCAGTAAATATGCTGAAAGCTGCTGGAAGATCCGGCAGCAGGAAAGAAGTCACTGTGATCGCATTGCCAGGCACGTAGCTGTAGCATTTTTGCCAGTCACCAACACGAACAACGTCCTTCTGCAAATCCATAAAGATGATGACTATATCTGGTTATCTAATAGAGCTCCCTCCAGTGAGAAATGCTGTGGCTGGTTCTGCTGAATATTTGTCATTTCATATAAATATTTSCTTCTATTTGGCTCACTAGAGATAGAGGCATAGGACCTTTATGCCTGTATTAATTTCAGAGGAGTTCTTAGGCCACTGGATTATCAATACTGAAGAAGGCACACAGCTGATGATATCTGCATACTGTTGACCTTCTAGATATTTCATGATTTTCTCCAGGGTGTAAATATGATAAGTAAAAGATATATATGGATTGCTTCAAGCTACAGGGCCATCAATTTGAGTAAAAAACAACACTGCTAACATTCTACAATGCATTTGCCATAGATGAAAAGAMAGCTGGGAAAACCATAAACCTCTTTGCTGTGCTTGGCCAAAGGTTCTGACAACCCTTAGAGGTCACCACAGGCTCCAGTGAGCTTCTCTTTGGAGTAGGTGRACAGAACATCTGAGCCTATAACACTCTTCAGGGTTAGTGAGAAACAGTTATAATTGATAATATGATTTACCGGGCTGAATATTTTTGGCGGTATAATTTGAACATGGAAAAATGATCAAATGGGATGAACTATGATTCATGAACTTTCTCTTTAAGAAGATAAAAGAACAAAGAACATAAAAAGAAAGATAGAAAGCCTTAGGCAGTGCTTAAAAGGCATATATCTAGAAGAACTGAACTGATAAGAAAATGAGGTCTGGATTTGCCAGTGCTAGAAGAAAGTGAAGGGAGAAATTCATAAAGATACCAGAATCCAAGCTTGATAGTAACTGTGTTTGTTATTCTTACTGTTAAGTATATGTTTAATCTATATGTTGCAATGGAATGCAGAGGTCTCGAGATGCTAATGATGAATAWGTTACTTGTCTAGTAACACTTGTCTAGTAAAACTTGTCCCAGTTTTAGGCATTGAACAAGATCCTACTGTGTTGGATAAGGAAACAAAAGAGTGGTCTCTATTCCAACAAATTTGCAACCTAGAAGAAAAAAAAGTGAGTTCAAATTGATACAAGCAGCATAAAAGAAAGTGCAAGGAAATTATTAAAATCTTCTATCAACATCACCAGCACATGAGCAGCAACATGCTGAGAAAGCAAAATTTCATTTTGCCTACTCTGCTGAGAAATCCTGAGCTGGGAATGTGCAAGTACATGTCTGAAAATCTCAGATGTGGGTGGTGAAGGCTGGCCAACAGAGAACAGACCTGGCTGCTCTTAGGTAGGGTGGCAAGAGGCCATGAAGCACCCTGAGAGGAGCAATGTCTTTGATGTGGTAGAGAAGAGGAGCAAGTAGAGGAGTAGAGAGAAGGAGATGGCCATAGGAACAGGYAAATGAGGGTTGCAGAAGCATTCTGCAAAGGTAACAGTAGGGCAGCATTACATCAGCTAAAGAAAGAGAAATTAATGTTGCACTATAAAGATTCACAGTACATTAATAAAAACCTCAGGTGAGAACTCTGGACTGCCAGGAGAGGTTTTTTTTGTAGAGGTGTTAAAAGTAAGCATTTAGAAACCTGAAAGCAGACAACTAAAGGAGTCAGTGTGGATAACGCTTAGATTATAAATCTAAATGACAGGCAAGAGGATGGCGTATGAAGCGCTGTGTAGACATTGGGTAAACTCTGACCTGAAAAGTTTGCAATCTTAAATGCAGGCAGGTGTTTAAGACAAGCAGTGGCCAGTTAAAGTGGAAGGGTGAAATGTGCTCATAATGCTTAGTGGAGCTGTAGCAACAACCGCAACTCACGATTTACATAAGATGTTATTGCACGGCAGGTTTCTTTTATGCGTTACCGCACAGATGTGTTTTAAAGTGGCATTTGAAATAAGATGAGTTGAGACAGTGGCATGTCCTGACATGTGAAAAGCAGCTAGGATTTTGCTTCTCTGCTAGTASCTAGACCTAAAGTCAGGAAAGGGCTGAAGGGAACTAAATTTTCTGGTGATACCTMTGKTTTTTKGATCTCCAAGATTTCTTGACTGCCYTTCTATTAAACAGCCAGCTAAATCTTTACTAGCTGTCATTATCGCAATGAGACTAATGCCAAAATTTTTGTTTTAAACTGCTATTTACATACTCCTAAATGTGACTTTTTTTTTTTTCCACAATGCATAAAATGTAAATTTGGGCAATAAACCCAAATTAAGAGGGTGATAGTAAAATATGTGTTGCCATGAGACTTTGGGAGCAGTTTGGGCAAGAATTCAGAACACTTAAATCATGAAAATTGGCTTAATACATCCCTTAAAGCTTAGGAAATTACTGGTAGGACACAAAAGTTCTATATTACTAGTTCAAATCCAGCCAGTATTTCTGTTCTCTTAGGAAATTGACTCTTAGGAAGCTGAATTACTGAAAGCACAGATATAGATCTGTAAACCAAATGTTCTCTTCCCTGCTTTGACATAGAGTCAGTCCCTCTGACCACCCTTGTCGGATGTTTAACCTGTTCTCCAGACTGTCTTATGAAGCAGATTTCACAAGCTCTTTTGACAGCATATTCCATCCCTTACCTATTTTAGAGCTTACAACTATTTTTCCCARTAGCCAACCGAAACTTTTTTGTTGCAAGTTAAATCAGCACCTTCTTCTCTCCCCATGCACGTGCGGAGAATAGGTAACTGTGAACTGGAAGGCTGCTGTCACACTGTTCTTGTGTTGCCTTTCTGGACTAAACAGAATCATTTCTCTTGACCTTTCTTCATGAGACATGTTTTCCATGCCACTTATCATTCTTGTGCTTCTCCTCTGGACTCTCTCCAGTTTGTCTCTATCGTTTTTAAAGTGTGGTGCACAAAACAGGAGAAAGTACTCAAGCTGAGTCTCCCCAGTGCCAAGCAGAGTGGCACAGGAAAATCATCTGTGTCTTACAGAGATACTCTTGCTRATACATATCACACTGACTTCTTTTTTTTTTCCAAACAGATAATACAGTTCACTCTTATGCAGCCTATGTGTCATATAGGCCACAATAATAGTCCCCATTTCCTATCCATACAGTTGATATTTCCTTCTCTAGTGTAGTAAAAGCACTTGTTTCCAACAGTAAAAAATTGTCTCTTTTTCTGGATTCACTCTACTTATTTCATATCATTTCTCCAAGGTCTAATATTGTCCTGTGTAATGCTGGTAGTCCCCTCTGATGGTAAAAGGTAAAGATATACTGCTTCATCTTCCAAGTTGCTCATGAAAATATTGAATAGAAGTAGGCTAAGAAGTGCCACCTGGTCCATACATATGGTGACTTAACCTATACTGTATTATCCTAGATCATTTGTAAGAAAAATATATAGGACTRAGAGAAAAGCCTTCTTAAAACCGAAATCTAGAAAGTCTACCTCTCTCTCCTCTCCCTAGGCCAATTGCTCTGTCAAAGGAAACTAGAAGGATTTGGTCATGACAAATCAATGTAGCCATTTGTTATCACCTTATGATATTCAAAGTGCTCACAAAATAATAATGAAATACAGTACTGTAGAATTTGTCTGGCTATCAGGATTATCTTTATAGATATCTACAGCATATTAGGTCCCATTTTTACAACTAAGTAACATACTGAACTTCCTCTCACCCTCCAGTACCTTCTCCATATTCCATACTTTCTTTAAAATATATGTTATTGATTCAACAGTTGATTTTGGTTAACTCACTGGATGTTGCAAGATGTATATGCTGCCTGTTCCTGTTAACAATAAACAGTATTTATGCTTGATGACATTATGTTTTGATATACCTACCAGGACACATATCACACACCAAGAAATGGAAYCTCCAAAGACTTGAAGGAATACAGCAACATGAGAAATAAATAATCTATATTTTACAATCTTTACTAATGGACTTTTCTCRTTCTGTTCAGACAAGAATACAGGGTATTTATTAGGCTGATGGAAGAAGATTTGTAGCTGCAACATTGGAGCGGKAAGGGGATTCCTGTTTCAAGGGTTCAGTAGTCACTTTGCTTATGTTAAGACTAATGTTAGCAAACATAAGAGTGAGTTTTTAGGGGTGTGTAAGATAAGCAGCAGTTAATTATATCTGACAACAAGAATATCTTCATCTATTTTCCTTTCCCTCCCTCCTATTTTCTTTGATCATTTGACATAATATAACATCTAAGGATGTGATCATAGTTTATTTTGCTAGTTAGTATAAGGATTAGCAATATTTCCTTTCTTTATCCCATCTTTCTCATTGTAATATCATATGTCCATCTATCGTGGACAGATTGAGAAGAGCAAAGCCTTTAATAAATGCTATGTGTTTATTAAATCWTGCATTATCATTTCTGCCTCTTTCTTCTTCAAATAACAAAAAACATTGCTTCAGGATGAATATTCCTACTCACTTGCCTTAAAGGTTAGTCACTCCAAACACAAATAAAATAAGAATGTCACTACTGTAACTAAATGTAAAATGCTGGCCTAAAAATAGAGATAAAATCTTTTACTTTGATAATGCTGAGAATGCTCAGATCCATCTCACAAAAAGTTACTGAAAATCTTCTCTATAGCATGGAGAGAACATGACTAAATCAGTGAAAMCATACTCACTGCATCATTTCTGAGCACCTCTTACTTGCTAAGAGATTCATGGAGACTTTCATTGGTGCAAAAACTAGCTGAGCAAAGCTTGCATATAAAAATATGCACCCAAWGCTGAGTGATATTTTGTCACTGTTCAGAATGCCAAGATTTTCTGTAAACTTGTGAATGCCCATGGTAAAACAGAAATAACAAGTTCAAACAGGATAGGGGAAAAACTAATCTAATCAAGCAATAAAAAAACATTAATTTMTCTCTAGGCCAGACATTGAAGGGGCAATAAATATCAGCCACAAGTCAGCATCAGTAAAAATGTCTCACTGTAAAATAAAAATGTTTAATACCGAATTGAGGGTCTTTCTTTTATCCATTCAAGTATATAGTAGGGCAAAGGAAATATCATATTGGTGTACGAAGTTTTTAAAAATAGCTTTACTGTAACCCCAAAAGTGCAGCTTAGCATCTGAGGATGTGTGTAGAGTGAATACCAAAATAAACTACCGGTGTTAACCTTCTGCATCTATTCAAAATGAAAATTTCGGGGAAATTTGCCAGCTATAAAAAAATAAACATTGCTGGTTAATGTCCCTGGACCAGAACAAGCTCAGCATGAATAGATTTTATTTACATAAGTGCAGAAGCAGGTTCCATTTGCTATTAGATCTTCTAAGGTAAACTTTCTTGTGTAAACTATGGAATCTCTCACTAAAATAGTACCATGAAAGAAAGCCAAAATTTGGGGCTAAAATACAAAGACAGTATTTATTCTCTGAAACACATACACAAGAAAAATCATACTTTTGCTGCTCTGTTCATCCAAGGATCACAAGGCAACAATCAGTTATAACAATGTCTATGCCTACATTCACATATGCTARGGCTCTAAGGATCTGTAGAGCAAAACAGCTGGTATGGAGGACCCTGTGTCCTCATTATTAAACACTTTGGAGGATTTACTTTGGACTAATTTTAACACAGTCTTGTGGACCAGAGCACGTTAGACGTGCAGCTGGAGTGTGTCCTCCAGCTAATCACAAGGAAGGCCCTAGTGACCACGTGGTAAGGCTGCTCCATGATGCAAACCAAAGTGCAATAACCTGGGAGGATGAAGAGGTCCACTTCAAAAGCATGTCCTGATCTGGAAGAAAGCACCAATGTAGACACACCCAGGAAATTAAGCGCTACCCAGCAGCCTGGTGTGCTAGGAAGATTTCATTAACCCCATTCCATAGATGGTAGACAGAAGCACAGCAGATTTAAATAAAAAGGAAGTGGCCAAACAGTGACTAGGCTGAATAACTTGCTGCCCAGAGACATGGGCACTGCAGGGCATTTTGTCTGCTGCAGAAGGATAAGACACAATGGTAATGAAATAATACACATGATCTGTATCAAAATAAAAACTACAAACAAGAATTAGAGGATCCAGCTAGATTAAATGGTCTACAAATGTTCTCGTTSAGCCACAGCAGTATCAGTGATAAGGAGGATGGCAACTAGATTACTTGTGACAAGCTGCAATTTAAAAGTGGATTGTGAGAAAAAGATCTGAGAGAGAAATATGAGAGCAAAAGAGGCTGCAGTCCCTAACTTGTCATGATCAGATATAGCACATGCTTTTAGTCCTTGGATGGGGATTAGGTCAGCTCATTGGCAGCCCATCCACCTCTGCCATGGCTACATTAGAGCCAGGAATGACTATGTTCAACTCTAGAGCTTCCAGTGGAATAAAGAGAACCTAGTTATTAGGACACCATTGCTTCCAGTTCAGTGACTTCACTGCCACAGAAATATCTATGTTATTTTAACCAGCAGTAACAGCTAATAATGTCTTATTTTGTGTGATATCTTCCATGGTTATCATACAAAGCAGAGCTTAGCTTTGCTTGTTTTTGCATGTTTTCCTGCTATTTAATATCTGATAAAACAGCTATCTAGGGTGGATATGCTATCAGCTAGATATTAATTATTATGTGGCTATTCTGGAAAGTATGTCAGAAAATATAGAAACCTCAGATGTGCCAGTGTTGGTTTTGGGCTTGGCCTGCATATTTTACCAATGAAGAACTTTTGCAAGTGTACAAAAGATGTAATCCTGGAAGACTCTAAAGCAAAAACTTACCACAGAAAAATGAGATGTAGCGGTTGATCATATTCATTGATTAAGTTTATTAAAAAGGGAAGATATATATATATATATATTTGTGTACATATATATATATATATAAAAGCTCAGATACTCCTCTAAGTGGCTGAGGTTTGAGAGATGGGTAGAGATTTGGATGGTTTCTGGAACGTCAGGTAGGAGACAGCTCAGGTGGAATCTTCCCCTGACAAAATCAACTCACTGAAGAAATCAGTTACAGTTAACAGCAGTTAACCTGGGTCAGTTCTTCAAGCAAGGGGCAGAGGGACATTCAGCAGGCCAGCAGCGACAGGGAAGACTTGCTCTCAGCAGCAGGCAGCWGTTGAGAAGTGTCAGTCTCCAAGAGCCATTGCTCCAAAGCAGTTGTTCAGTAGAATTGGTATCTGTTCAGTATCTGTGAACAAGAAATTTTGCCTTTCTCTTCTTTTCATTAATGCAAATATTCTGTATSTAGAGGCTTCCAAGTTTCAGTGAAAGATCTTTTCTTCAGTGAAGTGATTTTGGAAGGAAAAAGCTTTGAATGCTGAACATCTATCTGTTCCTCTAAAGTTAGATTTGAAATACTTTGATCATTATATTAAGACAGTTTTCATAAGTTAAAAGGACTTTGAGTATGAAGGGTTTTTTTCTAAATATTATATAATGGCCCATTAAAATATCAGCCTGTAATATTTGCCAAGTTATTCGGAATCTATTGCCGATCTGTAAAGAAAGCTTCAGTTCCCATGAAAGTTCCTTTATAATTGCTACCTTGTCCATAAGGATTGTGAGGTGCTGTTTTTTCAAAGGTCACATAGATGGTACTAAAGGTGTGGAGTAGGCAAACCATGGGGAGGTGGTGCAATTTCTTTGGTTTCTTGACTTCATTTTTCTGCTGGAGGTCCAGTGCATGATGCTCTCAAGTTACAAAACTCAAGCTAACAAAATCTAAAGCTGAATAAAGAATCTTCTAAATTGTTTTTCATCTTGAGACTTGCACCCACCTGTCATCCTTTGAGGACTGTGTAGGTTATTTGGAGTCACTTTGGCCTCATACACAGTGTCACATAGAAGGAAAAGAGGGAGGAAGGGAGGGAGGGAGGAAGGAAGGGAGGAAGGATTTTTTTATTTTAATTTTTAGGTTTTATGTAAAAAAAAAGCAATTCTAAAATAAAATATTTTTAGGGAGTCATGTTAAAAAAACTTCAAAATAAAAAGTTTCACTAATTGGTCTCTGTGTTGTTTGTTTTAATCTCTGGAGAGGCAGGTTTTCTTGAGCTCTTCATCAAGCTCAACATAAAGCGTTAAAGAAATTTCCTCCTACATTAGCCTCGTTGCTTTATATCTAGAATCAGGACAAAGTTTGGAGTCTCCACTGTCTACAGACTCCCAAATAATATCATATTGTCTTCCTACAATATTTCTGTAAAGTTTAATATCTTTCAAGACCATTTGTCTGTTGTCACACTTGCATAGCATTGCTGCACATTGCTAGGATACAGTAAATGTTTTTAAAAGTGAAAGACCTCCCCTTTTTCCTATTGCTATCTAGCAAATAAGGCCAGATTTTACCCTCTGATATGTGAGTGTAACTCCCAGTGGAGTTAATGGAGTCCTTATAGATGTGTGGAAAGGAAGATGTGTGTATTTGCCCTTCAAGATTTATACAGCTGTAATAAAACCAAAGAGATAGCTTAGAAGACATTTTCTGGAATTTAGGATTGAACCAACATGCCTAACTACACTTCTTAAAATAACATTAGTATCCAGTGCAATATAACTTTAGGTTATTGTTCTTACTGTAAGTCTTCAGCTTCATTTGACCTTCAGTCTCACACGTCAGAGATAATATTTACATTTTCACAGCAAGTCAGCATGGTGGGGAGGGTCCTTCTCCTCTCCTTCCCTTTCCCACCATTTGGATTCAAGGGTGGAGCAATATAGGGGAGAAGTCAGGAGTAGAAATGCTGCGCCAGCTTCCTCAGCATCTCCTGGAAGCTGCAACAGCGATTCTCCCACTGTACAGGAGAAGGCAGATGAGCTGGGAGGGGAACCATATAGTTTGGAAGTAGTCACTGAAGGCAGTGACCTAGAAATCTTACATAGGAGGAGAATAGCACWGACTGCATTGCAATAGTAAATCACCGAGGCTTTGCGCAAGGAGGATGAATCTCCTTCTCTTTCTGACTTGTCACGGTGTCCTAGCATACTCCTACCTGTTGCTTCATTGTTGGAAATAATTTTGCTCCCTCCTGGGTACTCACTGAGGAGACTTCTTTTGGGCTTTTGAGTACTATGTAGCATAACGTATTTATTGTAGGCCTCCTTTTTAATTACAGTCTGTTTTTTTCCCCTCTCAAAACAGAATTATCTCAATATAAACACCAGAAAATGGGAATCAAAAGCATGTGTAATAGCCATGCCATTTCGTAACTTCTTGTTACATCTTTGTTTGGCACACTGGACTCTGTTTAGCAGAAACATGGTAGTATCACAAGGTCAGAGTCTCCAAAATTTAATCCATTCCTAACAAAGGCTAGAATTCAGATGACACAGACCTTTGAAGAAAAGGGTTTCAACTGAAACAAATCCTCTCAAAATGGTGAAAGTATATGCAGTTAGCAATAAAGAGATGGAAAAAAAAAAGTAACTTCTCCTCTTCGCAGTTTCCAGMATAAATTCATGCTTTTTTTACAACATGAAAACTTCATATCTGCAAGATGTGGTTATTTTGTTCTCTGGGCGAGATGCCACATCAGCTCAGACCGTGATTGCGCCAGGTCTCATAAAACAAGCAGCGCTAAGCCTGCTCAGTGAAGTGACTCAATGTGGAGTCCTCCAAGAAAAGTCCAGGTACTTGCAGGGCTTGCAAGCCTGCTTTAACAAGAAGGGAAACAGTACTCTTYTCTTTGTAGCTTCTCTCTGTATGCTGGATCTTACGAAGAACTGTTCTACTGGGGAAGGTATCAGTGCTACCTGAAACTCTCCGAACAATTCTTGCAGTTTAATAGTATATATTGAACCAATGCTCTGGAAATGTAAACTTTCTAAATCTCAGTGTTACCCTGGATCATTTAAGACCTATACTATCCTTTTATATATATATATATATATATATATAAAAATAACCAACCTTCACTTTCAAGAACTTACTTACTCTTAAGCTTCACAAAATCCAACTGACTTGTCTCCAAAAATACAAGAGACCATAAGTAGCAGGCACATGTTCTCTTAAATGGCCTGAGGAAGTTCTTCTCAGCAATGTCTCTTCCTTCTTTCCTAATATTATTTGTGTTGCAAGACCAAGAGATGTTCTAATGGGAATTACGTGTTTCTTGACAGTGGGAATTTGCACTCTAAATCTACCCTAGCAAATGAAAACACTTAGGAAGCATTCTCTGATCTTAAAAGCAAATGTCAACTCATGATTTGCAAGCTTTCCTCTAGTTCCTTCCCACTCCAGGGCATGGTAGCATCAGCGATATGGTTTATTGGCAGGAGTCAATACTTGAAAATTGGCCGTGCTGCTTTATCAATGGGCATGGACTGTGTGTCTTGGACAAGTTTGAGGGGCAAGGACCAAACCGTATTAGCAAATGTTTTAAAAACTAAACAATATATGCAGTCATGGGAGAGTAATCAACCCTGTGCTCTGTATATTGTAATACAGATGCAACACATGGGTCTCTCTAAAAAGAATTGGCAGCACTGTGACCTCTCCTGTGTCCTTTACAATTACGACATTACTGATGGGAAAATAAGAGGTGTCATTATTAATACTTTAATCACAATGAACAAATCTTCCTTTCAATTAGCTTAGTAATACCAGGCACTAMGGCTAAATTTGTAACAACTGCCATATGCAGTAGCAACAGACTCGATCTACAGTGTCCTATGCCCAAATGATGCCATGAGCTTGAATTTAGCAGAAGAAAATAGATTTTAAGCTAGTGTGCTTATACCTTGTCTATCATCACCACACCGTGAAGTTATAGTCTAAAGATTTATTTTATTTTTTWGTGCTTTCTTCTGATTTTGCTTTGGCTGCTATATTAAAAGAAGAGTGATAAATAACTAAGTTGGGYCTATATAACATATGCAACAAAACAATTCCTGTGTTTTGCTCTGAGATTGATGCTAATAGTTGACCCCCTAGGAGGCTAAAAGGCAACAAAWTGCCCCAAAGCCAGTCAGAAGACATCTCTTTCCTGTCTGAGAAAGCAACCAGCCATATGTATGTGTGCACACTTCTCACTGAGCTTAGAAGGCATATGCATGCTGCCCTGTTTGATGGAAGCAAGAGCTAAAGACTGCTTTTCAAGATCTCCAACAGGCTAAACAGGATGTGCCTACGTCCCAGTGCAACTGGTTTGGTATTTGTAATGATTATGGCTGGGAATGAAGAAGAGAGAAAGCCAGCTATTTGTAGCAGGAAGGGGACTTGTGGGTAGGTAGGGATATGGTTCGAGGAGGAGACAGACATGGTATAAAGTTARTAAAACATTACTGGTCTTTACAGGTTTACTCATTTGTGTTGGGGACACCTGATCCACAAAGAATGACACTGGGCTACTAATAAATTACATCAAACACATGAACTCAGCTCCTGTTTTCCCTATTTAAATGTTTTTCATTTGTGGTAATTTTAAGAGTTACTTGAAGCTAGCTAGTGTCACTAGACAAATGAAAGCCTGAAGGATATTTTCTAATGGCATTAGCCAAGCTGCCTCACACTAAGTGTTAAGTGAATGTACCACACGCATTAGCATAGATAACTTCATTTTAATTCAGAGTTGGTGATAGCTGGCTACTCTTCAAACCAGACACAACATATTTGTTTTTAATCATCAGTACAGAAATTTTAGTTGTATTCTCCTACACTGCAGGACATTTGTTTGCTGAACATACAAAGATATTTGTTTAACACAGGTCCCAGAGCAGCAACTCATAATATCTCACTCTACATGCAGCACTGAACTGGGAGATGGGAAGTTCTGATTAAAGAGAACACAAACATTTGCATTTCAATAGCACTTTCTATTGAATCACTTTAAAGCACTGGTAGCCTGATCCTACTCCCATTGAAGTGAATGGCAAACCTCCTACTGAGGTCAATGGCAAGCTTGATCTGACCCTAATTCATGAATGGCCAGATTCTGGTACTCTGAGCCCTGCTGAATAGCTGTTCAATCTGTGCAATTGCACTTAACTTCTTATTTTTGAAGCAGTACTTTTTGAGTGTGTACTCTCAGTGTCTGCTCCAAAACTCATGACTCTAATGTTCATCGGTAAACTGATGGAACTGTTCAGAGCAAAAACGGAGAGAGAGAGAGAKAAAAAAGGTATATTGGTGATGCATACCATCTGTCCTGCAATTAGCTGTGAAAATTTTCTGATAATATTTCTGTAATTTATGCATCCAACTAATATTTTTTGAGACAAAAAAAATTTGTTTTTATGACCTGAACATCAACTCTTCACTATTTCTGTTGTGAGATTAGCTAGCTAAATCATGTGTATAGTTAGTTCTCTTTGCTGACTAGTTGCTAACATTTTAAATGCAGTTCTCAAGAAATAGTAAAGAACAAGTTTTTCATGTGGTTCTTAATAATGTTTGCCAAAATCTGTGTAACTACCTTCCTGAGTAACTGTGAATCATCCACATTTTCTGAATAAGCTGAATAAGACCCTATAAACAAAATTCAAGTTCTTTTTTGCACAAAAATAGATGCACTGCGTTTTGCTTTATGGTGATTASGGTATTTTGAAAGCAGAAAGGCAAATGTGCACTTGACTACCAATGAAGGTCACTAGGAATTGAAAGATAAACATTTTTGTCTCCACATATTCCTTTATGTGAAACTGTAGTACAGAGTGTCAAATAAATTTTCAAGGCTGGAGAAGTCAGCTGTAGATAAGAAATTGCTTTCCTCTCTAAAATGTGTATTGGGATCTCCTTGATAATATACATATGTCCCCTTCAGGCTGCATCTGGTCTCCTAAAGAGATTAGGGAGCAGTGGCAAAAGTAAAGCATCTAGAAAGTTTTGAAATCCTCCATTAGGATATTGCAACCACGAGAGAGGGAGTGGAATTGATGATTGAGGCCGAATTTACATTCAGTATACATGATACTGCTAGAGGATGCATGTTCACAGCACCTTTTGTAGCCATGAATGCCTACACTATACACTAGATCTTTCTGCAGACTTCTTACAAAATAGCTATACATTGTTTTTTTTTCAGTAAGAGGTCAGAATGACAATTAATGTCTGAGAAAAAGGCTTGATTGTATTGTCATAATAAACAACAGAAATGAAAGAATTCTCAGAGAGTCCAGATTTACAGTACAAAAAAAAAAAAAAAAAAAGAAGTTCAGATAACCCAAAGAAGCTTGTGGATGTTTGAAAACTTGCACGAGCAAAGGCCAGGCTGAAATTTTCAGGTATCATCTGTCGCTAGTATTGACAAAAGATGTTCATTTATCTTATTATTACCGTTGTAGACTCATAATATCATAGTGAACTGGATTGACTAGAATAAACCAGAACTTCTTCCATGATAGGTATCAATATGTGGACAATTAAGTAACTTCCTAGGTAAAACTCAACAGGAATTACTTTACTCTCATCAAACATTGACAATAAATATAGAATCAGCAGGGACTGGAAAACAATTTGTTCCAACAGTCCTTTCACAATCAATTTATTTTAATGAAACCACCAAGATTTGTTCAAGCTTGAAAGCAAATACAATATTTGTTCAAGCTTGAACAACAAATGCCAAGTTTTATTCTTACTCTCAGCATTGTAGTCATCACAGATGCACAGGACAGTATGTCAAATGCATCAGAATCAATAGGATTTATGGTCCAAAGTCACTTCAGTTCTGCAGTTTCATTAAAATTCTTGTTTTCTATGTATGTTTTTATCTGCTTTACAGTAGTTATATCAGCATATGTCCTCAATTGGCCTTAAATACAGGAAAGGTCTACTAAGATTAAGTTGCTGTTAAATTGTGTTCTCTTAGGGCTACAGTCTTCTTAAAGATTAAGCAAGTTTCAAACTTAGAATGGATCTCACCTGGAACATTTCTGTCCTTGGTTTTTAATTTGATAGCTTGTTGCCTTCAAGAAGAATGTAAAGCACTCTTAATAGTTAAAAAAGGCTTACAGGACCTTAGATAGGCTAGCCAAAGGACATATCTTTCATCCRTGTTACACCTGCAGACCATAGTAGTACTAGAGTGCTGTATTATAGTTGGCAGGCCAGACTCAGTTCTCCTACTGGTATTTGCTTTTCATTCCCATATGTAAAACAGACTAAACATAACATGAAGAAAGACTTCTACAGGAGAAGTTTTTATTTTATTTTATTTTCCCTAGATGATGAAGAGCTGGAAATCATTTTGGGACATGGTGACTGGGTTCCTGCTGAGAGGGTGATAGGACAACTGCTGAGATGTGAGCCAGCACCTTACCAGCACACCTGCACCACAAATAGGTGTGTTAGGTACTATTAAAATCTAACCCACTGATATATACTAACTAATGTGTAGTAACAATTACACAGAAGAATCCTGGACCATATCTCCGCCAAACTGCAAATCCAGTTTCAAGGTTCCTTACACTTGCCATGTGACACTCAYTTGGTATCAATTCACAGTGCCAGATCAAACATGTTCAAAAATATTGACCAATCAACTTCATGCTGGTAGATATTGTACTGATTCAACTATCATGTGCTGACCATGATGCTCCACAGGCTCCTTGACCACCCTTAATTTATCCCCTTTACATAAGCTGTGTCCAAGAGTCATTGTCCCCAGATGTCCCTACATCACATTGCAGCTGTTGAGATGTTGAGATGTGATTGCCCTTTTTTATGCAGTGCTTTGACATGTAAAATGCAAACTTCTCTGCCTAATAGCACATGGTAAAATGACTTCCAGCTTCAAAGGAAAAAATACCTTTAGTTAATAGTAGATGCAAATACATAGTGCCTTATATGTATAGGATTCTAGTACATAATTATATTGTCTGAAGCCTTTATTATAGTGTCTGAAGCCTTTTAAATAAACAGCCTTGACTCCAAAAGAAGGACAGACATTTAATCTGGGATATTTTTTTTGCACAAAGTTAATATTTGGCACATTAACAGTAGCATTGGGGTCCTTCTTCAGGATTACAACTACCACATGTTCCTGAATAACATTCATGTGTAGGAAAACTGAGTGTCATTAAATAGAAGAWGCCACCTAATTGGTGAATAAACTATACACTGTGGAAATCTATGCTACTATAACATCAGCAGCKCCCACTTCATATATGAAGACCTCAAATGAGGAAAAACTGCATCAGAAATAACCTACTACTACAATACCTGCAGAAAAAGCAAAATCCACCATAAAACACATTTTCCAAGTACTTAAAGCTTGATGTATATGTATTATGTTACAGACTTTAATCACACACTATCCTGTTTCTCCTTTGCAAGATCATACTGATTTCTTCTGGAGCTGCAGTAATACTGTATATAAATGGAAAACTAAGTTGCAGAATCCCTGCAAATGTGATTTGTTACCGAGGTAGAAAATGGATAATGAATTCTACAAGGATTGAGTAAGTAGTTTGTTCAAGGTGAACGTTGGCCTGTGAAGCCAGGCTCTTCCCATGTTTCTACTGTGTAATCTTTTAAAAGTTGGCCAAATCACCCATGTTTGGAAAGATGTCCTGTTTTGTAAAAGTGCTGAGTGCTTCCAGCTGTAAAGAAGTTTAATGGGAGCTATGCTTGAATACATGTCATGCCACACAGGACAAAACATTTTAAAAATCAAGTCTTGGATACCTCAATTCAGGCACACAAGTCTAGAGATTATTGTAGCCTAATCTGGCCATGCTCTGCTTCCTCATCTGTAAGTAGAAGTAAATCCAGATTATTCTGTGGAAGTCTTGCAAGGATAAGTGTTAATTAGTTTCTTAGTTAAGAAACTATTTAATTAGAGATTCTCTAATACCACCCCAAGCATCAAAACAAAGCCAATGAGGAAATTAATAATTCTGATTTCAGAAAGGAATGCAATAAATAAGGCCAGTAATAACCCAGTGACACACTGAACAAAACGAAAGTAGCTGAACATTTGTTACTGTGTTACGTGACTGCAGCCCTCAGAGGCCTTGAATCAGGGAAAGAACCTCTAAAAAACTTAATATGTGATCACCTAATCAAAATTTTCATACTTATGATGCATGATAACTAAATTAATTCAGCCTCATTTCCTAACACCAGTGTTTAATTTTTGTCATGTAYCTGTTTTAACATAGGCTTTGCTTTTAATATCTAACGCACCGATTCTCCAGAAAGTTCTTCCCCCAATAGGACTTCAAAGTTGATCAAGAACTGAAGTCAAGAGGTAATACCATTTGAGCTTTGTCTTGTACACTGCCATGGCTCCAAAATATTTAACAAAGTAGATGTTTCTAGATGTTGCAAAGGACAAGGGGGGAATTATTTTGCTATGTGTTGCATCCCTCTCTCATGTTGTCTCTATGCAGATCGGAGCAAATTGAGGGAATGGTGTTAAGAGACTAAGATCTTCAACACAAAGAATCAGTCAAGGTAAAAAGGAGGAGGATGAGGCTGGCCAAGGGAGCACCCATCTATCACACAGACATTAACAAAAGTCTCCTGATACTCCTCTTCACCTGGTCTAGGACAGAATTGCACTCCTTATCAAGACAGTTTCAATCCATATATATTGGGAGATTTTAATTCTCACCTGGTAGAAGAGGTATTAGCAAGGGATAACTATTTGCAGTCATCTGCCATTCATTACTGAAAGAAGTTGCAGAAGACTCCATACTCCTYGCCCAATGTACCAGCTCCCTGTCCTTGCTCCACTCTAACTGACCACAGATAGGCATCTGCCGATTACACCACATCTTCCTCTTGTCGTGCTTAATCAGAAGCAGCCTTTGACCATGTTCTTATTTTAGCATTGGGAAACTATGATATAAAATATGAGGGAGACTTGTTATACTACTTCTTGTGTTATGATTTTCTGTGTTGAAATAAAATGCTTTTCCACAAACTCAGTGCTATTGTGTTTACGTCCGTCAAATGTTGCCTCAAATCTGGCAAATCCAAGTCAAGACAAATGTAATCATATGGTCAAAGTCTYGTAATAATTAATATAGTTCAGGAAACTGGACTTTTCTTTAAGAGAATAAAAATCTTACAGAAATGCTCTGCATAGTCTTGAATAATTGTTTTAGGATTATACTGACTGGCAAACAGATGACTAAGAAATATACTTCAACCTTTAAAAAAAAAGCATTCCACCTGCACACACACCTTTTAACATTTTCCTGGCTCTGAAAGTATTGTGTTATTCTCCTGTTAGTGCCCATGCTGAGCACAAAATTACAGAATAGTTGAGGTTGGAAAGGGCCTTTGGAGATCATCTGGTCAAGCAGGGTCAGCTAGAGCAGATTACCCGGGACTATGTCCAGGTGGGTTTTGAATATCTCAAAGGGTGGAGATTCCACTATCTCTCTGGACAACCTGTTCATTTGTTCAACCACCCTAACAGCAAAGAAATGTTTACTTGTGTTCACCTGGAATTTCCTGTGTTTYCATTCATGCAAATTACTTTTCATCCAGACACTGGGAACCACTGAGAAGARCCTGGCTCCATCTTCTTTACTCATCCCCATCAGAAACTTGCAAGCATTGATATGATACACCCATAAGCCTTCTCCAGGCTAAGAAGTCTCAGCTTTCTTAGCTTCTCCTCATATGAAAGAAGGTCAAGTCCCTTAACATCTCTSGTGGCCTTTGCTGGGCTTGATCCAGTGTGTCCATGTCTTTCTTTTTCCAGGAACCAAGACCTGGACACAACACTTCAGATGTGGTCTCACCAGTGCAGAGCAGAGGGGAAGGAACATCTCCCTCACCTGTACTGCTGGCAGTGCCTTGTCTAATATAGCCCAGGATACTGTTGGTCATATGTTTGGAATTTGGGCAGGAATTTGCCTTTCTCTTTTTTGAAATTCATGRAGTTCCTCTCTACGCATTTCTTCAGTCTGTTAAGTTCTGTGAATGGCAGCACAACCATCGCTTCTTCCAGTCTGTATCACCTTCAGACTTGCTGAGGGTGCACTCTCTCCCAATATTCCCAATATGAGGAAGTTGTTAAATGGTATTGGACCTAGTCTCAACCCCCTAGGGCCACCACTAATGACTTGCATTCTGCTAGACTTTGTGCTATATTGCTCTATATCTGTAAAATGGCAGATTTAGATTATTATTGCAGAATTAAAGTCTGGTAATGTGGGCTTTTCAACACTTAGTATTTGAAAATAAAAGATATACAAAAAGAGGGAAATTGTTTTTCTGACCAGCATGTCACTGAACGAAGTAATTTTGCTTGTATTAGAAGTAGGATTGTTAACTAGGATSAATAAAAAATAAATCAACTAAGGCAACTTTTCTGTCTTCTTYGTACTTCAGCGAACACCATTTCAGACAGAATTTCTGAACAGGATAGTTTGTCACTATCCTGTCTGCAAACATCATTCTTAAAACTCACAAGCACAGCACATTGTCAAARGTGTTCCTGTGCAATAGTGTCTGCCACTCCTGAGCTTCTAAGGTCCTTTACATCTGTCATCTGTAAATCACTGAGCATCAGCTAGACTTAGGTCATCCTGCAACCTCCTTGGAATTTTCCTGCTCCCATTATCTGGAATCTGCAAGTCTCTATTGCTCAGCCCATTTGCCATTCAATAATATACTCKGAGTATAGTTTAATGAAATCTGTAGGTAACTTCTCTTTTTCTCTCCTTTTCCTCCTTCACACCACAGATCCCRTGTTAATGTTTGTGGCACCTCAGGCCCTACGCAGGTTACAGTATGGATATGTGTCTCTGATCTCCTCCCAGGACAGACGTACACCCTAGGAATTCCCCATGAGAGGAATGTACTGCCTTAGTTCCCTGAGACAGTTAATGGTCTTTTAAAGAATCTTTGCAAATATTCCTTACTTCCCTCTAATTACTGCCACCAAGCACCCTGTCCTTTTGTTCAGGTCTAGCAGAAGTACTTTTGCTTCATCACAAGGGAAACTGCATGAACTGTACCTATTAGGGCCAATAACCATGTCTCAACTTCTTTCAAAAAAAGCTCTGAATTTGCTGTGATTTTTTTTTTCATACACTTCAATGGACTGTTTGATCAGAGTCTGAAAAAAAAGGAAAAAAAATCTAATAACAGCAGAATACTGAAAAAAATGCCAAATCCAAAATGAAACTTTTCACAGTCTCTAGTGACACAGATATAGGTCTCCATTTGCTTGAATAYTGCAGGTCCACTTCTAGCAAGTTCTTATGCCACTACAGGTAAAGTACAGAGATAAAGGTGAAAGGAAATTTTAYGATGCTTTTTTCTCAACCCTAAAACACATATTCATATGCATATATATAAAAACTTGAACTACAGAAGTAGAATTACTAATTAGATGGTAAGAGCATGAGAACTGCCCAAAAATTCTTCAGTATATCCCTGTCCCCTGAGGACCGCAGAGCTATCGGATTTTCTGTCTTACRTATGACAGAGGCTTTATTGTTTCTCTGAACAGTGTGATTAAGATACCATACTCAGTGGACAACYTTTAGAGTCATACTGTTAGTCTCTGAGATAGAGGGAAAGACAGTGAAAGGGGAGGCTGTTGTACGTTTTTATTGTTGCTATTTGATAATTATTTTTTTTTTTAGTAAGGCCTTTTAATTAGTTAGGTGGCTGAACTGGCTGAGCATCTGCCAAAGGACATACATGTCATATATTATGCATCACTGAGACTGCCATCCCCTGTGGAACACATTGAAAAATGTCAGGTACAGGATAAATAGATATATTAAAGTTATCTATTCTTTCACCAGCTTCTGCTCATACCATGTCATTGTACTGTGGTTTGGGAAACTAAAATTTCATTCTATTGATTGCCCTGGGAAGAGAGAGGACTTTTTTTCCCTTCAGTCTAGGCTACCAGAAGGTTAGCACATGCTGTGATCCAGAGCTTTAGCACACACAAAATGCTCTTCTTCCTATTCCATCACCTGGTCCCCTAGCAACAGAATAAACAAGACTGTGAAAACAGGAAAAAAAAACCATATTCAATATATGCACATACATATTATAAATATGTTTGTGCACATATAAATGTAAAAGTATACATACATATTAATGCACACTCTCAAGATGCAAAAATAGAATGGATACAGATTCAAATAGCCAGACACACAGTTCACTGGCTTTATAAAATAGCCAAACATATAACGTACCAATCTTCCTCATTAATATTTAAATTCTATATTTTCCATATGATCTTTCACAAGCTCCCTTAAAGGACATGCTGCTGATGTTCATCTGCCCTTTCCACTTGCTCTTTTCCTTACCATTTAAAGTTACATTTGGGGCGATTACTGATAAGGAGTTGTATGAAGAATGCACAGTGATAATATTGTGATAATGATTGCTGCTCAACTTTAAAAAAAAGAGGAGTAGCCTTTTAAGGCCAACATCAGTTCCATGTTTGGRTTGTTTCTACTCTTTGGAAGTGGCTGACATGTTTTAAATTACTAAGTAATGTGAAAATACATTACTAGTACAAGACTGTTGTCTATGTAAATATTTTGTGGGTAGACTCACCAGCCATTGGTTAATAAGGTAACATAGATTCTAAGTTATTTATGTTGACTCATATTTTTAAGGCGAGGAATTTAAAAACAAGAAAATGTGACAAAGTTGAACGGGACGTAAGACAGTGGCCCACAGACAGATTGTTTGTGTCTCGCATTTCATAAAGAGTTCTTTCAAATTACTTGTTGAAAAGAAATGTAACATTGTCCATGTGAAATATATCAAATGCATAACACAATGAGTCACCTAATGAACGTAAGTTAAATAGCTATAACCCATTGTTTTTGCAGAAATGTGGGAAGCATGATAGCCTTCTAGGTCAAGTTTCCTTTAACAGGAGCTATCATCTCCCTTTAAAGTGATATTTCCCATCTTACATCATTAGTAAATGACTTAAATACCTGGAAACAATGGAGGAAACACACCTTCGCTGGTGCAAAAGTGTGCATGGATAGTTTCACCTGGGTTTACAGCATGATTAGGGAGTGAGTGCAACTCACGAAGTCAACCTGCAATAGCTGCCCCCTTGCAACTCTGCAGTCCACTTTCACAAGGAGTCTGAAAGCCTCCACACTAAATTGCTCTGTTTGGATCTAGTTGCTGGCTCTGCTGGGGCAAGTGGTTTTTCCCTCAGCTCTTGCCTCATCTTCATTGCCTGAGACTAAGCAGAAGGGCAGCTCCAGGCAATTCTCACACTGTCCCACAGCAGGAGGGTCTCACGGTCCTCGAAAGAAGGGAGGATGGGCATAAAAAATGCTGGGCAAGAGCACCAGCAGCCTTCTTCCTCTACATGGTGCCCCATAGGAGATAGATYTTATGACACTCTTTCCTCTGGGCAATGCTTCACAAGCCTGTCTTGGTATTTTGCGAGGAAATCGGGCACAAGCAGACATGTGCAGGCATTGCAGCCAATTCTATSGGGCTGCTCAGCAATGAGCTCTGGTGTGTCATCTCAGGGCAAGACAGGGTCTTCTGAGTTTATTGTAAGGTAAACATTTCCTCYGGCTGATCACAAGCTTCATCAAGGCTGTGAAAGCTTTCTCCTAAAGTCTCTYCTGAAAACCCTGGCCAACCAACATACTTGCCTTTGTTTAAATATTGGACCATATGATCCAATTAATATGCATTCTGAAGTGTCTGTAACTCAGTTCCAGGGAGGTCCTCAGGCAGCATTTTAATTTCATTTCACAAGTCAGTCTCCTGCAGTTTTACTGTGTTTCATTATTTTTTTAGTCAAAAAGATCTTCTGTTCAGCATRTGTTGTATGAACTAAGGCAGGGTCAGAGCTGTTCTAGCAGAAGCCAACACATATTCTTAACATATTACCAATTCACCRTGGTAAGTGTACAGGGGCAGATAATATTCATGTTTGGAGGTCAGCATAATCTGGCAACCCTATATGTACTARGTTTTAAGCCACAGGATATCAAGGCATGATCCAGACCTGGAGCAGAACTAGAGGTTCCTGTTCCTCTGCCACTGCAATTCATATCTGAAAGCCCTCACTCCTATATATCCAGTACCAAGCTGATTTGCCAATACTGCAGGGGCCTAGAGCACTTCATCCAGCCTTGGATTACAGCAAGAAAAACATTTTTGGTATTTTGGCACTTAAAAGACACTTACCATTCTAATTAAATAGTTAACTCTGTATCTTTAGGTGACCCTTCTAGCAGGCTCAGTCATTCATTCATACCCACATCTAGAGCCAAAGCATTACGTTACCGTTCTTAGAAAAACTGGAAGATGTGCAGGCAGTGGCAATGAATTTGAAAGAAGCTGGTTGTGAAGGCACTTTTCCACTCTAGAAGATACAAGAGTATCTAGTAAGCAAGAGCTGTGGAGAGCCCAAAGCTTGGTGGAAACCTGAGAGAGCAATTACAGCAGAAAGGCTCCTCAGTGTGCAAAGGAGAGACAACCTGTGTTTTCCTGAGATGCCAGGGCAGGCCCTGGGCAATGTCCCCACTGACCTGCTCCTGGGAAGGGAAATCACAGAGGCGTCCGACGTCGGCGGTGCTTAGCCGCACTGCGTGTCACTCTGCAGGCCAGGTCAGACCTGCATAAGCAGTGAAACTATTTTCATTAAGGTTTAGGCAGACTGTCTGGCATCTACATTAGGCGTCCACCCACCCTCACCCATGACTATCRTGCACGCACGCAGCTGTGGAGGCACACCCACCCGCCCCAAAACATCTGAAGAGGAAGACAAGAAATCCAAACAACAACAAAAAGCCCAACCACCTCCTATGTTCACAATTTGGTGTCGCAAAAATCGGGAACGATCTGTTTCTGAGCCGCTAAAATAAAATTACCATGAAATGAAGTTTATGATGTGCGAAGTAATGTACATGGACAACACCCTCTTTCCCTCCGCCCTCTCCTCCAAATCACGCTGTGCTCCCCATGCACACCCCATTGATCTTCCTCTGCGAGGCCGCAGCCTGCTGGAGCCTCATCCCGTCCACCCTTCATTCCCCCCCGCTTCAGTTTACGCAACAGATTACATGCAATGCGTGATACTTGGAAGCCACATCCTGCCGTAGGCAGGGCTGGCTGTACTCCCTAACACAACGCTCACGGATGACTCCGCTTCCAGCGCGTGGAGCTGATGTGCTGGACGTGGCGTAATTGGTGCCAGCTTTGTCCTCTGAACAAGTGTTGGCTTTCTGCACTTGGTGCATCAGGCAGGATGGTCTGCAGGTCACAGAACCATTATGCACTAAAGCCCTCTGTGTACACTGCTGACTGAGTAGACAGGAAATATAGTGCATGGCACCAGGGGAAAATYCATGTGAGTAAAGTCACTTGCATACATGTATATGTGTAAGGCTAGGGCTCCAGATGCAAAGTACATTTTTTTCCTAATCCCCGAGCTATTCACTATATGTATGTCTATACACACATTGCATGCTTATTACATTTTATTACTTGTAAAACTTAAAAATAAAATTGGCTTGAATTTAGATTGAGGACTGGCAATAATCCAGGACAATTCTTATTTTAACTGAAACAGTTTGCGTACTGCTAATTTTAACATAAGTCATTTATTTTATTAACATTGATGCAAATGGTAAGCTCACTCTCCCTACTCAGCAGGCTCTAGCACCTATTGAGGCTTGGAAGCAGCAGTATCAAAGACCTGGAGAGGAAGTCTCTTTGTCTAGTACAAAGCATTTTTGAAAAATGCCTCATTTTCCTACCTGCCTTTGCTACCTGTGCAAGAGGAAGGCAGCTACAAGCATCATACATTAGATGTCTGCAAGGAAATAACTGAGTGCAACATTGGGTGTAATTATCTGAAGCCTTTCATTCCCTTTATGTTCAGTGCACGTATAGAGGACTGAGCTTCATTATGGCAATGAGAATGGCAGCGTGACACTTTCAACTAGRGGAGGGAAAACAAATGCAATGCGTAGTTGCTGTGCGTAGACGTTCAGTCAGACCTTTAACAAAGCTGTTTATCTTTTCTTAAAGTTTTTGCAGTCTATGAAAGAGTGACTGTTATTCCTCACCAAGCTTCGGCACATGACCCAGCTTTTTCTACCATTCAAGGAATGTAATTTAAACTAGATTTAGAAACCTCTGAAAGGTCGAGTGTGATGCCCACTGGAATGTTCAGCTTATGCAGGGCTGTTGGTTTGGTTTAAATAAATAAATAGCATTAAAATCTAATCATGGAAATTGTTGCTGTTAAAAATAGACTGAGGTAGCTCTTCCAAAGCTTCCAGAAGAAAGGTATGTGCAGGAGGGACTCTGAGAACTGATTTGTCAAGTGCAGGACTAACCAAACACCCAAAGCTGGCTAGATTTCAGGCACGTAAGCATCACTGCGGAGGCTGCTCGCCCCGCAGCAGGAGTTCCTAGCAGCAGTTAGACCTGTTCTCTTTTCCAGCACTTCAGCCACCTGCTCTCTCTTCAGCCAAATCCTCCAGAGGACACAAGATCCTCATCGAGCTACCTGTGGAGAGCCTGGCAGCTGGCATGAAGAGCGCTAGCTGCCCATATATGTCCACTTGCAAAGCTGTTAAAAAAATGAAGCAATTCTACTGGGGATTTCATAGATTTCTGCTTGTAGCTTTTGATCCTGAGGGTTTKGTCTGTGCCTTAAGCACCTCACTATGCAAAAGACATGTCATAACCTGATAGCAAAGGCTACTTCTGCTTCAAATTGTATAAATTCATTCTCCTTTCTGCTCTCTTTCAGCCAACACAACACTGTTATCATTCAGTAATGATCAGCTGAATGATCACTTGCCTGATGAGGTCACACTTCGAAAGGCTTGCCTGAGTATGGTCAAGAGCAATGGCAAACAGCACAAAAGAAAGCAGGCTAATGGCTTTTAAAGGTGAAATGTCACAGAGTGCAGATGGATTCCAAGCACATTAGCAAAACTAACAGAAGCAGCAGCATGGATGAAAGCAGAGGGCAGGTCTACCATGCACTGCACAGTGCCATTCTGTCAGACATGCACATCATAGAGCCAGCAGCAGCCTGGGCCAGTGCTTCCTGGTGTCTCAGGTCACAGTATTCAGGGAAACTTGATCACTGAATTGCCAATGCGAGGGMAAAATGGAAGCACTGACAAATAAACGACAAATAAAGCAAAACCAAACAGGCATCTGGGAGAGAGAAGCAGTGAGAAAACGTAGATTCACAAATAGTTTTGAAATGAGAAATCTGAATCTTAATATGTATATACATACAGGCATACACACATACATATATAAATCTCATGCTTGCTCCCTTGAACTTCAATGCACCCTGCACATACAGCTTTGTGCTGCTCAGCAGAATTCCAAAGTCATCCACTCTTCTCTGTTGAGTCACTGGATATTTCTTCATCCCATTTCATAGGAATCTACTTTCAGGTTAGTGAAACCCCRTGAGTTTCTGGAGACGCTTAAATTTTGAGTCTCACACTTCCAACACTTTTACCACCACAATCCCAAATGCAAAATTCTATTTTTGTTGCACGAGCAGATCACAGCACACCCAAAATATTGCAACCCTTTCTTTTTGGACATCCGTTTCTCATTTGCCAACTGTTTTTCCTTCACCACCTCTCGCAGTGCCCAGTCACTCCCTTTCCTTCCTGCTGCGCTGTGCTGCTCCACCACTGCAGAAACAGCTGGCACTGGAGGCCAGCTCCTCTTGCTGGACAACTGAGGCAGCTGAGGTTGCTCAAAATACGGAAGGAGTGCACAGATGATTCATCCTGCTGCTTGTCCCCAGCCTTTCTCTTGTTGCTCTTCCAAGACAGCATTTCCTCTTTGCAGATACTTCCTGCAGTCTTGCTGGTGAGATTGTCTTGGTGCACCATGGGAAGGAGAAAAGAGAGCTTTTGGATGCACCTCTGGCGTGTTTGAGGTCATCTGCTGAGTTTTCCTTAAGCTGTCTAGCAACAGCTAAAAATATGCTAAATATAACATACAGAGAGAATATATTTCACCTAAAGCGAATGGAAAAGCAGTAAAAATAAAAGCAGAGAGGCTGAGTCCAAACCATCACTCATCACCAAAAACCTCATTCTGACATATGGTTATGTTTACGGTTTTGTGTAATATTTAAATATAACAGGGAAGAACACCAATTTTTTTTTTAAAAAAATCTTAAAATGGAGAATCAAAAGAATCAAAGCATGTGGATACATGTGTTCATTAACTGCATGGGAAGTACTTTTACTTCTGCATGATCACACTTTTTGAAATCTAGACTTAAAATTACTCTTCAAATGACTGTTAACATATACTATGGCTTAAAAAGGCATACAGCTGCTCTGTTAAATCTGTGGAAGAAAARTTTATTTGGAAAAAAACAAATAAAGTACATAAGTTTTTTCTACTGAGAAAGCATATGCTATCTAGCATAAAAGGCTGTGGAAGATAGGAATGATGAAAGTTACTCCAAGTTTTCTTTATCCAAAATGTTCTATTCTTCTGCACTGTAATATTCCCCAGATTGAATGGGTTGCTACTGCTCTTTTTTCTTCTCTTATGTTAATGACAGTATTTTGGAAAAGACTGTTTGCATACTCATGTTGGGATGCTAATCTCCAGCAAATGCTCAGCTGTTTAAAGAGCAAMCTCCTGGCTGTACAAAAAGAATTGTTGCATACATGCTGGAAATGCTTGGAAAACATTATAACCTTTAAGCTGTGCTCAGTTGCATTGTTAGTCTCAGAACAAACTATTCTCCTGGAAGTCTTGCAAAAGTCAGGAGAAACATGTTTAATGGTATATTTGTTATGTCTACAATATCATTCAAATTAAAGCTTTTTTTTTTAAAAAAAAAAGAGGAATGTGTTCAAGTCTCCTAAGGATGAGGACTACATGTAATGAGATAGTTTACCTGTGATCTGCTGCCAGCTTGACTGAGACTCTGTTCAAGGTAAAATGTGTTTAGAGATCTGAAGTAGTAGATTACTAGCAAAGAAAACTTTCCTGTTTCCTTATCTTAGGGAGACTGGCTTCCTGCTACTTGTGGATTCTCCTCTTGCATGAAATACTAAAATACCCTTGTTCAGCATTTTCTATTTAATCTTGTGATAATGGAAGTTATGTATAATCTCTGTGGCTGTTCAGATTCCCTCCTTGGTGCACACAATGGTTAGCAGTGGATTTTGTGGARTAACAGAAGAGATGACTCCATTGCACACTAATTACATGGTGTTTTCAAAGTGCTTTGAAGATGAAAGGTGCTCTATCAGTGCTACTCTAGGTATTATTATTATTTATATGGCACACATATCATTAGTAGAAGCCTACCTCTGRGTCGCTTTGGGACTAAGGTGGGAGGAAGGTTTGGACAAGTTCCACGTCCTTGCACTTTCACTGCCTCTGAGCAGCATGCCAAAGTAGATAACTAGCACCCTGAGTTCCTCTGCTGTCTTTCTTAAGTGTGAACTACTATCAAAAAGGAAGAGATTGAAACAGTGCAAATTATTGTCAGGAGAAATATAAAGGTTTTTCTAAGCTGTGCATCCAAAAGTTAATTATGATAGTTAAGATTAGTGAAATTCCAAATGAAATGCTGTAAAATATGAGAAATACCAGTTTGATGATTGATAGCTATTTAATAGAATGGGATGTTTTAAGATAATGGAAAATTATCTTAATAATTTGCATAATMATAAAAAAATCACGGCAGAAAGCATTTTCAGTGCAAAACATTAAACACCCACAGCRTAAGTGCAACTGTTGCAGATAACAAGTGGATGGTGAGAGAAGGTGACTGTCACAGCYGGACTTTTCAGGCCGAGAAACGGTTGGTAGCTCTTTCGCCTAGAGTTTCTTTAAAGTTCTACAGGAAATAATCCAGACTCATTTCCTCGGGACACACACCCCTTTACAGCATAAACTGAACATCCACCCTTGTGCTGAGCGTTTGGGGCCCATAGCCGCTCCACGACACAGAGCCAGGGGAACCAAGAAAAACAGTGGAAGCAAGGAAGTTCTCAGGGATATGCCTGGACCTCAGCAAGTCGCACAAGGTTCATGTCTGTAGCCTGTATGTGTTCCTGCATTAAAATTGCAGAGACTTGAAGCTAAGATTCTTCATAAATAACACTTTTGTAATATTTTTTTTTGCCTGCACACACAAAACCTAGTTGACAATATGATATTTGGCTTTATATTCAGATTTTAAACAACTATTATGAGTGTCCCCAAGTATATGCAATATAAATGCTGGTACTTGAAAGCTTTCTGGATTCTTGAATCAAAACACTTTGAAATAATGATACATTGAAAAAAACTAGGAAAATTCAACATATAAGTAGAGCCTGTGTTTTGAAGAYGTCTGCCTATGGAGCGGGTGCTGCTGTGTGTAAATGCCACTGRGAAGGGTATGCACATACAAGTCATTAGGGAAGGTTTGTTCCAGCTTCAATTTTGAGCCAAGCTACTTTAGCCTTCAAAGGCGGTAAACTCTGTGACTCAGCAGAAGCTGAGAMTGAAAATGCCTGTTTCAGCAAGGACTGGTGGTTTTAAGATCCTAAAGTATCCACAGGCTTTTCTAATCCCCTTAATATATTTTCCGTGCTGTTTTCCTATTCAGCAAGTTGCAGACATTCAAGAGAGGCTCACCAAGTTCCAGTCTGTATATTCCATGTTTGCACTATTTTGCTATCCATAATACCATACCATACCATATAATGGTATTCCATTATATTCTCCTAGCCTTGCATATTTGTATTTGGGACTTGCTTATGGTTTCCCCTTACTCAGCGTATATTTATAGATTGGAGAGAGAAAAGAAAAAAAAGAAGAGAACACAAAGTCACCCACCCAAACCCAGCTCACAGAGGAGCTAGTGAGCTCAACAGAGTCTGCATTCAGCAATGTGGAAGAACTGTTCAGTTGTTTGCAATATGAAGAGCTTTCTCAAAAGGATAGAGTCAAAAAGAGGCAAAAAGAAGATTTTGTTCCACAATGGTCCAACCCAGCAGCCTTAAAGACAGCTGTTACATAGCACTCTACATCCACTACGTTACATCTACAGCGTTTGTGTGTTTGTAACAAAACAAACCTTAGACTATTCTTTATAAACTTGCCTCTACATTGAGTCACAGTAGGAAAGTTGTCAGTAAATAGTATGAATACATATATTCAAGTGGTTACAATTCAAGACTTTAATAGCTTATCCCCATAAGCTTACCCTTTGCAGTTTCATTAATGAAAATTAGATGGCATGCCGTCTCTTTCTGGATCTAATCAGTTTATGTCTGAAATCAAGAACTTTTACATTGATTTAAATTAGAGAAAATCAGGAACTCATGTGAATATTTTCTTCACTGTCCTGTCAGTTCTAATGGGAAGTATGCAGCTGTGGTCTAGGCATGTTTCAAAGAGCAATTTAAATGTCTGAACATTTTTCCTCTCATACAAGTCAAAGCTCGTGTGTCTCATTTTGTTATTCACTTTGCCTCAGTATAAGAGTAGAGACTAAGCCTTTTTAAATGTCGGGAGAGTCCATAGCACCAGAAAGCCATTAGTGTTGCTCAGATGACTACRTTTACTGTATCCTACTTACCCAGTAGAGCCTGTCCCAGCATCTTGGCCTCCAGCTTCTTGTATTACGCTTCTTAAACACTTAAAAGGAGTTAACACCAAATGATCGCTGTAGAAACATGCCTGYCTTTGCATTGCAAATTCCAGCATGTCTGTAAACTCAATGCAGGATTTTGGCAATCATGAGGAAAGATCCAGGGTAGGCATTTTGGAGGTGGTTGGTTATAGCAACTGCTCAGCAGTTTTATCTGTTTAAACAGTCTGTAGGCATAGCACCACTACATACTGTTTAGCAAGTAAATGTGCATAATGCCACAGAGTCACATATTGCCCCAGCTCCTCCATTGGTAGTAAACGCACATTAGGAAGCATTAAAGACAAGTTTAAAAAAAGTGGTTTTTTTGTGTGTGCGTGTGGTCTATCAAAATATCTTTTGAATAAGTACAAGAACCAAGAGGCTCTTCCTGTTTTAATGTAGTGATGCACTAGCATCATGYAATTTTCTTCTGACACAGTTTCCAGGACTGACAGAGTCTGGGTGTGAATATGACCTTAGGCACAGTCAAAAAGCACGTGGTTTAAGCAAGGGAAAGGCAGTCATCTGTTTGTAGAGCTGATCTTCTAGTCCCGTGTTTCTGGACCCATTTTGTGTAGTCTTGATCATAAATTAGAATAAAACAGAGGACCCTCAAATACTTCCAAGGGACTGTGCCAGAGAAAGCCTCTAGACAGTGGTTTCTCAGACATGGCTAATACTTCTGACYTTACCTCCTGTGTTGGCAAGGAAAGAAAGTAATGCAGGAGTTGCTTTGCCAGCTTTGTGCCGTGAGAAGATTACTTGCTTTGCTGGAGAAATTCCAATGGGTCATAAGTACCCTGTCCATGGTCAGAATCCTTCAGTAGATCAAACTGCAAATGACTGGAGTGAATAGCATGAGAAGGAAGGGAGAACATCTTAAACATCTTGACAGGGAGYTGTGGTCAAACTGAGCATTTGTATAATATGGGAGATTCAAAAAATATCGTGCCTAGTCCCACAAGTTTTGGATTTGCAACAGCTAGAGGAAAAAGATGCTAGAGTAACTAGATGGAAAAAAAGTCCGTACTGACAGATAAATCTCCCATGTTCTTCCATTCTTTTTTTTTTTTTTTTTTCTTTTAATCCAGGAAAATGGAGGAGTAGGAATCACTGAGGAATTAAAAGAATTAGAAGAAGTGGACCTGACTCCATGAAGTAGAAACAGCCACCACCAAAACTGGTGAATGTTTTTGTCTAACATATCCATTACTCTGCAGTAATTACTTCAAGTAACTTCAGATTTGGATCTATTCCCAGATCTTAGTTCAGAAACTCTAACCCTTACATTAGTATTTTTTTTCTTGGATTGATGTTGAGTTGCAGAGAAATTATGAGGGAAACAGCAGCTTGGTGATGGGCAAATGAACCAGTGGAATAGGACAGCATTGCAGAGAACCTTTTTTCTTAAAATTAAGTGACTGCATAGTTTTAAAAATGATTTCAGGGAGTTTGACTTTTGTAGCAGGTACTTACTGTGGTTCCTAAGCAATTTCTATAGTCCATGCTATTTTTCATTTTGAGTATGGAAATATAATTTCTAAATTAGGAAAAGAACTTTTGGTGTATGCTTCATGTATTTAAAATATCTTGAAATTACATGATCTGCAAATAGATTTTAGGGGTTTTTTTAAACTTTTTTTCCTTTAGCTTTACTCCTTACAGACTTTTCAAGTCACAGCTGGGGGAAGGTGTCATTTAGGATGAGCTATCTTTTCTTTCAAAATACCCCTAAGCAAAATAGCAATATTATTTTTTAATGCTTAGCAGATTTTGGGGTTTTTTTGCTCTTTTTGTTGTTGCTTTCTTTGCTACTCTGCTTTCCCTTTAAATTTTTTTGTAAAGTTTATTTTTACATTATCTCTCTTACATCATTCTAGAAATGATAAAAACATATACATTAACAACTATATCTTCATATTTTCCTCAAAATGTACAGAAAACKGAAAGAGAAATTTAGACATAAATAATTCCCTTATTTCCATGCTGATATGCTGGGAGAAAGCAGTAGGATGTATGGCACACACAATTTTGTCATTGTGACAATTTTGGAAGTATGAAAGATGCCACAGATACAAACCCAAGTGAGAGAAATGGCCCATTGACTTTACTGAGCAATGGAATGAGTTTCATGTCTTTATCTTCTACACGCATAGACATGCCATCACCTCCAGAAGAGCAGAGCTCTGGAATTGAAGCAGTAATTTACATTAGTTGTCCAAGGCCTCCTCCGGAAATGAATCTCTAGCTTGGGATGTAACTGGCAATCARTCTGTCTAAGACACACTAAATTCTGTTTCAGGATGAACCCTTCTATGGATGCTTCTGTATGCACATTTTCAAAGGGATGATCCTTACAAAATGCTTGGAATGTTCTTCCCTTTGTGCAGACAAACTAGGACAAGCTAGCCTTAAAACTATGACTCACTGTTATTATTTATGAAAGACATCAAGGAGTCATTCCTTGTGCTGGTGCTTGTGTAGTACTTCAAATAGCTGTAAATTCACTAGTAATGTCCTGCTTAATTCTTCCCCTCTTTACTAGTAGGAAGGAAAAAAGTTTGAACTTAAAAATCCAAACAAATTTGAGAGTATGACCACTGCTTGATTTTATATGTATATTTCTTTTTCAAATAAAGAAGAATTTGATCTTTCCTATAGTTCAATCCAGGAAAGGCAGGAATTGTAGGTCTTCATTAGGGACTGGTACCTACAAGGTGAAGCAATTGGCAGTGTGTGAAATCCCAGCCCTAGAAAAATCAGTCGCATGCTCTGTTTGACTCTAAAGGAAACTGGATTCCATTCCAGAAACTGAAGCCAASTGTCAGTCAAACCATCCGATTATGTAGGAAAATGTAAACTAGAAGAAACAATATCATAATGTAGGATCTAGGCTGTATGTAAGAAACAATTTAAAAATTATGTGATAGTATCTTACTATTATCATCTTTGTAATAGTTTGACAAAATATATATATTTATATTCTGAGACTCAGGCAAGATCTGTATTTCAGTAGCTCATGTTGAGTGCTCTTTTGTTACAACAATTCTTATTTCTCCATTAGTGTGACGGTAGCTCTATCTAGTTCTGTAAAATTTCAATTCAAAGTAAATCCAGATGGATTAAATCAAGAATATTGCAGAAGTACAACGTGACKGGGGAAACTGAAGAGTGAAGGAAGGAGGTCGGATTGTAATACTTAAATAAAAGATATGTGAACTTATAAATGAGAGAATGACAATTGGAAAACATATTTATACTAAATTAAAACTTTATTGACTAATGTTTTCCAGACAACATGATCTGATGGACTATGGTTGCATACATGCAATGAAGTTGAACACAACAGTAGTTTAACATGGAATGTCAAACACATTAATATATCGTATTATATGAAACCATTTATCTGTGTTGCTGCAAAATGAAACCAAGCTATGTATTTCCTTGATCAATTTGTGTTGAGCTAAGAGGCAACGCATTTGAAGAAACTGGTAGATTTCTTTTGAGTATATATTTCAAATAAATTAGTTAGAATTGTACTCTTTAAAAATCCTTTCAACTTCTCTTGCATTTCAGACAAAATCTAAGTGTAAACACCAAAGTTGCTAGAGCCATCTAGAAAGTCCAGTCACATGCAGACTGGATATTACAGTTCAGTAAATGTGAATATGTAGTACAAGAAAAATACCAGTTACTGCAAAAGTCATGTAGGCACATTTTATTATTAAACCAGCACAAAGCATTTCTTCTAAGTTTCTCACATAAAAGACTAAAGCTTGCTTACAGTACTACAACTTCTATCATTCAAGCATCATTATTACCTATCAGGGAGACTGGGTAGGTGACCTAATGGGTCTTCTCCAACCCTAACTTCTATCTAAGAAAATCACTCATGCCAGCAGGAACATGGTTCACTATATTTTGGGCTTGATCCTGTAGACTTTGTTCAGGCAAAACTCCCACTGTCTTAAAATGGAGATTTTGCAGAGAAAGATATTTAGGATCGGGCCCTTTTTATTTATTAATTTTAAGCATCCATTCAGGATACATGGAAAATATTATATAGAATTAAAAATATATATGATGTGCTTCACTTGCATTGAAGGAATCAGGGAATGTAAACACCATTGTGGCCCACATCTTCACAATATCCATGAGAAAGTGTCAACTGCAAATACTCTGTGTGCGTATGTTCCTCACTGTATGCTTCTGAGGGTGTTTGTGTATACATTTGCCTCCTCAACCATGTTCACACACATATGTACACTCCTAAGACACACAGAGATGTGATAAAATTAACTAAAGGCAGTGGATTGCCTCAGTTAATACTTAAATCTGCAAGTGGTGGCAAACCGGTTTTTATATGATGCTAATTACACAGTATGTGAGCAGCAGGACATGAATATTGCTGTAGGCAAGAGAGAGTGGATGCTAATTCTACAAGTGTGGATCCATCCACTTGCGCACGTAAAAAAGTCGACCTGCATGAAGGGTTGGAAAAGCAGGTGGCTAAAGCTTTTTGGGKTTTTTTTGGTGGGCCATGTCTGAAATTTGAGTTGATGAATCCAAAGGATGTAGATTATCCTCACAGAAGCCTTTCAACAACCTGGAGGCAATACAGGAAAGTTTACCTTCAAAGTGCACTTTTTAAGAATGGAATGTTCTTGACATGGAAATGATCAGAGGCAATCCGGGACTTTTTGTCTGTYGAATAGGAAACTGTTTTCATCTTCAGGCAGCACTTTAGCCTGACAAATGTGAGTTCAGCTATTACTGGGTTTCAGTATTACAGAAGATTCTTTAGAAACAAACATAATACACACATACACATACACTCAGATATTTACAGCCTTTCTAGAAAAAAAAAACCCCAAACCCCTACCTTAGTAATGACTACTTATCTTTTTCCTTTTTTCTTTTTTTTTAAGTATTTAAATTCTTTAAACCAGCTACATTAAATACCAAAGTGTATTGTACCACCCCACACCAACCCCACGTCCCCCCAAAACAGCAAGTATTTTTAAAAGTTTGTTTGCTTGTTTGTTTGTTTGTTTTTTGATGATTGTTAAAATTTCCTGCTTGAGACTGTTAAGTACCACCTCCACTGGAACAAGATCAGCACTGACTGCATCTTCCCATGCATGTCGTTTCATAGTCGAGCAAGTATTGCAGCGAGACGCTTAGATCTCTAGGTCGTCAGGTCGAGGCCTGCTGCTGGCTCGGCTGCTGGCTCTGCTGGGGGGCCTTTGGTCCACAATGGTGAGGGGTTGCAGCTCGTGTCCTGACGCCAGTTTTTTAGTGTTCTGGTGCTCGTCGGGGAAGTCGAAGGGCTGGGCGTGCGAGTTGGAGATGGTGCTGCCCGCCTGTCCCATCCTGTTCTGCTCCGCACTGTAATTGGCCCAGTTTTGCTCGCTGGCTTGCTTGTTGTAGTTACGACAGGAGGAATTGTTCCTGTCTCCGGTAACAAGCTTGTACCCTGGGGGAGACATGGGAGACAAGGGGGCGGTGGGCGAGGAGCAGCCATTGTAATAAGCATATTTCGGGGAGCCGCAGTCCTTGGAAGGGCTCATGGCACCGCTGTGGGAGTAGGGATCGGTTTTCCCTTTCACGCGATCCTTGACACCCTTGAAGAACACATAGAAAAGCTCGATGATGTTCAAGGCCAGAGACACCAAGGATACCACCAGCATGAAGAGAATGAAGATGGTTTTCTCAGTTGGACGGGAGAGGAAACAGTCCACTCTGTGTGGGCATGGGTCTCGCTCACAGGTGTAAATGGCATTCAGGCTGAACCCATAAATGTACCACTGTATCAGCAAGAAAGCCACTTCGAAGACAGATTTGAAGAGGATGCTGATGATATAAGTACGGAGCAGGCCCCCACGCATTTTCACTTTGCCATGTTCTTCGATACCATACTTGAATTTCTTAATTTCTATTTGTTTGAGATGCATATCCACATTCACACCATCATTTTGGACCACTTTGAGCTCTTCCTCTCTTTTGTTCAGCTTCTCTTCTTTCCTCATCACATAGAACACATGTGCCAGGTATAAGAGCGTAGGTACAGACACAAATATGATTTGCAGAACCCAAAAGCGAACATGGGAAATGGGAAAGGACTTGTCATAGCAGACGTTTTCACAACCAGGTTGTTGAGTGTTGCACCGAAAAGCAGACTGTTCATCTCCCCAAGCAGATTCAACTGCTGTCCCCAATAGCAAGATTCGGAAAATAAAGAGGACAGACAGCCACACTTTCCCTCCTGCAGTAGAATAAGCTTGAACCTTGTCAAGAAGTTTTCCCAAGGCACTCCAGTCACCCATCTTCACAGGATGCTGGCTAAAGAAGAACACAAACAGAAACAAAGTGRTGGTTAAGAGAGACCTTTGATACTTTTCCCGGATCAATGCTAAGCGTACAGTGGTGCCACATTTGTTTCAAATCGCATGCACTGGCTTGCCAGCCGAGTGAGAAATTAAGGAAGCTGAAAAGAGAAATGTAATATATCTTTGAGAGAAAAAAAAAAAAAAAGAGCTTTCTAATTTTACTTCCATTTTCAAGAAGTCTGTGAGGACCTTTGGTTGTCACCACTGTTTGGTCAAACCAGACTCCTTGGTGGCAATCTCATGTCAGCTGATGTGTAAAACAGCTGTATCTGACTGCTCATCAGGATCTGGAATTTTGTATTGGCACTGCCCGTATATCCTAGGAATAAATGAAAGATTTCTTTTTTTGAATATGGATCRCTTACGATAAATTTTATAGTGAGTCCTTAAGAGAAAAGGAGAACAGAACATTGCATAATCTCAATGCAAAAAGTTATATTAACTTAATGTTAGGGTTGCATACCTAAAATTGCATCATCACAAAACATGTGCTAAATTTCCCCTGGGAGTATTAAATTGAGCTCTTGTATATCAGTAGGAGACATATAATACATTTAAGAGTATAGTTCCTA
Organism: Eudromia elegans; assembly: GCA_003342815.1. NCBI lineage: Eukaryota > Metazoa > Chordata > Aves > Tinamiformes > Tinamidae > Eudromia > Eudromia elegans. The sequence goes on from PTEX01000033.1 coordinate 3,714,907, forward strand.
GCATTACAATGTTTATAGCATGCTCAACTTCAGAGAATATTTGTTATCTAAATGAAGTTTATACATTAATATTTGCAGCACAAAGACCAATGTTAGTGTTCTTTATCTGTCCTTTTAAAAAGGAACAGTACTTGCTAACTATATGAAACAGCTAAGCTCATGTTACCCTAATGGAGGAATTGCTTTCCTGGTTATCTGTGGCTTCCTTAAGTTTTTGTAGTTTCAGCTTTGTAAGTGTGTCTTTTTACATTTAAATTTCTTTGTTTTGTTATGAAAAGAGGAAAAAAAAAATAGCAAGGAACAAAGGGAAATGTGCTCTTTCTGTTTTAAAAGTAACTCCTGGCTGCCTTYAACAAACACAGCACTCATGCAGTGAGCATTCCAAAGGCTGAACATTGCAAATTTAAATCATCTCAGGTGAGATGAACTATTTTACTTAATTTTYTTGATTTCTAGGAAAAACAAAGATCACTATGGGATTTTTTTCCAACTGGAGTATGGTAATCTTATCTGCATGGGAATTTACATTCTAACTTGTCCCATATGATCAAGCATCTGAAATCAGGTACCTAAGAGAAACAATAAGCACAAAGCTTCCCTTTAAAGTAGGTATGCTGGGAAGAGAGATTTATCCTGTGCATGCTGAGTAATCTCTTCCCAGTATTTAGTTTTGATAATGTTCAAATGATTTCCTTCCCATTGCATCATGGTTATATTCCTTAGTGAAGGTCAATTATTTAAAAAAAATAAAAATAAACCCTTGTAATTCATAAAATAGGAAATTTTAATACCAAAGATTCTTTCAAGAAGTAATGAGTCACTGGRAAAATAGGATTTTAAATTTGGCAGGATTAATTATAACAATAGATGCCAAACAAAAAACTACCATCCTTCCTTGTTTTCCCATAGGAAAAAACCTGCGAGTATAATGGAAGGCAAGTGTTTAAAGTGCTTGCTCCGATAGCTCTGAGATGTCAATTATCTTTGAAACCTTGAAAAATATCCCAGGGCCATTTCCTCAGCCCACTTGGTCGGGCTTGCTCTCACGTGTGGAGGAAGTTCACCTATTGTTGCCTTCAGACCCTTCCTCCCGTAATCAGTTCTTCACATGAATGCTGTCCCATCAAAGGATCAGCCCTACTTTAGACTTTAAAACCTGGACGCTTCAGCTGGGAGGGATATATGGTGTGTTTATCTCTGACATATCCTTTTAGTCACTCAGAGCTTTAGTCATTCCAGGAGGGAAAGATTTGTTTGTCTTTATTGGTTCAGGTTGATAGGAAAGCAGCAAGCACATGAGCTTGGAGGTCTCTGAAAAGGCTGGAATGCAATGTTACGGCAGCGTTCCTTCTCCAACTGAGGTTTTTAAAACAGAGAACAGTCTGTAACTATACAATCTGTGAAGTTTGTTCTAAAGGCAAGCTATTTTCTCCCTGTCCTAGAAGTGGACAGAAGAAGCCTTTTTCAAGTAATAACTTCTTGATTTAATTAGTCAGCTCTCTGATAACTTTAAACTACTGAATTAACAGACTTTCCTCAGATTCAATGTATTTTTTTATGGTCTAAATGTTATTTCAGATTGGAGGTTTGATTAAGAAAACAGAGGACGTGTTGTCTCTAGGCGGTTATTTGTTGTTTGTTTTTTAATTATGCTCCACTCTGGTCCAATAWTATAAAATGTTTTACTTCAGTTTTGACTGACTAAACCTCACACCTGCAATATTTCGAGAATTTAGAACCTCTTTTTTAATTTACTTCAGCATGTGAAATTGCTAAGTTTCATTTATATCCTCTGGCAATATAAACTCCAGCAGGAGGAAACATTCCATGCTTGAATTACTCATACATAGTTTTGAAAAGCAACTTTTTTTTTTTTTTTTTTTAAAGAGATCAGTTACACACTAGCATTTGCCCGTGATAAAAAAACCCACATCAATTCATAACATTGTACTGTTAATCAGATAACCTTGTGGTGGCATAAGTATGTTATTCCTTTGCTTAAGCGGATTCTATTGTTTTGTGAAACACAGTCCTTTTTTTGTTGTAGAGAAAATTCATTCATCAGATCTGACTTCAGGACATCAAAAGAGTATTTTATTAATTGATTGCAGTATTTATTTACTGTCTATAAACAGGRGTATTTGTATCAAGCAACTATTTAAGTATTCCAGCACTATAAAATTTTAAATGGATGGAAGATTATCTCTAGAWATATTTCTTCAGTGTTTTGCATGTAAACTTCTAATAACATTTCAGAACTTCTTAAGTGACTCCACCGAAAAACACAGACTGACCTGGTAGATCAGTCCGTTTTATTACTTCAGGAATTCAAGGATATGCCTRGTTATGAGAATATGAGTTTCGCAAGTTTATACTGATTATTACTTTATAGCACTATATCCCTTCTGAGAYGGACTAATACAGGCCTAGCAATTCTTTAAAAGATGGATTTCTTCCAGGTTTTGCTGTGTGTGTGTAAAGACAGGAAAAAAGCCATGGAGCAACAGGGGATATGATAGCATTTATCTRCATCAGCTCTGGATGACCACATATATAAGAAATTTGATTTGTAAGCCACAATTAAGAAATTCTAGACCTAATTTCTATGGACGGCATTCATCATGTCATCTGGTTCATATTTTCCAGGGAGARTAATGCAAACTTAGTGCTGTGGTAATGTGCTTAGGTCTGACTACTGTGTCAGAAGGTCACACGCTGGCGGATGGAAGAGCAATAAGGGTCAGACTGTGATCTAAAGCAGGGTTGTGCAGCTGAAGCACTTGGGAAATSGGCCAAACCCTTGGTTTTGCTACAAAAGCTTATGCTTGAAATACCCATAAAAATAAGTAGCCAACGAAAGGGAAGATTCTGGACAACAGTCAACGTTAGCATTCCCCCAAAGCAGCCGGATTACAGAGAAAGCAGGTAAGATGTGCAACTGGTACGGTTTAAGTGGATTGGAAAAGGGAAAGCTATTTTATGAAATCCTATTAACATTAAAAGAATGCTCTTCAGGTATTCTCCTGGAAAAAAATTAACTCATCTGGGGGTCTGCAAATGAACTTGARTTCATTTCATCCACAGGATAAAGATCACACACTAACTGGTTGCAGTAACTGGAATTTAAAATGTCACAACAGTTTGCCTTTTTGGCTACCTACTCGTGGTCAGTCACCACTCACTAGTGGATCTTCCGCCATAGCCTTTGCCTAACACATGTTGTATTCCCTCTACCTAAGTTAATTTTAAATCATAGTTACAAAAGCTCCATAAGCAACCACAAGTGTTTCCTTAGACATTTTGTCATTGTACATGCCAGAATAACATAATTTATGTTATTGCCCAAATTCATCCTTCTAACACAGTGCAACTCACTTTGAAACTAAGGTGAAAAACTGAATTACTTCACGGGGACTCGGGCCTTCTGCAGCTAATGCTTGCTTTTAAATATGGAATTCTGGAAGTGTAAACCATGGGGCAGGTGCCTCCACCCAAGGTGCATTGGTGGGTAGCATTGGGCAGGGTATCAGAGAACAGGGGAAGGACAGCAATGATGAAATGCATATATTGCTCAATGCCATCTAGTCGTCCTCATGCTCACAGGAACTCCTTCACCTAAACTAATGTTCACTTCAGAGAAAAATACAATTAATTTTTCAGGCTTGCGTTACACGACAGCTGCAATCTGTTTGTGCCTCTGCGTGTACAATAATTTGGAGTTATGTCACCAATCAAGTCCCCTGTGTCCCTCTCTTCCTTCTGAACTCAGCCGCCGCGCACCCTTCTCCTGTTTGTATTCTTGTTAGGTATTGTGGGGCTGTGCCAGTGTTTGGCTTTGAAGTTTTTGAAGGAAACACTTCAGTAAACATCTTGCTAGACTAGAGGCTTGAATTCTATGCTGTAGTGTGCTGTCCAGATGTTAAAAATGGCAGGAAGAAGACTTCACACAAGTCAGTCCTCCAACTTTCTCCCTGTATGCGCGCACACACACACAAACAGAAGTCAGACGGAAGGTGTTCCTTGGATATTTTTTGTTACCATTACCACGGACTTTCATGAATCTCATGCACCAAAATCTAAGTGAATCCTTCATGAGAATTATGCCATCTCACACGGCTCGCTGGTTATCTTACAGGAAAATGTGAGGACACACATAAGCACATAATATTCTCGTTTAAGATGAGAATGTGCTACTTGATAAGATAGATCCTGTGCTTCTTATTTCTATTGAAAGTTCTTTTTCCGGCTTCCTCATGTTGTTCTTTAACTACTGGCAAGTAGCAGGCAACAATAGCAATAAGGACCCATACCAAGTACTACAATTTAAAAAGCTTTTTAGTTCTCCAAAATATATTGCTCAAGCATTCCTTTCCTTCGCATCTTGGTATTAGAGCCTTCAAGGTAATATAAAGGGAATGTGTCATATTGGAAGTGTGACACATTTGAGACTATTCTTGCAAAGTTCTTCCTAGAAAACTTTCATTTATATCCACCCAAGACTTTCACAGGCACTGCCAACATGGTACGGCATATCATGATATCTTACATTCCTTTGCTAAAATCCTTTACTGAGGTTGCTAAAACAGAGTAACTATATACAAACTAGGTTAAAAGTCCTTAGCCTATGTCTGGATTTCATCACATCTATTTTGAAAGAAGAGTGAAAAATGATCAGGAAGACCATGCAAAAGTCACCACTTCGGTAGCTGCAGCATTTAACAAAGCACCTAATTAAGAACCTTGTTCTGTACAAACTCTTCTGTATCACTCAGGATTTCCCTGGGAAAGCAAAATGTGGGGGTCATAAATGGGACGTTTTCAGAAGAAGGTCTTGCTGTTACGAACTTCAGGTTGTTACCAACAGAAGAGACTAGAGCGCACGGAGATTTTTTTTCTTTAAAGTGGTTCATTTAGTGCTAGATAAGTATAGATAGGAGTGATGTTGCCAGCACACTAGCAACAAGTCTGTAGTCAGAATTTCACTAGTTTCTTTCTTAATGGAACAAGGTTTGGAGTTGAAAAACTGTAGGTTTGAAGAAAAGTGTAAACATATTGCAAAAGAAAACAAAAAAATAATACCTAAGAGCTTGAAGTTAACATTTGAGGAGGAGTTTATTTATTTATTTATATTAGTTAAAGCTGGACTTCATATATATTCAACCTTGAGCAAAACAATACAAATTATTGAGAGGGAAGAAGTGCTTTTATGGGAAAAAAAAAAGAAAGAGTATACGCAAAAAGAAGAAAAAGGAAAGATGAAAAAGGAAAACTTGCCACTTACCCTTGCTGATCAGCAGTGAAACGGGATAAGAAAACTTCTTTGGAGGGTTAAAGTAAAATGGAAGAGCCCGTTCAGGCACTCAGACCTGTCTATTTAAACTTTAAAAGTCTACTGCTGCTTTGTATTTTTCATCCTTCCTTCCCCACTAATGAAAGAAAAGTGCTGATACCTCGTAAAAAGTTTTTTCTAACTTGGAACACTGGGAGAGCTTTTAACAAGTTTTCAAGCCTCTGACTGTGAGAGAGGAGGGGAAAAGGAGGGGTGGCAGCCCAGGAGGAGGGCTCTGAACTCTGCAAATGGAGAGGAGGAAGGTGGGGGAGGAGGGAAAGAACTGAAGGCGCAGCAAAAAAAAGTGTGCGGGAAAGCGGGAGAGCGAGGGCATCGAGGTCCAGCGTGGCTGATGTCATCTCGCGGGCGACAGGGCACTCGGTAGACACCTACCACAGATGCCAAGGGCACCTGAGTAGCTCTTCAGCCAGAGCTGGGCTTGCCTGGGACAGGCGAAACAGCTTGGCGTGCTGCCGTGCACTGGGAGTTTCAACGTAAGGCAAGAGGAAAAGACATGAAAGGCATTAATTGGTAGCCGGAGTGAAGCTTCTGGGTGCTGAGAATAAGAACTGGGCTCCAGGGCTGCTGTCTCCGCTCCCCTCCTTGCTGTGGCACAAGGGAGGAAGTTGTCTCAAGTCCTCTCAACTTTCTGTGGCTAATCTAGCTTTGTTTACTTGGGTCCTTTTCCTTTACGTGCACACATGAAAGCACACGCAAGTAGCAGAGTGTTTGTTACTTCAGGAGATACTCATCACACTTCTTTTTTTATTTTTGTGACTTGTGTGAATGTGTGTGTGTGTGTGTGTGTGTGTATGTGCAGGTATGTATGTTTGTGTGTACGCACATCCTATGGGAGAAATGATCTCACATTCCAGGAAACTCTTTCCAGGAAACTTTAGGAACTAAAGCAGGCTACAGAGGTTTCATCCTAAATAGTGAGCAGAAATGCTTCTAATATTTTTTCAGTTCATTTTGCTGGATAAAGGCACACTCTGATCTGTTTAATTAGAACAAAACTGCTTTGGTTTTGCTACTGACCAGTTCCTAATCAAACACTCCCGTGAAAATTTCCTCCTCTATTAAACAGACAAGGATTTATTTCTGTCTCAACATTAAGTTCGTTAGAAATGGAGTCCAAATGACATTAGGAATTGGTCTTTGTTTGCTAATGCAAACAAAGCTCCTTGGAGGGACTGCTATACAGCTGTTCTAGAGGTGGCCAGTGGTTAGATAGTCCTCAAACAAGTTTCACATTTTTGGTTCTAACAGGCTTGTTTGGATTTTGGATTTCATTATTCCTATGGGCTATTTCTAAACTCACTCTCAGCAGCTTCTTTTTCCCTTGAAAAGGTACAAAAGAAGGAAGAAATCGGGTAGTTCAGAGGTTCCCACAACTTTATATAATTTCTTCTTGAAACATTCTTCTCAAAAGCACATGCTTATTACTCTTCATTTTATTTTCCATAGTCGTTATCTACTTCTTTTTTTCCCTCTAGATAAGAAAACCAAGACCTTTGTAGAAAGGTGCTCAGCAGCGAGCTTTGAAGCTGCGGACGAAACCAAGGATCCTGACTCTGCCTTTGGAGTTCTTTGCAGCAGACCACACTGCCTCCTATTTGAGAAAAGGAGTTAGTACACTAGAACTGCACTAACCTTCCAGTCTGATCCCTCTGGCTCAGGTGGCTCTGAGTTTCTCTCATTTTACTCCTTTCCGCTGATACTGGTTGTTAGTTTTGACAGTTTTGGGTTTTTTTTAAAAAGTTTTTACAGTTGTTCAAGCCAGGTGCCTAGAAAAAAAAGTTTTTCTTTGCTTTCTGAGTGTTGTTTGCAACTGCTTTCTCTTACCATCTCAAGGAAAAGAAAAGCAGCAAGGAAGAAATGGAGCTTTATGTTTAACATTTTCTGGGCCCTTGCTCTTAAAAAAAAATATAACATACAAGCCATACTGCTTCACTGCCCTATATCTGTGATGTAGATAGTGAGTGGAGTGCACATAATAATCCTGCTACTGCTCCACAAAGCACCGGGTATTCTAGTGCAAAGTACTAGATGATCAGATGGATCCATGTGCGCCAGTGCTGACACAATGAAGAGATTTGGAAGATCATACACACTGGTGCTGAAAAAGCCACCCCTTCTGAAAAGAGCTAAAAATGCTATAAAAGCATGGAACCACATCCTGTCAAAGTGAGCAAGGTCACAGAGTCCGACTTGACAGATGTCGCAATTGCATCTTTCTTTATAGGCTTTGCAGTCTTGCAAGCATTCTATTTTCAGAAGAAAGACTGAGAAGGATTTCGCCTCTTAAATAAACAAACAGTATTTGTGAGAAGCCAAATACTCATAAAATCCACTTTGCGAAAGTAAAAATGATGTAAGTAACAAGGAATAATAATCTTAATGTAATAATATATGTAATATTTGGTTCTGATACAGCATTTTCCACATTAAAAAAAAAAAAAGTCTCCATGATCCACTTATTACCAGAACATTCAGCTTCAGATATTGCAATGATCCCTCATTTCACAAGGTGACCAAAATTTTCACACTCATTTGCATCGCAAATGGAAATAACCTTCTCAGTTTGAACAAATGCCTTCACACACACACACGTCCTCTAAGCAGAAACTGGGTTCAATGGGAAGGCGTGAAGGTATCAGACTTCAGGTATTTGGAAGTCTGTTCTTAATTAAGGACTAAGAGATGGGTGAAAAGATCACACTTATATGTGAAGCCTACACCCTGTGTGGAACACAGACCCTTTTAACACCTCAGAACTGAAGATTTTGGAGTCCTGGGCAATTTGGCACCAATATTGTCATCGCTGACGTTTTGTCTTGTGAAGCTACCTTTCAGAGTGTCAGTCTGATATCCACTACCAGGCTGAGCCTCAGAGGTGACTTCCACAAGATTTCTTTCCGTTTTCTCATTAATCCTCAGCTGAAATTCACGGTATTGCTGCTTTTCTACACAGACCTACAAAAACCAACTCTAAATTCCAATGGATTATTTAGAATTTACAGCCTTTGACACAGATATGTCATTAATACAGAATCAGTCCATTGTTTTCTTTCTATTTGCTACCCAAACATAAATACAGAAATCTATAGAGAAATTTCTTCCTCATAAATGAAATATGTTAGCAAGATGATTCACCAGGAAAGCTCTAGTAAATGAGTTCCGTTTGATATACTCTCCTATGACCCTTACAATCCTATGACCCTTAAAAAAATCATCATTGATTCCAGTTAGGTTATGCTGTTCATGGGCTGCTCCCAGTTAAAGATGTTTGTGATTTATGGAGCTCTTAAGACACAGAGCACGTCTTCACTTGTTTGAAATTTGTTTGCAAAATTCACTTCCCAATACTCTCATGCACAGCACTGCCCTTGGCCTGTGCCATCTGGGAGAGGAGCTGGTGAAACGTAGATTAAACAAAGATGAGTATATTCATACAGCATCGATTTTCTTGCGTGCCTTTCAAGGCATCTGTGCAGTCTCCCACATCCCTGGGTGGCATGTAAGTTTTGGCATGTTTTCACTGATATCCTTCCTTACACATTTGCCTTTAAAGCCAGACTTGTGAATAATGCGTGACCCAGCTTCATGTCTTATGAGGTAAAGCTTCTCAGAATGCCTAAGGAACAATAATGTGGTATTTCTTGATTACCTAAGCACATAAAAGTGCAGAAAGTGCAGACTAATGTGTTTTTTTGGGTTTTTTTTAAGAGTAGCCCGTGGTTTTTGCTTGTTTAAGGAATTTGTATGATCTGGAAATATGAAATAGTTTTGAAGCTGTTGGCTGCAGTGCCTGCACGTCCTGTGAGCTGCAGCTATGGGGCTGGGGGCCACTGGAAGCTCCGGTGGCCCCACAAACTGCCTTGTGTCCATTCTACAGAACGGAGCTTCCCCGCTGAATTTCAAAGGTTCCTAGCTTGTTAAAAGCAAACTTAAGTGTCTTCCCTTAAGGCAGAAGCTGCCTCCACTTGGGCTGTGCTGCACCTCACATAGAATATTGTCAGATAATAGCAAAAATAGCAGCAGTAATAGCAGTACTAGTAATAGTAATAATAGTCATAAAAATAGAAAGCAATTAGAGCAATAGTAATAATAATAACAAGTAGGATAATCAAAATATTCTCTCTTAGTGAGCACACTTGCTGTTTCTTGTCAAAACTGGTCTCTCCTATTCATTGTGTATTGAAAAAACATGTTCACCAGGGGAAAAGGATGCTTGTTCAGCACAAGGCAGGCTGTGCTCTTACTGATCTACCCACAAAGTAAATAAATGCTGCTTTAAAAGAGACCCTTCTGGAGACACATCAAGGCTGAATCACCTCAGAGGAAAGTTGGGAGTTCTTAGTGAGAAACACCAGCAGAGCAGAGTTCAGTATAGAGCACTACGTGTAGAAAATACTCACTATTCTCTCCTAACATTTTGCATTGTTGCATAGCCATCAGTCTAGAAACTCAGACTGCAGAAATGCTGTATAAATATTAAAATAAAATGACTTAAGTTGTATTAACTTACGACCTAAAAGATAGGGGAAGCTTGTCATGGAAAATGTCAGCAACTCGCTTGAGGCACAGACAGCTAGTGGCAAAATCAGAATTAGGATCCAAATATTTTAACCCCTTGCCCTATCCTTTAAGCACAACATTATTCTACCCTGTTCTCTGGTTTCTTTTTGAACTATCAGCTGATAGTGAAAACACGCAAGTAGAAGTTTCTTTTTAAAATGTATGGGAGTCACAGAGATGAAAAATAGTGTTTAGAGCTTGGGTTGATTGTTTACTTTCTCTCCTAAGGTTTTAAAATTATTTATTCCAACTTTGTAACTGATTCTAATCAGTATCTCCCCAGGGACAGCTGCTCCTTTCATAAAACTGCATTGTATGCTTAGGACAGTAGAAAACCCTTCAAACCAAGAATGAAGAATGAGTTCACATATACTTATGATTTGGCTCCACCTTCTGTACACAGTGAAAATAAACATGAATAATATTCTACCTTGAATGGCAGTTAAGCTTTTTGTTTATTTTTTTCATTTAACTTCAAAAGCCCTTCATGCTCTCATAGTGTTTTGTGAAGTTTAATTACTCAGATTGGTGTTGATATTTTCTAGTCATTTGGTTCCAAAAAAATGGGGTTTTTAAAACAAAGTTCGCTGTTTCAGGTTACCAAAGTTACCAGAGATTTTGAAACTGCTGAAGGCAATGTAGTCCTTGACAAAACAGTGTTTTAAATTACTTTAAGGGGTTGCAGTAGATGAATACATATACTTTGAAACATAAGAAAATATATATAGAATATGCATTGACATGTTCTGCCATTTAGTCTGGTGACTAATCTCACTAGATTCAACAAGTCTGCACACATTAACTAGTATCAAGCAGTGTGAATAAGTGCTACATAGTGCTACAATTCCAGAAAGAAACCTATATGAATAAAAGAAAAAGTGAGTGGGTCATTCCCAAAAAAACCCTACCTATCTGGAGATACCTTTTCACCTTTACTGAAAAAAAACATTTTCACTACACTTATAAGGAGAAATCAGTTGTGCAGTACTCATTATGCTTCTGATATTTAGAAAATGGGAGTGGTTTTGACATAAATTTATTACTTTTAATCCAGGCTTTAGAAAAGCCAATTGATTTTATGTAGTAATCTTTTGAAATAGTGTAGAGACTGATGAGCTTTTCCCATCTGGCTGAATTGTACAGTAAAACATTTGCCCACATGGGCATAGCATGTGGAAATAACAGAGAAATGGGGATATGCTTTCCTCCTAAGAAATTGTGACTGTCTCCATCCTTCCCTCAGAATTTCCCCAGGTTTGATTTTGTTCGAATTTTTGATCTTCTATTTCTTATTGTTCTGGGATTTTTCACTCAGCATTTGAATGAGTTTGTTAAAAGCTGGCATAATGTTTTATTCACAAAGTCATATCTGTGTTTATTGGGCAACATTATTGGTTACAATGAAAAAAACAGAGCTTCATAGATACTTAAATATTAATACTGAAATAAATATTGAATTAGAAGTATTTTTTAATCCATAAGATCACTTAGGGTGGTCTACAAATTACGTAGAATATGGGAATGAGTCTCCTTCTCTACCATTTTCTAAACAGAGAATGGAGAACTAGAACCAATTATTAATAGATTCTCATTTGTTATTCCATTTGAAGAATATTTGTTAATCTAATTGTCTATTTTTTTTTTTTTTTAATTAATCTCAAGATTAGCATGTACTTGTAGGCAGCTTTTTTTTCTGGAGATGAAGTAATTTTTTGTTTGATTAATTCCTTCACATTTAACAATGGGAGCGTGTTCACTCACCTGAAGACAGTACATGCTGGTCATTTAAATTTCTTCCCACACAGCTGCTGTGGAAACAAAAAGGATTAGATATATTCTTGCTTTTTTTTTTTTTTTTTTTTTTTTTTTTCTGGATGCAACAAGAGAAATTTTATGTGACCTGAGAGAATGGAACCAAAATTTCAAAATATTTCTGATGGACGGAGGCAGGATGCTCGGGATGTTCCTAGGTGGAAGGCAGAAGTACACTTGGAGTATTTCTGGACACTACCATAAGGGTGTTTTAGGATGTGAAAATTTCTCTCATCTTTCTCAGGCCACTTTATGTTCAGGTTTTTGCACAGCTGCATATTTGCTGGCCAGAATCAGGTGAGGAGCATAATTGTTCCTTTCTTTTCATGTGTCCACATAATTAACTATGTTGTAGACATGAAAGTGATGTCTGTAAAGAACCGAACATGAAAAAAAAAAAAAAAAAAAAAAAAAAGAACATGAAAAAAAAAAAAAAAAAAGCTAGTAAAAAACATTAATAGAGTTGACAGCCAGTAAAAAGCACAAACTGGTTGAAAATGCTATTAATTAAGGAGTTTCCCAGCAGAATCCCAGAAGGTTGGGAAAACAACCGGAAAATTAATCTCCTGGAATTAGCAGTCACTATTATTTATCAGAATTCCCCAGAAAGTAATCTCCCAGTATAATCCATGAGTCTTTTTTCCCAGGCAGTAAGGAATACCAAATCCAGTAGTCTATTCTGAACTAAAATGTATACACTTTTGTTTATTTAATTTCTCAGAAATCTTAAAGCTAATTGAGCGAAAAAAAAAAGGAAAAATAATAAGTAGACAAGTTACAGAGTGCCTCAGTAATTTAATGGTGTGAGCAAAGTAGACAAAAAAATAAAATTATCTCTGACTGCACAGTTCAGACTAGGAACTGCTTATTGACTGCTTAGCAATCATGAACAGTGCATAAGGGAAAACCACACGTAAGAGATAACGATGTCTTTCACCTGTTAAAGTATAATAAAAGTTATATTATATAGCAACATTCTAAGAACATATCAAATAAAATCAATAAAGTGAGAAAGAGAGATGTAAACTATTGAACATTAGACTAAGGATTATTTTTTACATGCAAATTTTAGAAAAAGAATAATAGTAACTTTGAAGCTTTATCAAGCTGCATTCAAAAGTAACAACTTTCAATGCTGGCCCTCAAAACTAACACTAGTATATAATCCACAAGTATATTTTTGTGTAAACTTGGTTATAACAAGCACAAATCAGGTGAAAATTATTTCAGACTATTTGTCATCTAAAGAATATATTTAGAGGCCGGGAATGTAAGACTTCAGTGCTCATCAGAGTCAACCAAGGTCTTATCTTGCAAATTAATTGTATATGTTGTGCAAATTAATCCATATAAAACCTAAGCAAAAATCCTTAGGCAGAGCCAATGAGATGTTAACTCCTGCATAGTATCTGTATGAATAAGTGATTTTTATGGTGTACTTGAAGCCTTACAGTACAGACTGAATACAGGATTTAGGTCCTACTACAGGTCACATGCACAAGGCAGGCACATGAGTCCTAATTTTCGGCCCAATGACCTCAGTGACTAGCAGCCTCTGAAAAAATGCAGACTCACTAATTCCCACACATTGCTTGCAGTTGTCTCGGCAGGCCCAGGGCTATGCCAGGCTGTGCTGCTCTGAACCTACCTCCTGGCCTCTTTCTGGTCACAAAGCAGAAACACCTGGAAACTGGAAGCACTGCCACTGCCACTAGTGAGGCTTGATTTTATGGCATGGTCTGGGTACAAGCTGAGCACACATAGACCGCATGGGCGTCCTTCTCAACAGCTCACCATAGGAACCTCTTGGGGTTCCACCACCGCCATTGCTGACGTTTTTGCTAATTATTTAGTGAGCAGAACATGAGCGCCCAATGCAGTAAACTTGCTTGCAACCCTGCTGCAACTGCAAGCATCAAAACTATGTCTTGAGCTTTCTAGCCCGCTGCTTTAATTGGCAGGATGGAGGAGAGCCGAAAGAGAGGCGTCTGCCGCCTTTCAGCCCTGCAGAGGAAGCCGCATGATTTTGCAGAAAGAACTGCAAAGTTCACGGACCTGAGAAATAATTCAGAGGAGAATGAATGTGGGAATATTTGCAGCATGTTAACAGGCCGCTGCTGGAACCAAAGCTTGAGCTGTGAAGTTAAATCTCACCCTGATTTTCTTTGACCATGCCCAGAAACTCTAGGAGGAGACTGTCATCTCTCCTGGGGGACCCTGAGCAACTCGCTTCAAGCAAAGAAAATGGTAAGCCAAAGAAACTCTGTCTAATGACGGAGATGGTATTGTACCGTCTCGACTAGCAGCGTTATAGCACGTACAGAAATAATCCCTGTGGAAGAAACAAGATCTCTGAAGCCTTTTTTACCAGCTAAGCATTCAAACCACTAAGGTAGAAAGTGATGTTTTCACCTTGCAAGCCTCCTTTTTCTTCACCATTTTCAGTAAGTAAGTGTGAAATTCATTGCAGAATATCATAGTTTCAGGAAGAAAAGATTATTTAGGTATATGTTATTTTGTGATCAAGACACACTTCATATTCACACAACAATTGACAATATAATTTTATGACTTTGGAATATACTGATATTTTTCAATTTTATTTTATTTTTGGAACATATTAAAAAAAGGACAGGGAATGAAATAGCAAGGTTTTTCTCTTGTTTGCCTCACAAAAGGTTTGGAGGATAAAAGTTGACTGTTCATCTCTCTGTTCATCCAGAATGGCATGCACATTTCTCAAGCCATATCATATTGTAAGCAAGGGCAGCCTTTCTTCAAATACTGGATTATCATAAATTCATTATCTCCATTCAGTGAATAAAAAACCCCCAATAATATGTAAATAATAAATACATAATAACTGTAAGTAAGCAAATAAATAATAAATAAATAATCAAATTTGAGGAAATATGAATCATAAATGCAAAACATTTTAAAATCTTCCATTTCAGTGTCTGAAACATACAATATAAAAATCCAGAGACTTTCACAGCACATTCTGTGATAAAGCCGTGTTTACATTTTTTGGCAGCTTAGAATCCAAAACACTGCCAAATTAGATGTTTTTAATTTTTTTTAAAGTAATTTTAGGAACGGTATATACTCACAACAAGATGTTTGAAGGATGTTTATCTTTGACAGTTGCGGGTGGGCACAGAACAAGTCAATACAATCCACATAATTCCAAGAATGCCTTTGCCATCCATTGCACACTATTTTTTAGATGTTGTCAGTGCTTAAAAAATTTTTAATCATTATTTATATTCCCACAGGTAAATTCCTGTTTTGAAAGCTAGAAAGTTGCTGCAACTATCAAAACAGTTAAGCTGATAAGTATATAAGAAGACTGCCAGAACTATTTACTGATAAGGAGAAGAAAATCATTTGTTCAGTCAAATAAGCTAGAGAATGAGGCCTACTCTTAGGTACTGCCAAGTGAAAACAAGGAATAGCACTGCAAGTACAATGGTAAAACAAAAGTGAAATCTCTTTGGATTATTCATTAAGCTCCTACATAAGCCATAGATAATTTTACAAATTCATGTTCCAGGAAGAGTTGTAGATACAGATGCACCTGCAGATATTTTTTTCCCTTTTATTTCCAATCCATATACGTAGATCTTTGTTACATATTCAACTTTTGTTCTATACTCTCAATACCAGTTGATTTCAATAGGAGTTCCAAATCAGGAAGAAATAGGGTCTCTACCAGCATTTGAAATGGAAATGAAGACTTCTCAGTGTGAAATTGTAAAAGTCCTTGATATGCAATCTCTTTGACCTGCAGACTATGTCTGGAAAGTGCTGGCATACGTGCTCAAAGCCCAGGTACTATACAGCATCATAAAACAGCTCACCTCTTCCCTGGGTTGAGTATCTCCTATAACAATTCACCCGGAGTTTTTTTAAAAAAAGAATTTTATTCTGATTGTGATTAAATGTATATATGCATATATACATATATATATAATGTATATTTAACTACGGAGAGGTAATTGAGAAATAACTATATATACACATATAATTACTCTGCATTTCCATGAAATTTGTGAAAAAATATTTAAGACAACACTATGCACTGAAAAATGTGTGGTCTTGTTTTGCCTCCTCCCCAAAGCAGAGCTGATAGTCGAAAAGCATATTGCTTCTTTTATTCAACAAATTGTCCTGAGGAAGTTTTGTTCTCATACATTGGAGACTGTATGCCAGTCTTTTTAACTGAGGACAGAAAACAAAAGCAACTGAAGAACAAACAATAAATGCATCATAATCGCCAGTCTCATTCCTGAAGATACTAAGAACAACCAGACAAGCAGGATAGAGATGAGTTTGGTGATCAGATTTGTAAAAAAGTCCTAACACTGCAATGATAATCAATGTGAGCATGACGATCACTGCAAAAATAACCTGTTTGGATTCTTGTTTTGATTTAGGAAGATTGTTTGCTTGCACACAGCCCACATACAGGCAGGCATCTGGCAGCTCCAAGCTCTTTAGTCTTGCATGCTTGCAAGTATTCCTAGAAGGAAGTAATAAAGGGACTGCTAATAAAACTAGATGATAAGGCAACTGCTGACTTCAAGCATTCAGGCTATTACAATGTTACCTAAATACCTAAAATAGAATGCAGTTTCAGCAGTGTTGTGTATCTTTAAGAAAAAACAACAAACAGACAACAACAAACAAACTTTTCTATGTGTTTATGCTTCAATACTATCTTTCTTTATGTCATTGTTAATCAGTGTGAGTTGGCATTTCTATGCAGTTCTGCAAATAGAGGATGCAGCTAGATATTAGTCATAATTTTCAGACTATGCCTAGAACAAACGCTGCTGATAGTGGGGGGGGAAGAAAAAAAAAAAAAGCTGGATGCACTGGTTAACCTCCTGATCCCAACCAGGGTTTGGAATATTAGAAACTAGAAAAAATATCAACTGCAGACAGAGCAAATTAATCTACAAGATGCTGAAGGACGACATACATAAACCTCTGTATTGTCCTTATTCAGATTTGCACAACATCTGCATATAAAAGAAGCTCTGTACTTGGAAAAGAGATAAAAGTGTGATTTAAGTCACTAATAAAATGCTGAAAAGTTAGATTTTTTTATATACTAACGCTGCCTTTATTATTCTGAGTCTGTTGAGGATTATCTACATGATGTGATTCGATTCAAGAGTAAGGCTTAAAAAGATAAAAGTTTGACAAAAGACACAAGATTTGCAAAACTGAGGGTCTTGTAAGAGCCACAGATGTTAAAATTTTGTGCCAGGTCCCGCTAGGGGGAGATGTTAGACAAAGGAGCTCAGTTGTGGTCCAGGATGTGCCTGTATGGATTACCCTTGCTGTAAGTGTGCCTACTCGGCTGGAGGTTAAAACAGCTGCACTTGGCATTCGGGGGACTGATTTAGTGGCGGTGAAGGAAACCTGTGAGTTGCAGGAGGCTGCGGACCAGTATTAGCAGTGCTCGAGGTGGTGCACCCAGCATAGGAGTAACAGAGGAACCACTGAAAACATAATCCGCAGCAGCAGCAACAGAAAGACACCAGCAGATCTCCATCAGTGCTCAGTTTCATTGCCTCCTTATGTTTCCTCCTTACACAGCCCATGCCTGTGTATGCACACATAAACATTTCTTCTAATGAATATTTAAAACAATTTTTGTGGATCTACTGACAAAAATGAGAGAAGTTATTGCATGCAAACTTTAACTATGGTCAAAAATTACACTCAAACATCAATCATTTTMGTTWTTCTGGCCATTCTTGTCTTATTTCAGGAACTACAGTCTACCAAATCAAAACTACTGAATTTTGAAGGGCTCCCATCTGAAACAGTAATGCTCTTGAAATATCTTTTCAGGATTTTTTTTTTCTTTTTTTTTAATCAAAGTGTTTAACATAAATTTACCATAAGATTTTCAAGCTTTGACAACTGGACAACAATTTAGGCCCAATTTTAATTTTTCAGTGGAAATCAAGATATATTTCAGGAATATTCACTTAGCTTAAAATCAGTTACATTGGGACATTTGCAAAATCAAACAAGTTTCATCAAGAATGAGCGTATCTCAGAAAGCCTGTCTTTATTTTGTGTTTAGTACCAAAATTACTGAAAGATATATGAAATATAAAGTATGTAAGGTAATGGTTTGGCTTGTCAGGGTCTGTGAGTATAAATAATTAYTTGCCATTAATTTTCCTCTAGGTTCTTTACTATCATTCATACTCCTCATTAAGCCTACAAAATGTTGACATTTTTCACTGCAGGTGTCAATGGGTTGTATATAAATGTGCTTGTATTTGATTACTTATGATTTGATCAACTCCTTCTAGGTAATACTATAGAATAATTGTTTTAACAACAATGTTAATTTMAGAAGATGTGTGCCAGTCCTGAATATTTCCTTCTGGAGACTGTGTTCATGTACTGCAAAAGAAATACTGTGTATGGTAAATAAATAATAGTTATTATGTAGAATAACTGGTAGATGCAAGTAGCAGAAATGCAACCTCGTTCTTATAACTATATATAGTGTAATTAAACCACAAGCATCTGTCCAGATCCACTGTAGACAGAAATTAATTTTAAAGGAAATAAATCAGGAAATATCAGGAGTATTATCACAATATCAGTTGTAAGTTGCTATAGCAGTCATGTAGTATTGACTACAATATTCGGAGTAAAAAGAAAATTTAACAAATTTAGACTTATTCTATCTTTAAGTAGTTTGCAAGAGTTTGATAATTATAAATACACTCATTCATAATTATTCACTTTAAAGTATATGGTAAGGTATTTTRACTTCAGGAATGCCTCCGGAATCCTGATATTCATTATTCCAGTTCATTTCTAATACAAGCTAGATGTAGCCTGTAATTTATGCTGAAGGAATGAAAGAGTGGGTTTTTTTCCACTCCTTGATTGATTTCACTCTAAATCTACACTTTCAGGACTTTTCAGGAGATAATGTGAACTCCTCTGAGCCACCTCTAACAGAAAGACATGTATAATAATGCATCCAGTTGATTCTAATATTTGTCTTTCAGCACGTATCCTTGCAGCTAAGGTTTATGCCACACAACTGTCCTTAAAAATCTGTAGGATATGGTGGATTATGCTTTAGCCAGATCTGAGTTATTTGGCTCAGCACAAAGGTATAAGGATGAACCCCCCCAAAAAAGTAGCATAACAAGTTGCAGTGCATAACAGGTCAAAATAATTATCTCTCATARCCATAAGCTTTATGACTCTACTGATCATATTGAAGCCGATAGAAATTTTAATTAAAAAAACATTTTCACAGAATGTGTCCTGCAGAAGTTATCTGGGTCTATGACAAATCTTCTGATGCAAGCTGCATCTGAATTACACACAGACAAACCTAGGCAATTTACAGTCTGAAACACTAATATATAGATTGAAAACAGTGGGTACAGATAAAGTTTTTAGGGTATTTTCCTGCTTGTTTGATTACTCGGTTTTCTGCAGGCAAAGAGAGGCAGTACAAGAATTAGAAACAGAAGACAAACTACTAAATATATTCTGGCATGAAGGAAAATCTTTTGCAACTATATGGGAGTTCAAAATAAAAATTCATCTTGGGGGAAATAAGTTGTTCTCTGCCTCATCAGTCTTCRTATGGTCTGAGTTGTTTATGACTAAACTGGACAAAGCCCTTGAAAGACAGCAATTCTTAAATGGCAGAACAGCTTTAAATCTTCTAAGTTTTTAGTTCAACAATTGAAGTCTGCTTCTTCATTATAGTTGGGAAAGCTGAAATATAGCCATAAGAAAATTGGAGAAGACTGCTTCTTGCATTSTCCTTGAAGGTTGTGAAGATTAATCTCTGTGAAGAGACATTTCCTAAGTCATGGATGATTTTTAGACAAAATTTGATCAGGACAAAAAGATGAAACAATCCAAAAAAGAAACATACTACATAAAGATGAAAAATCATTATTGAAAGCCATTCTTTGAATGATGGATAGGTACAAATTGTTCAAAGCACACCTTTCCACAGAAATTTCTAGTAAACTCTTATCTTTCAGAAAACATGTCATGGTATTTCAGAATTTTCAGTAGTTCAAAAAGTCCAAAAACATACAATCACACTTAATAGTGGTTCATGCTACAGGCTTATGAGTGATTTTCAYTGAAGGTCCTTTAAAAATACACCTAAGTGTGAGATGATAATGAGATAAACTAGAGAGTGACAACATGGCCCAGTGTAAATATACTTCTCTAATTGYAGTCTGATTTTGTGCTCTCTAAAACCAGATTGAGATTTTTGCCTCATTGTGGTCATTATACTGACTTAGGTTTTTTGTTTACTTTTTTTTCTCTTCTTTCATTTKTTCTCTGGTTTGAGTATTAGCATTACTACTCAGCATTAAGAACTTGAACTTTACCAGTTTCTTTTAAAGATCATGGAAGTCACATTGTTAGATGTTGGTCACCTTTTCTAGATTAACATRATTCTTAAAAATCAAAGGGAGTATTTAAATAGTTTGAACTTTGGATCAAAGCTCAGAGTGAAAAAGCATGCAGATGTAGGAAACAGAAATTGTCTCAGCATTATGGACTTGCTTTGTATGATAATTCCTAAAAGCATCTCATTCTAGTGGGATTTACTGAGAGGATGTTATCAGCAGGAAACGTATCTCCATTATGAATTTCATACAACGTGTATAGTGTACATATACAGTTCTAATTATTCATGGTTGGAGTAGACCTTGTTCTTGCTCATTTAATTGCCTTTGTTCACAGGTTTGGGGAAGTATTCTCCTATTTCAAGTAGGTTTATATCCTTCATAAACTACCTCTGACATGGAACTACCTCTGCATCATGGAAGATGCAGGTATGAAAATGATTGAATTAAAAGACAAATTCAACTTTTTTCAACATAAATTTTCCATGCAAAAACTAACTCTGTCATTTGTATCTGGTACAGGTATTTTCCATATAGCTCATAATTAGAATAATTAGTTCCTGTTAACAAGGTGCAAACATTTGTCTGGACTGAAGCGAAAGCAGAATGGGAAATCTACTCAGGGATAGTTATAGGTAAATAGAGAAGGATATTCAAGTCTATAGGKATTCTCTGTAAGTCCCTGTGCCATTTACCAAAGCTCTCAGTTCATCAGTATTGCAGTTATCTCCAGATCTAATATCTCCTACAGACTAGCCCTTCCCTTCGCAAAAGGCCTCCTCAGCTTGTTACTCAAGGCATTGCTGCCAAGGCTGAATATTTGAATAGATTAATGCAGTAACCTCCTGGTATTTGCCAAATGCTGATGAAGATCTGTGGAAGGCAAAGAGCTGTTGTCTGAAACTAACCCTGCCTCATGAGCAGAAATATTTCCTGACACTGCTCAGCTAGGCAGCCAAATGTGCTATGGCACGTAGCGCGCTCAGCTGACCAAGTGAGAATGACATCTCTGTCTGACCCATGGGACAACCAACTGATATTGGATGAAGCCATGAAAAATATGGTCACTCAGACACACCTGCCCCTCTTCTTCTTTTAGCTACAGTTGCTGATGATCAATAGGTGACAGTATTATTCTCATTATCTTAGTTTGAATAGCTTTAAATCAAAAAACCTTTCTAAGAGCAGTTGTAAGTTAAATTTCCTTTTCACAGACACAGGGATTTTCTGAGCAGTTTAATTCAATCTCTACCAGATTGTAGAAGCTAATCACCTTATTCATATTCTTCATCGGAGCTGTAAAAACAGAGGCATAAGAATTCCCCTTAGACAGTTTTCAAGATAAACTTGGCTATCAGCTTAACATCCACTTTCTGTTCCTTGGTGTTCTTCACTCCATGGTATAGTTTGCCAAAGGGTAAAACTGTTGAGTTTTCTTTCTACCTTGAATCTGGGCATGGGAAAATAGCTGTCTTACACATGTGCTTCACTTTGGAGTTTCATTAATATCACTTTCAAGACTGCCACAATTTTGAATGTCATTGAATTATTAAATAATTCTTCAGGGTAATGCAGTAGTTCTTGGTCTGCTTATTTAAAAATGTTATAGCAATTTTATCAGCATTTTAAATAGAAATTCATATGGAGGCCCAAGTAGCCAGCTACTAATCAGAACAATTTCTGTCAAGTTGATGTAGGAATGTTGATAGCTATGTATATGTCAGAGTGAAGAAAAAAATAAGATTGAGACCATTTTAATAAAGGGCATTTTTTCCCCTTAGCAAGATTTTAGTTTATTTCTATTATTTATTTGAGTTATATAATAATCTACTGGAGTATAATTAAAAAGTTGTAGTGGATGGAAACTATCTTTTGATAGGGAATACCAATTTATACTGCTGTCAAAATTCTATTTAATTAGCACTGGAAGTTGCAGTGCCTGTCTTTTCACATAAAAAAACATAAGCAGATAATATGCAACATGCCTTAGAATCTGTAGAAATATACAACAGGATCAGGAAGAAGCGATCTGTRCCTTAGTTCAGCACTCTCCAATTCACCTACATATCTAGATCACAAAGAAAATCTTTACTGTTATCAAAGAAGCAGATCACAAATGTGGCAATACATTCATATTTGCTGCAAAGCAATGAAGCTTTCCAATAATTAAAGTGAGTTGAATCCATTACTATTTTGCTCTGAAAGGAAAACTGTTATTTTAGTGTTCTGTGAGTTYGACAGAGGCAGGCTCGTATATTTGTGTGAGAAAGAGTAAGTGAATGAATCACTAAGAACAAAAATATTAAGGTCCATATGTTCCCAACAGCTACACAAGCTGGAAAATTGTTGGAAGCTGGGCCATGTCGGTCTAATAGTGTCAACCGCCTGAGTGCACAGGGTGCATTGCTTTAATGTCACAGTCAAATCGCTGCATATGCTGCCATCTCAATAGTAGTTATGGAGCCTTATCCTAATCCACAAGAACCTTCATCTTCTAAACAATTTTGGTGAAATGAATAATAATAACCTGCCCAGTAACCCCTACTGAGTTCAGTGGGGCAATTTTCAAGGAAAGAGACTGCCCAACTGTGAAAGACCGGCAGAACTTGGGTTATATATCCCTTCTGATACCAAAGGATAACATATTATTCCTCTAAAATAAAGTGTGCTCTATCTGTTTCTATAAGTTGTCATTTAGAATCACTACCTGGACCCCAGGAATTTAAGTAAAAGCAAAGCTGTATCAACATGATTTGTTGTCAGAGCAGTATGGTCTCATACAGGAGTTATCTGCCTCCTACTCTGATCCTCCTAATCATTCATTACCTTTCCCCATTGAACCTGTCTCTGCTGGGGTGGCAGCCTCAGATTCAGGGCATAATGCTCTCACTGAATGTGGCCCACCCTCGATAAAACTTGGGCACCTCTGTGGAAAGAGTAGGATTCCAAATTTTTAAGCACCAGTCACTCCTTGATTCCTAACAACAAACTTAAGTATGACATAGAACTAAATTAATTCCTATTCTGCTGCTAGAATATCACCAGATTTTTTTCCACTGATATGTCCTAAAGCTTTGACCCAGGTTTGTTCTTTAGACGGCTGAACTAACTGCTGTGTTACCACTCTGAAAATCCCACCATTTTGATATGCATTGAACCAGAGCTCTTTCTAGAGCTCAGTAAAGAGTTCTTCAAGGTGAGTCAAACAGTGAAGCTTTGAAATATGCTTTTTTATTAGGAAACTGACAAGTATTACATTTCTACCTTGTGCATTCATTCTTTGAAATATAACTACAGTCAGCTTCTAATAGGCCGAACACCTAAGCCTCTTTTTCCTGTCATCTGTGAAGGAGTATTTGCTTTACGTAGAAAAGTAGTTTCTTTTTTGGCTTCTCTGGAAAACAAACAAAAAAAGGAATCTAATTTCGGTGATAACATCACATCAGAATGACAAATTGTTGCTTTACCTGGGACAATTCAAAGTTGCTAAGAATAACAAACTGCAATAAAGCAGTAACTTTGAGAAAAACATCTGTGACAAAAGTTCTTCTACTGTGCTAAAAAAGCATGTTAAATAAGACACTCACAATGCTAAATTGAYCAACCTATGATCATAAAGTTCAAGCATTTTGTTTTAATTAAATTTTGTTTTAATTTAATTTTGTTTGTTTTTGGTTCATTTAATTTCTATGTTCATGCCTCTGATCCCACATTAGAATTAATTTCCACAAAAAAGTGCATTAAAGTTAACAGGAATGTGTGATATTAGTGAAAAGTAAATAGATTGAGCTGACATATTAGACTTAAATGACCATGATCTGTTTCTTAACCAGGACTTAGGAGCCTAAATAGGAATTGTGCAGATTTTAAGGATGTAAATTTAGCTGCATGAAGCCRTCTATATTTACATATGCTTAGTGTTGTTTGAAACACCTAAGATATCCAAGACCTCTCTTTGGGACTCAGAGAAGATTGTACAAAAACTACTATAAAAGATGCTCAGCCCTCTAGCAATGCTTGCTTGTAAATTCCCCTTATCTTAAACCTCACCTTCAATTTAGGTTCACCCAGAAGAAATATACAGAGGCCCTCAAGAGCCAGTGCTATTTGACATGCTATAGGACGTTTAAGACATATTGTTGGACAAATATGATGCAGGGCATGTCTGGAGCAGCTGGATGTCACTGACATCTCATATGCCAGGTCTTCTCCAGTGGCACTAAATACTGTTTTTAGACAACTGAATTTGTTGGCTGACCAGCTTATTGGCTGACCAGCTCATTTACTCTCTGGGAACAGTGGTTGTATTAGCTTCTTCATTATGGACAGATATAGGAATTTAAGACACCGAAGATGCATTTAGACATCAACATGTTGATGTTTAAATGCAGATTTCTTAATGTGAAACTCACCCTTAAACCTTGACTGCACTGCATATTATGTTTGTGTACTTACCTCAGCTCCAGGTGCTGCCCCAGAAAAGCATGGATCTTACACTGATCCTGTGTCATATCCACCCATCTCAGGTATCAAGCATCTACCAAGCTCCCTAGCTTGTTTCAAATGAATGCACTAGTTATCTCTGTTTGAGCAGCCAGATCAAACTCTACAAGACTACAGTCCAAAATTCTCATTGAAAAACACACTTGCAGTGGACTCTTGAACTCAGCAAGTACCTCTGAGCTTGATCTAGAGTTCCCAAGCACCTGCATTCTGGTTTCCTGCATTTTTTCAGTATTTATTCCAGTAAAGTTTAGTGTTATATGTCCTTTTTTTTTTTTTTTTTTTTTTTTTTTTAGTGGATGCGGGGGAGCATAAAGCACATGCAAGTCTCTGCTGGAAAAAGGAAAAAAGAAAGTCTTTAGAAAATGTTAGCCACAATAATGTATTGCATTATAGCAAAAGAAGACATTTTACCGGGAACTMGGAGTTAAACTGCTCCAGAACAAGACCTGAATTTTACTAATAGACAAGTTATTTTCTCATCATTATCTTAACATTGTTTCAAAGCATGTTTGGTACATGTGCAGTGTACTTTACAGTCGTCACTGCCAATGAAAACTGACAAATACCACCAAGAGGGCTTTGCACTGCACAGCTCCACACCGCACTGTTTCACATAGCCARCAGAGCTTGCTGATACTCAATCACAAAAAGCCCAGCTAAGGCAGTAAGCAATTCTATAAGAYTCAACTCTTTGAAGCTGTCACTAAACAGAAAGCTCTTATTAATTGCTAATTGCATTCTCTTTCTTAGTAGTGGTGATACAGAAATGAATGACCTCAATGCAGTCAGAGCTAAAGTGAAGGCCAGTGAGTGCTACAAGAGCCAGGAGCGGAAAGGAAGAGGGAGGCTGCAAGTGTACGGATTCGTTCCTTCTTGGCAAAGCACCTCAGAGAATCACTGAAAGTTACCCAAACATTAAAAACCCCTACTGAATATTCAGACATAGGGCTTCTGCTTGAGTTACTTATCCATGTGGGTGCACTTGTGTCCCACAGAGTGTGTCAGGGAGAAAGGACTAAGCAGTTATATCCTGAAAACGTTCTAGCAGAAAAACTACATAACATGAGGTCTACAAATCCATGACTGAACACGGTCCACGCCCCAGTTAACTCACTTTGTGTTTTGGCTCCTGGGTATGTGACTCATAATTGCTGAAATTTCTGAATGTTTATTTTACCCTGCTTCTTCCATCACTTGCCATATTGCAAATGGTGGATGACTTCTGAAGGAATAATTTATTMGTGTAAAATAAACAATAACATGAAAAAAAATTTAAAAAACAACAATTTTGTCATCCAACCATTTACCTGGGTATTATCAATCTCTCTCATCTAATCTCCTGTGATTCTGTTTTGMTTATTCTTCTAGGTATCAGTTTCTTCAAAAGAGAATATATTCTTCCTCATTTTCTTACTCACAGACTCCCAGAATCATCTTAACCAAATTCAATATTTTTTAAAATATCATTTCTAYACCCTACTTCCCTTTAGCATTTCCCATTAACGTAAATGCTTTTAAACAAGTTAAGTGCTAGGCCTTTATTAGGTTTGAGATTTACAGTTCTAAATGCCTTACAATTTACTTTGCAGGATACTTAGCAATCGCAGCAGGTTAGCAGGGTAAACAGCAGTTCTGACAATCTGATATTTTTTAAGAGATGCGCTAAGTGCATACAAAGCATAGGACAAAGCCTGTTAGAGTATAGATACAAAGATTCCTCATACAGGGATCCAGGTATGGAAAAARAGAAATCAGAAGAGATTAGAATCTGACCTTTAGAAAAACCTTAAGCAGAGAGGACTTTCTATTCTAAGACAGACCTCTCGTGGTCCTGAGAAATATCAATTCCCCTTCCACCTCCCACATGCTTGCAGAAGTCTGGAAAAAAAGAAAAAAAMMAAAAAMMCCCAACTTATTAAGGTCTATCAAGGTAAAAAACATACACCTTAGTCTAAGTAAAGATCTACAATGAAAAAGAAAACTGTCAATCTCYTCAAATTCCTCTAGAGACTTCAGCACTGCTATTGTTTAGCATGAAAGATGATCAGATACTAGGATATTGAAYTGCAGAGTAGAGAACTCTRCTGGGAGTTAATTTCAGGGCAGSAGCAGTGCAACTAGCTAAACAGAAYGCAAAACTGATTATCTGTCATCTCCCGAAGATTGTTGTTTCAGCCACATCAAAAACATAACAAAACCAGCACRGACTAGAAAAACCTAATGAAATATCCCACAGGGGAMAAATCCATGACAGGCATGAGGATGGCAGATATGACCTTAAGGGCCAGCTTTCACAGGGCTTTCAGCTTTGACTGYAAATTCAGCATGCAGTCTGCAGACGCAAACAGGATCTAGGCTTGCTGATAAGATTTTGCCATGTTCTCAGATTACTATTGGGTCAGTCACTTACACAGAGTTAAATGTCCTCTTGTAAGGYTGACATGATGGGTTATTTCCTCCTCTAATTCTGTGACAATATATGTTTAAATATGAACAACTAATAACTTTAACATAGAGAACAACACAGACCTTATATCCAGCAAGACAAGGTTTCCATCAATGGGTGTGAATGGCAGTAAACAATTTCCACTTTACTTATTGTTTCTAAACTCTCTCAGTGGGATCACAAATTTGAGCGCACTACCAGGAAAAAAGGCGCCCTTTATAAATATTATTTATTTATAATGCTGACTTTAATTTCATTGTGACCTTGTCTTATTTCAGCTAACCTCTTTCTTCATAGCCACACGAAACCTCTTCCGCTTTTTCTGTTGGTCTTTCATGCTGGTCATTCTGTCTCTCTTTCTTCCATCCTAGTCCATCAAAAAGCATCTGTTCTGAGTCTGCAAGAGACTGCTGGTTTTACTGTGTCTTCTGGCACATCTAAAGCTGTGGCTTTATTTTCAAAAAAATGTTAAACTGGAAGAATGAAACCTTTTTATGCAACTTCCTTGGATAGAAATTTCAACTTTCAGTTTGCTTCTGCAGTGGACAACCACCACAGGATATATTGGCACAGTCAGAGAACAGATGCCATGGAGAAGAAGGTGTTAAAAACTGTTGGAAGGATTTAGCCATAAAGCATGTTTTTCTTGTGATGCTACAATAGCTCATTTAATGGCTTATTTCTGTGAGGCTTCTCTTATCACTTGGAGCTGATGCCAGTATCAGTGACTGCAAACATACAGCCTGAGAATTTCAAAAGTGATTGGAGGYGATGTGTGCAAAGGAAATAGTAAGCTGCAGACGTACTTTCTAATGAACAGGCCCCACCAAATTTTCCTGAAAAATGCTTAAGCACTCCTAAAATCAGCTATCTTTTTGGAAAACTGGCTTTAGCATTTTGTGGTCCTCATACTACATCACTCTGAAGGAGCAGTTTACAGTACCTTTCCTCATGGTCCCACACAGGCTCTCACTGAACTTCTCAGGTCATATATAACACATCAAAGTGAGCAAGAGTTACATTTAAAAGGCAATCCCTACTACTCTGAATAACCTAGATCAGCTGAGGTTTTATTTTGTGCTACTGATTTCTGTTAGCAGCCACTGCAAAATGAGCATGGCAGGAATGATCCCTCCATTTCAACAAAAGTCCAGCCTCTTGGTTCATCCACTGTCTTGGCTGCTACTTGTCACTCAGGCCATAGACTGAACTTTATTCACATTCAGTCTTATCATTAAAATGTATTGGGATATCAATGAGATATCAATTGGGATATCATGATTCATTTTTGTTCTCCCTTCCATCCAAGGTCTTTGTCAGGGGACAGCAAGGGCTATCTGCTCCCAAAAGGATACAACTGCACCGAACAATGCAGGAAGCTCAGAATTAAAGGGAAACCTTAGCTRCAAGCAACATACAAAATGAGCTCAGTGTGGAAAAGGCCATCAAGAAGCTGTGCTGGAAAAGGTCAAACAGCAATGTAGTGTCTGTATAGTCTTTTTTTTTTTTTTTTTTCCAAATTAGCAGAGAAACAGTATTTTTTTTTCAAAGTGTTTTATTATACCTAACAAATTTGTAATACTCTAGTGGTTTTTAAAAGCAAACACACAGCCTCATCAATTTTTCATACTTCCCTTCCATTTATATCATTACAATGAAAGTTTTGCTATGAGACAGAAAAGCAGCCTTTGCAGAGAGAAACAAAGACACCAAAACTATTTTAAAAATCCATTATAAAGACATAGCAAATGTGGAAAGCTTATCTCGGTATAATACTTTACAACCAGTGCTTAATATACTCAGTTGCCGAATCCATAAAATCATTACATGGCATTGACTTGATGTCATCTCCAGTGGCAGAAGCAGGACTTTTATGGTCCTTTATGGTCAGTTCATGCTTTCAGTCTTTTTCTCTGATCTGGCACAAGTTTTTCTTGAGCTCTGCACCCTATGCAGCTGCCTCCTTGCTTTCTTCAAAGGACCAGGGTTTTCTTTTCTTCAGCTCAAGCTGAACATTTCATAGAGAGGTGTTCTGTGTTAATGGTATAAGCGTTGCCTCTAACACAAGTAATGCACAGCCCCATGCCTGGGTAGGAGCATGGAAGGCTGTTACAAGGTTAGTTATACAGTGCATCTAATTAGGCACAGCACAGCATTGCCAAGAGAACTATCCCCTAGCCCTGTTGATTCAGCAGRGATCTTACAGCTGCTGCCCAGGGATGAGATGAACCTGTGCACGCATCTTGTCTTCAGACGGGAAGACATTTAGGATTTGAACTGCATATTGCTTCATTTCCATAGATAATCTTTTTTCTTTTCTCCTTTGAATTAAATTTACCATTTAAGATGGACTCATAATGTCAACTCATTGTACTTTTTTCCCACAGAAAAAATAAAGGGGAGCAGCCTGTACTGAACTGTCACCAGTGTCGAAACACAGCTCAGCTATAGCCGCAGCACTATCATGCCAGCCCCATTAGGCTTGATCGGTGTTATCTGCAGCTTTGCACCTGCTCAGGAACACTGAGAAAATAAGGTTTTATTATTATCTCGCCCCACTAAAAATAGCTGAAAAAGATTTCATAGCCTAGGAAAAAGTTCTCTTAAGAATACAATTCTCTTGAGAATTTCTTTCAAGGTTTTCCACTGTCCTACCAAAGTCTCAACCAAATAGGCACTAGCTAAACAGTCACTGTTTATATTTACTGCTTTGTCCCAGTGATCTGGACAAATTTAGGCTTTGACGGTTTGCACTTTTTCCCTGCTACTTTGCACAGCCTGTGCACAGCCAAACTTTTTTCAGTTCAGTTTCGCTTTCCAAGGAGTTGCAGACAGTGCGGCAACCTGGCTCTCCGCTACAACCCTCTCCCTGCCYCCTGCCCTGCAGACACATCTGTGTCTTGCCGCTGTCATGCTTCCTTGCTCTCCCTCACTTCAGCAGACCACCAGACCACAGGCACAGGCCGGTGTGCCTGTGATGTGGTTTCTGAAATCTGGCTTGGTTTTTGTTCACTTGGCAAACCTTTGCTCATTTCCACGCTCTGAGCCAATCCTGTTCCCACTCAACGATAGCTGTGTGCATGCATGCCTTCCAGGGCGGGATTTGGCTTCTTGTCTTCAGCTGGTTTCACAATGAATTTTTCTGACTCAGTGCACATTCTGGGAAATGAATTTATTTTTAATACGTAATATTGACACTTAGCATATTTAGAAAACAGGTCTATTTCTATTTCAATTTTATTTTTTATTTTCTCTTAAGTAAAAAAGAAATTCAAAGCCTCTTTTCTAAAACTCTTCAGAGCCCACATAGATTAAATTTTCAGG
This sequence comes from Eudromia elegans, assembly GCA_003342815.1. NCBI lineage: Eukaryota > Metazoa > Chordata > Aves > Tinamiformes > Tinamidae > Eudromia > Eudromia elegans. The sequence goes on from PTEX01000033.1 coordinate 3,745,340, forward strand.
TGAGGTAACGCATTTTACTCACTCTTAATAGATTGCTGTGCTATCTGATATCTCAGGTGAGTTAGAGCTATTTACATGGTAAGAAAAGCCTTTCAAATCAAAGAACTAGCATAATGTCTACACATTTCCATTTCAGAATGCAGTCATTGCCAAGGATATACCAGATCACCCCCAAAGACCAGATGAAGAAAGAACAGTTAAGTCCTGTGCTCTGTGAAATCTCCTGTGCCATC
>PTEX01000033.1:3745613-3816356 GCA_003342815.1 Eudromia elegans
AAAAAAAAAAAAGAACAAAAAAAGAAAAAAGGAGAAAAAAAGAAAAAACAGATACAGATCACAGAGTCAAAAATACTTCAGGCTGGGAGAGAGCTCAGGAGGTCTCTGGTGGCAGCTGAAGCCATGCTCAGACCCAGGTCTCAGGAATGTGTCCAGGTGAATCTGAAAACCTCCAAGGACGGATCTGAAAAAACATTTTAGGAYAACTGGCTCCGCTCTCGGCCTGTTCTTGAGGGGAAAAGGTTTGTTTATCCATCTCATCTGAACTCCACTTGTCTCAGCCTCTGCCCATTGTCCCCCGGCTCTGTTGTCCTGCCCTCTTCCTACTGCTCTGACCATGCCATGTCCCCATAGCCATTTCTCCCTGAGCTGACCCAGCCTCATCTCCTCAGCCTCCCTGCACAGGGCCAGGGCTCCAGCCTCCAACAGCACCCTGTCCCCCACCGAGCTTGCTTGGATTTATTGACTCCCCCATAGACTGGAGGGTTCAAGACCATACACAGGATTGAGATGTAGTTTAACAAGCATCACATACATGGGATGCTCCCTTTCCTAAATGGCCTGGCCATGCCCTTGCTCATACAGCCCTGGGCACCGCTGGCTCCTGTGCAGTCCGCTGGACGCTGGAGCCCCAGGGCTTCCTGCAGAGCTGCTCCATCCTTGAATTCATTAACTGCTCCCTCCAGTTCGCTGTCACCTACAAGGTTGACAAGAGCACAGTCAATCACCTTCTTCAGATCATTGACAAGAATAATAAACAGAACAGAGCTCCAACCAACTATTTTTGTTGCTGTTTTCTATACATCTAGTTGCCCCACCCATTCAGACAACAATGTCCCAACTTACTGTTGGAAGCCTTACTAAAGCCAACCAAAATGACATGTGCTGTTCTCTCCTTGCCACAGAACTAGTCATTTTGACACAGAAGATAACCAGGCTGGCCAGGAATTGTTAGTTATCTATTTATGCTGGCTGTTTCCAGTGACCTTCTTCAGTTGCCCTGAAACTTGCTTCAAGAGAACTCACTCCATGATGCAACACTTTTTTCTCCACATGATGTATGGTGACCATAATGCAGTCACTTGAAATTGTTACCAAAACAATGCATTTAGTTCTATTTATTATTAGAGTTGTACAAATATATTTATGTGTGCTCTTAACTGATTATATTAAAATAACTTGATCTATGATTTGAAACATTAAACATGAAAAAGTTTATAAAATATTATGCTTATGATCTCTTGTGCATCCTATTGTGCATTAAGCCTGTGAGATGTCTGGAAGATGGTTTTACAGGCGACATTAATCTGACATATTCAAATTTAAAGGATTTACTTTTTTTCAACTCTGAGAATATTTTTTCAGCATCTGTCTTCTTGCTTGCAACTATTATTTTTATGCTCTAATTGCACATTGTGACAGGAACGGTCTTTCTGTTCTGTGTTCAGACAATACCTAGAGCAATACAGTCCTCGTGAATGCCTGAGGCTCCTGGCAGAAGCAGAAGAGAGGGATAGAGAGCAGATACTGAGCCGCTAAGTTTTACTCCTAGATTTGGTGTCACAGCCCAAACTCATTTTGTCATAACTTTCCTTTCTGCCTACCTGCATAGCCTTATATGATAAAAATGAGGATAGTAATTATCTCTTCTGCCTCTACAGGGACTTGGGGATAGTTAGGAGGAAGCTGGATTTTCTCTCTATATTGCAGGGGAATAAAGGGGTTTTGAGGGTTTCCTGCAGCAGATTTGGAAGTAAAACTTCCTCCATTGCTTCAAAATATATTTTAGATGGACACATGGATTGCATTAGAACGAAAAATTGTTTCTGCTTTGGTTTCTGAAACAGTCAAGCTAAGGAGCTTCGTGGTTTCTGAATATCTGGATTGCTGCCATAATTTTTTCCTGTGGTTCATGGGTGAAAGAATGGAAATGGCAATTTCAAACATTTATACCTCAGCAGACGCAAGATAGAATTTAACAGGAACAAAACAAAAAACAAAAAAAAAAAAAAAAAAAAAAAAAAAAAAAAAACAAACAAAAAAAACCCAAAAAAAACCCAAAAAAAAAAAAAGGAAACTTCTTTAACCACTCCTTCCCCACAAAATGCTTGTGCAAATAATATGAAATGAAAAGGTCTCAGAGAAAAAGAAAAAAAATGAAAGAATGTTAATAAAGTGTTGAGAAACCAAGAGATATAAGCCTCACTTCCCTAGATTTCCTCCCAGTGATAAGAGGAGTTGAACTCTAATACTCTAGAGTTAGGAATATTAAGTGTCAATATAGGAAGCAGAAGTGAAATAATTTTCATTCTTAAATGTTTCTGAAGGCTACTGTTACCCAATACAAATGAGAATACAGTTTCTAAGGAAGTGAGCTCTTAACTTTTTACTTCAAGACTTCTATAAGACCTTAACATTTGACCAGCTTAACATTTAACCAGCAAGAGATATTCACTGCTGTACTCATTGAAGAGCACACTTCATTTGACTTGGATTCTAACAGAAATAAGTATGGAATTCATGTCAAATTCAGTGCTTTGAATCAATAATTTTATTGAATCAAATTCAATGGTTGTTTTCCACGGCTCATTTGCTTAACTGTCTTTGAAACAAAATGGACAAAATTGCAAAAGGTGATGCTATGAAACATTTTATTTCTCATTTTATTTATTATTATTATTAGTGCTGCTAGGAATCCTGATAATCTCTGGAGCACCAGGTCAAATCAGCAGAAAATATTCGTTTTAAAATGCAGACAAAAATGTTTATTTTCTACTCAATTCCCTCACTCTATTCCTCCATCTTTTTTCCATGCAAACCTATTCAATATTTTTCGAGAAGCTCTTTGAACAAAAACACACAAAAATTCCTGCATATCCCTTTACTTTTACTCATAGGTAAACCACCTGGTTTAATCATTTAGGATGCTTAGCTTTTCAACAGCTCCTGCATTTCATGGCCTTGCAACAATTTTTATCATCTTCTTGGTATTGTTCAGTGGTGTCTCTCTCTCTCTCTCTCATAAAACTGCTGCAGACCATCACACACGTTCATCCAAGGAAGGACACCTACAGTCCAAGGAAAACAATAATAGAGTTTTCTCCACTTTTGAAGTTTTGTATTTAGCCGAGACCCTTTCTTCAAACACGGATCTTCAGAGCAATATCCAAACACAAAGTTATGACTGAAAACACATCCAGCAGGGACCTGGACTAACAAGTGAATACATTAGTAAAGAGTAATTAATAATGAGAGATTGCTCTCCAAGCCTCCTTATTCTTGAAGGAATTTCTGAAGTGAACTTCCCAGAAATCAAGAAATGCAAACCTGATCTAAACTATATTAAGAATGTTTGCCAACATTAGAAATGTGCTCTTGCTTAAGAAACACCCAAATGAACAATCTTGTTACTGACACACAGCCCTCATACTGACCCTCCGGAAAGAAGCGTCATGCCTATGGCTTCTCCTCTTGAGACAGAGGAAAGAGAGGAGGTCATATTAATTTCCAGAAAAATACAAGTGGTTTCTTAGTTATTTTCTGATAACAATCACAAAATTTTTTCATAGCTATTTCTCAACTTCCATTGACACGAGTTCAAGACTTTTTTTTTTTTTCCTGAATGTCTGATTATCTTAAGTTCATTTGCTTTCCTGTTCTCTTGGACTCAGGAACGTCATGACTCTTGAATCTAATGAATCAGATATGTTAAATTATTTGAGGACTTGGGTTTGACATGAAAAGTTTAGTCTTCTCTCCTGGTTCCAATTTACAGTTAGCACCAAACTAACTGTTTATCTGACTCACATTATGATTCTTTTTCTCTTCTTTCTAGCTGTCTAAAATTACAAAGTTATCATTGTTGCAGCCCTCTTTTTTCCTTCTGAAAGATACTAGATTTTTTTTTCCCTAAATCAAATTATTTCTAACATATCAGTTGGCAGAGATATAGAACAAAAAATTACAGTCAAGAAATCATAATGAAACAAGAAAGAGTAAAAGATTATAAATACCAACCAACAAAGCCTCATGTGTGGATCAGTTTGCAGGTATTTTATACATTATTCATCTGACATAACTTTTAAGAACAGACAGAGCATATCACACACCCAAGAATTTAAAAACATACTAGACTCTATTTATTAGAAATAAATAAAAGATCCAGGAGAATTTTTCTGCTTTAGTCTTAAAGCTTAGAAAATGGCAAAATTTTGAGAAGTAATTATTTCTTCAATAGTTTGTTAACCCATAGATATTTATGGGCATCCCACAGATGTTCACATTATTGCATCAGTTTATCCATTAAATACTGAAATTTTAATGAATGGGTTTAGAATTAGCTGCAGTCTCAAATATTTTGAATAGTTCAAATATGTTAACCTGAAAAAGACATGCATAATAGGTAATGCTGGAAAGCATTGACTAAATACCAAGGGAAAAAAAGATGAGAATGAGATTTTCTGGAGGAATGACTACAGAAATTTACATAGGAAACACTTAGTACATGAGGCATCTCTCTAAAATTGCTCTTTTGGGTAGAATAGAAGTATAAATGTGTTGGCCACTATGTTAATAAAAAAACAATTTTCATGTGAAAACATCAACATTTCTTAATATCACCATTACTGAAGAGATAATTAGATTTTTAAATGGCTCAACAGGAGAGTCAAGTCAAAACTTCTGACTGTAGCTCTAGCTATCACTAACTTTAACATTATACACATGGTATGGGGATTATGGTGAGCTTTTACATTCCTTAGGATTGATGGATATGGTTACTACAGTGTAGACAAAGAAATTCTGACTAATGCAACCAGCCCTGTGCTCTCAGAGACGCTCCCCAAACTTCTCTAAAATCATCAGGAGTTCCCCCCCACCTGGACCTAAGTAAGCTGGGGCCTTCTGTCACAATCAAATGAAACTCTGGCTAGCACCCATAATTCAGGGATGCCCAGAGGGCAAGAGCCAACCTCTCCATGCCTAACCAGGGGAGAAGAACATCAAGAAAGCAGGACTCAAGGCAGGCCTTGCAAAAAAAAGAAATGCAACCGCTGAGTTTTCTTCCCTGACATGTCTAAGGTAGTATCACATGCTGGGCCCTGCTCCAGATTGGTAGGGCTGAGAGAAGGCAAATGGATACAGGAGGCTCAGCCAAGGAATAGGGAGGGTGAGACAGGACAGAACTGCACGGCAGAGAGGAATAAAAAAACATAGTGCATTGAACTGCACTTCAATGGAGCTCCGATCAGAGCTGCGTAGATTTAAGGTCTGCCACTAACCACATGAATATCTCCATTTCCTTTTCACTAGGTATGTACTACAAATTCAAGGAAAATTATACAGTAGAGATAACAGGGATAAAAGAAAATATTTTTCTTAATGATTTTCCACCTCTCCTTTATTTTGGTGGCAACAGAAATAAGCAGGCCAATTTAAGAAAAACAATAATGCAAATCATAGACATACAATAATAATATATTGTATAGTAATATATAGTAAAATGCTGCAAGTTTCAAAATTGTTAAGAACCCATAACTTTCTGAACTACATACAAACATGAATGTTCTGGAAATGTATATGACAAGATAAACGAGGAAAAAAGACAGATACATTCTCATATTTGATCTTTTTCAGTAGATAATGGCATTTGGTTCTTTTTTTCCCCTCACTAAAGCCCTGAAAGCAGCTATCACAGGGTGTCAAAAAGAAATGTATTCCTGGCTTTTTGCCCCAGCCCTGTTTAAAAGCTGTTTGGGACATTATTAAGGGAAACGAGTTAAAAGCTTTTCAGTTGCCTCCGCTTAGAGGCTATTGTTCAAAACACGGCAAGACTTGTATTTATACCAACTGAACAGAGTTCATGGCTTGGCTTTTCCTAAGAAATGCTGTAAGGACTAAATAAGCTTACAAAGGGAAGGGGAGAGGAAAGGAAAAGAAAAAAAAAAAAAGGAAAAGAAAGAAATACTGCAGGCAAGGTAGCTTTTAAATACCAATTTAAAAGGACCACAGACAGCAGACATCACCTGTGTTATACCTGCCCGTACTGCATCAGCTCGGAGATGTCACAAGTGCATCAGAACCCTGCTTAATCTCGGAGGTACTGAACATCAAGAATAAGAAATTAATGGAAAATCATGTGCATACAGTGGAAATCTACTGTGAGGAGCCAAAAGGGCGAAGGATGACAGCCCCCTCCCTCTTTTTGACACATACGCAGCGGCATAACCATCCACATTGTCCCACCTGAGAATGGCAGGTTTGGGGGCATCCACACTTGCTAGCAACTCCAAGTGAAGTGGAAGAAAAGAAAATTTGAAGCATATGTCTTTCATTCTGTATTTTTATTATATTTAGAGAATTTAAATATTGCTCCCTGTCAAGGGCTTAATGCACAATATAAACAGAGGCTTGCAACTGATTCTGCCATGAAAGTTTTCCATATGACATGGTCAATGCCATCAAACGTATTGCACAGCTAAAAGCATAGAGCAGCCACAAAGTATAAGCATTGCTGGTTAGGTTAGTAAAACTCATTCTTCTCTTTCTGTGGGTTACAGATATTATTATATAGATAAGATAAATTTCTTCCCAGTTGTATTTATCTATCTACCTCCCTACTAATAAGAGGAAAAAGCAGGGGAATATCTACCATCTCTCCACCAATCTTATCCAGTAGAAAGTGAACAGCTAAGACAATTTTGTTAGAGTTTAGTGAAAACATAAAATATTGCTATATTTTTAGTTCTACACAGCATAACTATATCTGAAGATATGTATAGCTTAACCTGGAAGAAAAAACTTCTGCTGAAGAATACTTTGCATGTGAGGATGCATAGTCAGAAAAGATAATTAAATATGATATGGGATAAATAGCTCCTTTTAATACAGGGCTACATTGCTGTGTGTAGAAAAGAATGGCTGGTCTAAGAAAGAGATTATGAGAATAGATGGGAAGAAAGAGAACATGCACGTATGATGTAAATAATAACATATAGTCACATATAGGAAAGAGCATAATACACAGAAAGACTGATATTGTAGATTCTCCAACTCGTGGAGCTAATATGAATCTACACTACAGTTAAACTGAAGGATAACCAAGGGAACCAACATAACTACAAAAAACATATTGCATCTCCATTTCCTTTTATTACTCATGCTCTGTTCAGTTTGTTACATTTGATAGAAACTATTAGAGATAAAGAGGCTCAACCTATTGATTTTATTACAAAACCAGCAAGGAATCTGTAAAACTGTGATTAGTTGCAACTGTGACAAATATTTCAAAGTTTCATTGTGCAGCAGGATGCCATATGTATCTYTGAAACTATCCATCTATACCAGGCTTTGAAGCCCTTAGGGAAAAGTCAGACTACTCTTTCAGTTAGAAAGTTCTTAAAGGAATGATTATTATAATGTATTAAAAAAAAAATTAAAAACTCCCACATTCTCCACTAACGTGTTATTTGCAGAATAAAATATATCAACAACTCTATTTATGAGCTGCAGTTTGTGCTAATAGCAATTTAACTTAAGAGTTAATCAGCATCTCACTTCAATTGCACAAAAGCAGCCTTAAAATTGGTCTTTTGGGAGGATGCAAGGCCAGGCACAGGCTGGTTAGACTGTGTAAAYACTGCCAAGGGGACTGTCCCTCATCAGGGGCTGCACTGCATTTGCCAAGTAGTGACTTTAGTGGAAAATTTTGTCYGTCTCCCACTGCCAGACACTTCTGTAACAATATTTACTCAAATGGGATAAATAGTAGAAATAAATTTTTGGAGGAAAGAAATTTAGTTTATTAGGACTGTGGAAACATAGGGTCAGACATTTAGAAGTATAATCAAGCCACTTAAATTCAGCCATAACATTTGGATTCTATTTAACTCTAAACCATTTTGTAAATTATTTTTGATGAACCAGCCTTTTAAAAATCTTTTTTAGARGGTACTTTGGATTTATAAGCAAATACTACCCTTTGTAAATGTTGGAATATATTCTTATCACTCRTTATTGATACTTAGTACAGTCTACAAGTAGTCTAAGCATTTATCTTTCAGATTCTTCCTGTATCTTTTGATGCTAAATAGCATCCAAAATAAGGAAAGTACTACCTTTAAATATATCAACAAAATAAACAAGTTCAGAGACCATAAAGGTCCTCTACTAACATGCAGGTTGATTTTATTCAGATTRTTTACCCAGTATGTGCAATAAGAAGAGATTGGACAGTTATTTATATTATAAATGAGCTATTTCAAGGGCAGGAATGTCAAAAGCCATTTATTTCATTTTGATGTTCCTAGTTAACAAAAATTAAAGCTTTCCTCAAGTTGCAYGGAAAGCACACTTATTGAATCTGCTAGTTATTCTGTAGGAAAAAATAAAATAAAAAAAAACCCCTTTAATTTCATCAAAAGACTGGAACAAAGTGAAATTTCTGAATCACATAAAATCAAAATGAGTAAAAAAGAAATCTCATGAAGCCCTGTTAACCTTCTCTACCAGAATAAATATATTAGGGATAAAAGTAAGACTGAGAAAGGGATTGTGGACATCTGCCTGCTTACAARAAATATTTCATATTTTCTTCTGCTCTACATAGAACCTTCCATATGCCATGTGATATAGTTGAAATAACTGATTTTTTTAAGCAATTGAGACTGGTTCCTATCTACTCTCATGCAATTTCCACATTTACACCAGTGCTCTTGCACTAGGCATATCTTCATCTCTGCGCAGTAGCCCCAAAAGATCCAAAGGGTCAGTAAGACTATAGAAAAATAAATTTTCAGTCCAAGTCAAGAGTGAGATAAGAATGGAGCATGGCTATAGCCCTACACATATTAAACAGTGAATTACAGTGAAAAGTCCTTGTGTTCACCTTTAAGGAGATTCAAACTCTAGTTTGTGTTGCTTCACACTTCCAGGATGTCTTTACACACCCTTGGCAAGTAACGGGCAAAACTATTATTTGACAAAAGCATCTGAAACATCTATGCTGCTTTTTGGTGGGGCCTATAATTAAGTACTTCTTCGCCCATATCGAGGATGTCAGTTACAGTCAGCTTCATTTATGGATTGCTCACAGCAAGAATTCACAAGAAACTCCCTCCRAGGAAAAACATCTGCCTAACACGCAGAAAAATGTAAAACCCCTGCAGTAACACATTCTTACATTATGCACAGTATAATGCCCTAGCATCAGCTCACACTATTTGCCGTTAGCACATCCTGTACAAAAACCTGCAAGCAACGCACTTTAAATGCAAACATGCAGAATAAGCCACAGTGGAATTATTTAGTGCTGTAAAGTGCAGACAAAACATGCCTTTTTTTTTTTTTTTTYCTCCTCTTAGCATCAAATCAAATCCTGTTTAAAGAGATACTAATAACATTTAAGCATCAAGGACTTGTCTACTTTAAAGAACCAAGACAAAGTTTCATACAGTGCTAAAAAGCCTAGTAAATACAGCAAAGTTTACCTGGGAAGAGGCTTAGCTCTYTCCTACAAGCCTCTCTCTGTCTCCTTTTTTTTTTTTTTTTTAAAAAAAAATCTCCTGTATACCTTGGTGATACTGAAGCACATTAGCAACATGGAAAAAGTACTAGAGAAAAACAGAAGGTGTACATTAATTTCACACCTGATTATTAATTAATTTGACCAAGCTGTTCCAGAATAATCAGCACTTGAACAGCTTCGCTTGTTCCCAATGAGCCGCTGCAGTTGCTGTGTTTAAAATTCCACAGGGGTGACAATTGCAGCAGGCTGCATAGTGATGACTGCAGAGTGCCTCTGCTGGCCCTTCTTCCATGCAACCTGCCATGTGCTCTCTTTTAAAGCCCCAAGCATGATTATTTCTGTAACACCACGGTAGATGGATAGGATTTCTTTCTGAGAGCTGAGTTAYACTAGCATAAATCTGGAGAAAAAGTGAATTTAAGTGAAGTAGCTCAATTTGTCTTGTGTTGCTGTTAAATCATGAGTGTCAGGACAAAGCCAACATTACTGACTTTGGAAAAATTATCCAGGACAAGTGAATTTGCATAATGTATTATGAACAGAGCTTTGGTGCTCTGATACAAGCGATGTAGTGTTAGGAGATGACAGATTCTGCTAACTTTTTAAATAACACACCAATCATCTTTGACAGATAGATGATGTAAAAGGCTTGTTGAAATTTTCCATCATGCAGCCTCTCTTTCAGATAAACCTCCTAAAATACAGCACATCTAAGCATTTTCTTACACATTTTATTGAGGTTGCCTTTCACTCCTTCCTGTACACCACGTGGGTTGTAATTTGCTACAACATCTGTCTGATGAAAAGCCTTTCATTTATGCAAAATAAGTGGCAACTTGAAAAAAAGCACTGTGCTCATATGAAGATACATATCCTTAGCATCCCATCCCTACTATAGTATCTTCTAAGGAGGAAGGGAAAATCAACAAGGRGAGCTTCATTTTGCAGCACATTAGGACATTCCACTAGGAGTAAAGTGATGAGATAGACTCTCTAGTGTTATTGTTATGCATTTTGTATTAGTCACTGGATTTAGGAGCAGCGACAGTAAAATATTGACACTCTCCCATCACTCCTTAGCCTTTCTACGCTACAAAATCCAGCTCCTGTGGCTGTTAACCTGCACAAAGGCTTTGGGAATCGCACACGGCTCATGCTTGGGCCTGCTGTATGCTGTGACCAGCAGCATTAAGCAAGAGTGACACGTACACAAAATACTCAAGGACAGTGAGAGCAAGGTCTGCTATCCATGTGGTAACCACTGCAAGTAGTAACAAGTAACCACTTTTTAACTCACTGTAAGGCTGAAGCCCTTCAGAATTAAGCAAGATTTTGCCCTMTAACTGAAATGACCATAGGGATGGTACAGACCAAAGCCCTGAGCTGCAAGGTGCAAATACAGCTGGCCCACACAGGCTGTGAAGGGGATACTCACATGGACTACTGGGGCTCTTGTGTTTCCAGGTTTAGTTCAGGGGACACCTGCATTGTGGTAGAGGAGGAAGGATGAGCAGTTTTGACACCACCTAGAGAACTGTTTTATTTGTAAGTGCATGAATTAGTGAACTAATGAAGTAGTGAATTACAGAATTAAGAATTTAGGCTAGTCGAAAAAGGATTGAGCCTTGTTTGTTTTCTACATAATGAGCTTATGAAATAAATTTCATTACATTCATGYAGTATATTGTCCTGTCAATTTGAGATATTCAAACAAATGACCTTTTCAGCTTCAGGCTATTTATATTCTACTGCACAGAATAGCTCTGTGCTGGACAACTTCCTTCCCCTCCCTGTCATGCTCAGATTAAAGACCACTGATAAAGATATTCTGCTGGGAGAAGGCGACCTGGGGTCGCTGAAGTTGGAAAATTCACAATATGTAGATCTTCTACTGCCAATCTCTCCTCATAGAGCTAAGGTACACTCTGAAAGAATATCAGGAGCTTTGCCAAGTTTATTCAAGCAATCTTCATCTTCCTTCTCTCCCTCAGGAGAGATTTGCTACCTGCAGCTTGTTTGCTCAGCACTTTGGGGGAATACAAACAAGCAAACAGCAATGAGCTGAGAGCCTKGGGTCACTGAAACTTCCCATACACTATCTAAGAAATGCAATTTCATGGTTCCTTTTTYTTCCTATCAGGTCCCATTTTGGAATCAGGCAGCACCTTGAAGTGCATTTTTTTTCCTGGATCCAATACTGCAAATAATAACAATCATCTGCAGAGGACAACTCACTTCAGTAAACGCAGCTAGGTATTTGAATCCCTGTGAGATGGGAATTGGAACATTCTAGTTAAATTGCACAAGCATTATATATGTGTAAATAAGAGGAAAAAAAATGGTTCAGATCTGCAAAATGAGATTCTTGGCATTCACTACCTTCAAAAAGAAACCGAGAATGTGCATCAACCCTAAACACTGATCTCTGAACCTCTGAGGCAGAGCATTATAAGGAAAAGCTAATTTTAATAATCAGGTGTAAAAGCCATAAAATTCTACTAGATCTTATTTCCTACTTAATAACAAGATCTATGTTTGTATAAAATTCTATGAAAATTGTAGCTAATTTACCATGGRTTATTTCTCGAATAAGAAGTAGGAAGAAAGGGAATAATAATTTGCCCATATTTTTATATTGTTTTCATCACAATAGGCAACCTACCTCTAATAAAAAAATGCAGCAACTCTGATTTTGCAATGTTATGTTTATTGTCCTGAGTTATATACAATATAATATACATCAGTAACATATGGTGCATAAACAGTAAAATAGAAAGTCTGAAACACAATAGCATTACAATTATTTAGTGCTATAAACACTATAAAACATCAAGGAAGCCAGTGAAATCATGCTGAAAACTAAGCAGGAATGTTTTTAAAGCTTTTCAAGAACTTTGCAGTAACTCAGCAGTAAGTGCATCCTCCTTAAAATTGGGAGTGGATTTTCCACTGGTGAAAATTGCCATAGATCTATCAGCATGAATCAAGTTAATCAACATAAACCAGCTCACAGTTTATATCCACATGGATTCTTCCTTTCAGAGATATATTTATTTTCTGTTRATAGCCCAGGAAACTGTGCTCAGCCAAAAGGGCATACTGAAAGGCTTTAAATATTTAAATAAAGACTTTAAAATATTAACTGATGCCTGATGAGCACACTTTGAGTTGGTACCACAGCTTTCATCCAAGAATTCCAAGAGACTAATCAGCCTTCATTCAAGTCATAAAGTCACAAACCCCATTTTACAGATGAGATACTCATTATAAGAAAGATCTGAGGATTAAATTCTTCCTTATCAAATCAAAATGTGTTTATATGTGAATATAAAGACAGGTTATGAAGCTACTGGCTCGCACCACTAACTGGTCTTTCYCGTCCCAGAATCAAAGCTCTCTTTCTCCTCAGTTGGTACCGATTTGGAACCTGCAAGTCTAGGGCAGTACAAAGACTCACAAGCTTGGAAAAAAGATACCTTCTGAATTAAGAGATTCCTATCTGGTGGACTTAAACAACTTCTGACTGGGGTAGCTGCCCCACACTGTTTATGAATAAATAAATTTCTTAGATGGAGGAGGCTGGTCCTTTAATTGGGCTGAAGAGGTGAATTTTCTGTCATAAAGAAGCAGCAGAGGGGAGATATAGATATTACTTGAAAGCTGTCCAACTTTCTTATTTTAGAAATAAAGAATAAACCAAGAGATTTTATGTCAGACAGGCCATAACATTCAGCATCCTGGCTGGAAAGAGACAAGACCTGTCTATCTGAATGTGCATTTGTACTCTTTAGCATCCTACATCACTGGTAGAAAGCACTACTAATCTTTCTGATGCCCACTCTGTAGATGATAGATTATTTAATTTTTTTGAAATCCATACTGCTTCCATGATTTTTTTTTTTTTCTCAGAGTACTAAAACAAAGTAAAATTTGGCTAATATTTTATTTCCTTGCCAATAACCTTCTGGGACAACAATTTAGTTTGGGGTAATATATGCATTCCAAAATSTGTAATAGTTGCTGAGAAGTATCAAGAAAAGAAAGTATGTTTTATTCCTTGCTGAAATGAATCTGAACTGATCAAACCATGTCTCTTTGGACTTCTACTCTTGTTATGAGAACACTAGAATAAATGTCAATGAAAATATTGAGGGTTTTTTTTCCTGGAGATTGTATTATTATTTGTGACAGAGAAATATATTTGCAGACTTACTGAATCAAATTAATCCTCAACATTCGATGTAATTGGATGGATACAGGAGTCTGGCCTGTTAACATGAACAAATAAATAAATAAGTAAAATTGGAACACATAACTTCTACTTCTCAAAGGAAATAGGATTCATTACATTAAGGGATGTTTGTGTTTTATCATTGAGATTCTGTCACCCAACAGATTCTGTTACCAATCTTAAAAACTGTTTTCATTAAAAGAACAGATTTTTTTAATGCAAAGGCACTCATAAATGTTTTTCCTTATCCATGTATTTGTAGAACCCCAGATATAGTCCTACTGAAATTAAAAAAAGAGTAAAAAAATGTAAATGCAGTGCTTTCCTGAATTTAAATAGAGAGCAAAAAAACCAAGCCACACTTTTTATATAAAGCAGTGCTTTGGTGGATGAAGAGGTCACAGTGTGCTATGATGCAAAATACTAGAAGTATAAAGCATGCATTATTCTATGCTCACTATATATAATGTATTTACAGAGGAACATGGCATAGCAAAGTAACGGCCAAATTCTGTCCTATTAGGCAAACACTATTAAAATGGTTTAAGAGAATTACAAAAAAGGTGCTCTGAGAGCCAAGTTTTGTTATTTTTCAATCATTTTAAAGAAATTCCAGAAAAGAAGGGAAGAAGCCTTTTATCTGATTGTGTTCCTACGGAAAAACAAAACAAAACAGACCCTTAAAAGCAAGGCTATTTATATCATTTCATATTAATTTATATTAACTATATAATATAAACTTTAAGTAGCAAATGACTGTAGTTTGTTTCTGGAAACATTTAGATTATGGAAAGCACTCTTATCGAGCGCTCCAGAGAAGAAATTACGTTGTTTGATATTGATATTCAGAACTATACTGGGGAAAGTAAAGTTCTAGTATTTCATGATTAATACGATTTTGATAGGAAGAATGACAAGAAGAGGATAGAGAAGGTATGACCGCTCTACAGAAAATCCTTTATACAAGCTTTAGAGTACAGGCGGGTTAATGGGCTAATAAAAGAAGAGCTTGCAATGACACTTTTTAGGTAAACTGATGACAGATGGAAATCTGAAGAGGACTAACCGTAGGCATCTGCAGCAGAGCTTTACATTAGCAGCTGAGAAAAGCTGATGAATGAGACTACATTGTGGCAGGTGCAGGAATTAATGCTAAGCTTTGCAGAAAATCTGACACAAGTTACTATTGATCAGGGACGCTGTAAAAAAAGATGAACATAAAATTAAGCAATTATAAAAATATTCAGCTTCAGGATGATACTGGAAGTACCATGCTGAAGGGAAATTGGGACAGTAGTTGGCAAGGACATGACAAAGGACAACTCTAATCCATGGGAGTCCTTGTGTAYAGACAGAACAAAAGACCACAAGGTTTGCTGAGTAGATGTCTTAGGAAGCACAGTGTGATACAAACACACATATAAAATTGTAGCTTTCCTATTCCATGCGCCTTTATGTGGGGAATCACCCACATAGAAACTTGTATTTCAAAAAAGTGGCATTCTTCCTTACCTTTCTCTCAAGGTAAGATTTTCAGATCCCCAAATAAAGGATGGTTTTGGAAGTGCGTTTGAATCCATGAAGACCCACAGAAATTCTCTGTACCTGCTCTGTACCTCTTGTGGCAAGACGACTATCAGAGGTCATCCAAATCCCTTACTGAGAAGTGGCCTTTCCGGGATGAAAGTACCAAAGCCAGAGGCACCTGTGCTGSATGCTGCATTGTGAAAGTAAGTCTGGAACCAAAAGCAGGTTGCAGGCATAAAGGTCTAACAGTTATCTAGCATCAAGGCCTTTGACCTCTTCAGGGAGCTCCTTGGAGGAATTCCCTGGGTCAGGGTCCTAGCAGGAAAGGGGGTCCAGGAGAGCTGTCTTATATTCAAACATCAYATTCTCCAAGCACTACTGCCTCTATGCATCTGCCCTCCAGTTCTGGCTGGGATGCATAACTCCCACATCAGGCCATTATTAGGAGAAAYAAGGGCGCAAGGGGTTTCTCTAGTTAGGAAATACAATTGATGACATTTCTAATGTGGCTATAATTGACTTGCATTTATAAAAATAATAAAAAAACAATAAAAACAATAATGCAGAGCATATTAAGTCTAAAGCAAAAGCAGAAGTAGGAAAAATGTGTTAATGATGRTTTCTGAATACTGGGATGTTGCTGTGAGATAAAGGCCTCAGTGACAGTTGCTAGAAATKACTGATATCCAGTGGAGGAATGGAAATCGAAATGAATCCTATGGACTGGTCATACTATTCCCTCAGCAATGCTAGATAATTTTACAGTGTTCTGAAGTGCCAAAGTAGTGCTCATGCATTAACGTTTCACTTCAGAAAAAAAAAATGTGCATGATCCACTGAAGTCAATGCAATGAGTAAATTTCATTGCAATAAAGAATAAAATGTCAATTAAAAATATTTTATACTTACTTTTGGAATATTACTTTAGCAACAGGTTTTTTTTTTTTACCAGATGGAAGAACAAACAACATCTCCTCTCCAGTCAACATATTTTCTTCATATTCTACATTGCCATTGCTCATAGTATGTGCACAACTATTATCTGTGCAATCACATTTTTAGCACAGTATAAATAAGAACAAATAGGGCACCTACTTGTATGAAGTTTCTTATTTAYTAATTCACATAAATTAGTATTTTAAAGTCCTATCAGTTTGCTCTTCTATACATTTACATTTAAAAAAATGCTATATTCCATCTCAATAGGTTCAAAAGCCAACCTACATACAACTCTTGAGTATTGCTGCCACCTTCAGGAAACCCATGACAGAAAAGTCCCCAGCTAGAAGAGAAATGGCAAATAAAATAGAGATTTGTGATGACAGTTGGTTATTGTGTTTTATTTCAAATACAGACATTAATATTGATAATGGCATATAAAGCTCTTTTTATTACGATCATTTTCCAGTAAAAAAAAAAAAAAGCAGGATTATGATGTTGAAAGTTTTAACCTTAGGCCACTAAGACTCAGTGTCTTCAGATCCTTGATGTTTCACCTAGAAAAATTTGTGGATCAGAAAACCATTTAATTGTCATTTGGAAATGTATATTTTTGTTGAAACTTACTTTGTTTTAGATTCTTTGAGACAAATGTAGAATCTACATTTAAATCTACATTTCAATGTAGAAAAGAATCTCCATTTCAATGTAGTTTTTTTCTGCTGTATACTTCATCTCAGCCTCACTAGCTAATTCTACAAGGAAAATGCAGGAATGCAGGTTGTTCAAGCCTTTTTTTTTTTTTTTTACTTTTCCAAAAATGCATAGTATCTACTGCAAACTTCTTCATAAAATATACATAGAAATTAAGAATCTAAATTCACTACATTATTTTTTATCAATAAAATTTCTAATTATGTCTAAATAAAATCATATTCCTAAAATGTCCTAATTGTTATAAGTGCTTTACGATGTTATGTGAGAGTCCTATTGATCTCCTGCCAGTTTTCAGTCAATTGTTTTCCCTGGAAGTAARAAATCAGGAATAGCTACACAAGATCTTCATTCTTTACATAGTATTGACTAAATACTTTGGAAGATCTCCAAGTATTGACGTTGGAGTATTAACTAAAAGTATAACTCCACACCAAATACAGAAAGTGACCCAACTTCTACTTTTTGTTTCCTTCCTGTGGCCTACCTTGGTTAAGCTCTCACTAGTCAGGTACAAACTCATCTGACGTATCTTGAGACTAAACCTATGATTATTGAAGTTTTCTAACTGAACACATGTGAATTCTATGTGCATGTTTTAATATAAATCTTGCACATGCTTTAACATGGGCCTTACGAGTAGAGGTGAAAGTACTAGGTGATCCAACCTCACACTTTCACGTCCATTTAGCCACCATAGAAATGCATTAGTATTTCCCTGGAGTGCATAGAGCCAAATTCAGGATCTGTGAAATGGAACACTGGAGATTATTTGAAAGGACTTTCCCATCATCAGTAAGATTTTAAGCAGTTTCTTTTACAATTCATATGAACAGATTACAATGCAAGTAATAGTTAAAACCTACTCATTCTTCCTCTAAACTTGGGAAATTTAGTATAATCAACATTGTAATCAACAGGGCTGAAGTGGAATTACTGCAAGCATATGCATGAAAACAGGCAACAAAGTGCCTATGGGACAGCATTGTGGGGAAAGCTCTCACATCCCTCCTGGGAAACCAGTGTGCAAGAGTGTTTCTCTGAAGTGCCTCTACAGTAATGCACAAAGCAAAGGGTGCAGGGAGGAGAAATTAGAAACTCATGCACAGCCATAAGAACAGAGTCACACTGGGCACGTGGAGACATGGTGGGACAGCTCACAAGGCTGGAGAGTGCACAGGCTCTTTATGAAGGACAGCCTAGGATAGAGAGGAGGAGGAGCTGACATGCGCATGGGAGCCCATGGGAGGCAGGAGCACTGCCTGGGGTAGGTGAGAGATTATGGGCCAGGAATAGTGGGCAGACCAATGTCAGCAACACTGTGTTGGGTATCTGTTACAGACCACCTAACAGGGAAGAAAAGCTCCTGAAGCTTTCCTCTGACTACTGGAAGAAGCCTCACATTCACAGGCTCTGTTCCTCACATGGAGCCTGTGGTCCACTCTGGCATCTCCGGAGGGTCAACACAACATGGCACCAGCAATCTAGGAGATTTCTGGAGTGCACTGATGGGAACTTCCTAACATATGTGATCSAACTGCTGACAAGGGGAGCTGCTCTGCTGAATCTCATGAACAAGGAAGGTCAAGTCAGTGAGCAGCACGGACTGAAGTGACCACAGGATGGTTCAGTTCAGAATCCTGTGAGGAGGGAATGAGACAAAAAGCAGGATCATAACCTGGGACTTCATGACAACAGACTTGCTCAGGAATCTGCTTTTAAGAATCCCATGGGAGACACCCCTTGAGAGAAGAAGGGTCCAGCATATCTGGATGATATTCAAGAATCACCTCATCCAAGTTCAAGAATGGCTCATCTTAACAAGTAGGAAATCAAGCAAAGGTGACAGGAGGCCTGCATGAATGAAGAAGCAGCTGCGGGCAAATCTCAAACCTAAAGAGTATGAACAACAGGTGGAAGGACAAGTGAGTGCAGAGGGTTATATGCAGGGATGGGGTTCAGAAACCCAAAGCCATCTGCAGTTGAATCTGCTTATACACATGAAAGGCAACATGCTTAGGCTACTATCCAAGCACAAGAAAAGCTAGGAAAATACTAAATGAAGCAGAGGACCTAGTGACAAAGGACAGAGAAAAGTCAGAGATATGGAATGCTCCTCTGCCTCACTCTACCAGTGAGACCAACCACCAGAAATCCTAGATTCTTGGGAACAGAAAGGAAGTCCGGAGCAATGAAGACTCACCCATGGTGGAAAAGGATCAGATTGCAGAGCACTTAAACCAACAGGAACTGGTGGGATGAACACAGAAGTGCTAGGAGAGCAGGCCAGTGTCACCATGAAGCCATTCTCAGTTCTCTTTGAAAAGTCATGGTGACAGGGAGATGTTTCTGAGTACTTGGAAGACGGCAAATGTGAACCCTATGTTCAAAGAAGACAAGAACGAGTATCCAAGAACGAGTTTTTTTTTGTGAACTCATACACTGGATAAATACACTTCAAAAATTTGGAAGAAAATGGTCCCAAGATTGGTATTTTAAAATTCTGAAACATGCTCAAGGTAGGAACAGAGAATCTTCCTACTAATTACCAAGTATGAAAAGTCCTGTAATATTTAAGTGGCTAACATGTACTATTTCATACTTGGAAACTTATGCCTACTTTATACGCTACAAGACACACACAGCAGTCACGATGCCACTGCAACTGGAAATCTTTATGGTGCTTTATAAAATAGGAGAGGTGTACTAACATGAAGGGCTTTTCATTAAAGACTAAGAACACTATCATATTATGGGGCTTATTTTTATTACAGTGGCAAAAAAAAAGTGAGAGAGAGAAAAAAGAGAGATGCTGTCACTTCTATCAATCAGCATTATCAGTAAAACAATAGGTACAATGGGAGGAAGTAGAAATGTTGTACCATGTTACAGCATGTGCACAGAGAGAAGGAAAACTTCCCTCTTGCCCATGAAAGAAGAGCCTGAAATAGGCCCATAATAAGTTGCAGCTGCCTGTAGTCCGTTCCAGACAGGGCACTTGGMAGAGCTGAGGATTGCGGGACAGAGCCAGTCAGGCTCTGGTGAGCTGGGTGAAGATCCTGCTCCTCTGCATGGTGCAGTCAGTGCAGCAAGGAGACACAGAGCTGTTGTGGGCATCTGAGGGCACGGGACACTTGTAAGAAAGGGCTTTGGAGGGCAGTGCTAGAGGTACCAGGCAGGCTCCACAGATCAAAATCTACGAGGAATTAATAGCAAGGCAGTAAGTTTCAAGAAATTGCAATTCCCAAAACCTCATGGTTTTACTGCAATTGACCAGCTGGCCACAACTTGGTATCAGTTCTACTGTGAGAGAGCAGACACCTACATTTCAGCAGAGCTCTACTAACCGAAATGCTTACAAATTCACCTACAAAATTATTGAAGATCGGACATCAT
Source organism: Eudromia elegans (assembly GCA_003342815.1). Lineage (NCBI taxonomy): Eukaryota > Metazoa > Chordata > Aves > Tinamiformes > Tinamidae > Eudromia > Eudromia elegans. The sequence goes on from PTEX01000033.1 coordinate 3,765,944, forward strand.
CAAAATCTTTAGAAAAGCAGGCATAAAGGTTGAAAAAATACACATTAACCTTCACTTTACATGCAGGCACGCTAAACCATGATCAGCCTATTGACTATAACACAGTCTATTGACTGTTACAGCCACACTACTAGAAACCCACTTCCAAACCCAGCTATTTTCACAGTTCTCACCTGTGCATTAACTTGCAATGCACAGAATGGGCACAGAAAATGGGATGGACACGGGGCCGGGTGCAACATAGTGTTTTCTGTCATTTTGAGAGGAGAAAGGTAAGAGCACAGGAGCACAGGGCAAGATGTCGCCACTCGCACTGTTATTTCCTAGGACGCCCTCCGTTGTCCCTCAGGCGTGGGAAGGAGGCGGCCCAGGCGCCGAGCGCTGCGGACCTCCCCGCGCCGAGCCGCGGCCCATGGCGGCGCGCTCCGCTCCGCTTCCCTTCCCTGCGGCAGCCGCCCCCCGCCGCCTCGCGGAGCCTCTCGCGATGCTGCCCAGCGCCCCGCGAGACTGGGCGGGCGGCGGCCGTTGCTACGGGCCGCGAGGTGGTTGCCCAGCGCCGTCCCGGCGCGGAGYCCCCTCTACCCTGTGGCCTGCGGGGCCGCGCGGCGGCGGCGGGAGGCGGGAGCGAGCCACAGGTCGGGGCGTTGTCAACGGGGAGAGGTGGGTTCGTGCCCGGTGGCGGGAGCCTCCGTGGCGAGGAGAGACCCGGCGGCGCAGAGCGGGAGGGGTCGCGGCCTTTGGTCTCTTGGTCCTTCTGTTCGCTGGCGTCGTTAGTTTGTGCCCGGGGTTAGCGCTGGGTTGTTGTCCCGTCCTACCCTCCCTGAAAACCTCGCATAAAAATTCCTATCTGAGGAATAAACGCCCTCCTCCAACGGGAACTGGAAGCACCAGTCTTTGAGGCAGTCTTTTTCTCTTTACATTTTGTGATAGTTTCTATAAAATAAAATCTAAATTTAAAAAAAAAAAGAAAAAGACACAGATTGTTCCAAACTTAGTGTAACGCTGCCTGTCGAGATGCGTGGCAACTTAAATTTTGTGAAGGAGTGGAGAGCATGCCTGCTGAAACAGCACGCTGCTAAACCTTTGCCAGGGAGTTCTGGAATAAGTAAAGCAGGAGAGAGGGAAAACTGCARTATTCGCAATATTCATGGCTTGTGTTTGTAAGCAGTTTGGATCGGTGCTCTGCATTGCTTGCTAGTTGATAGCCAGATAGCCAAATGTTTACATGTTTTTAAAGGTCTAGTTATACTAAAGTGCTAAAAGAAGTTTGTTTTTTTGGTTTTTTTTTTGGTTTTTTTTTCATATTGAGGTCAAAATGTAGGATTTATGAGAGTTATTTAGACCTAAAAGTGCACTAATTAAATGTCTAGAAATTAGAATTTGTAAGAAAGAGGGACTAAGAACTGGGAAGTTGAGAGACTATCACAAGGGTTTTTTTTTTAATTTCAGTGTTACTTTTGGTAAGATCCTTGAGTTAGGATCAAAATTAACTATTTTTGAATTACTTTTGATCAGAGTAATATTTTCAGCCACTTTGCTGCTCACCATGGAAAACTGCTAAATCAACTACCCCTTACGCTCCCTCCTTAAGTGATTTATTACACTGACTCTTCCAAGGGTGTATAGCATTTGTTCACAGGTGCTTAYAGACATTTGAGTAACCTTTTCGTTTCTTTTTCAAAAAAGAAAAACAAACCCCGTAAATCATTTCTCCTCAGATAGAGTAGAAATATTTAAGCCRTTATTATTAGTGACTTAATTATCACAGGGAAATTAAAGTACTCTGGCAATTTTGCCTGATACCTTTGACCATGGACATTGCAGCAGCTCTGAGTGGGGAGATCCAAAAGTCAGAGCTGGATAGKAAGTGCATATAAGAAGTTTAGAGACTTTTTTCAGGTTTCTTTTCAAGATACAAGCATTCCTTCTTATATAACCTTTTTAACTTGTTCTCTTGTTTAGCAATTACAGTAGAGTCTTTTACCTGCTGGGTTAAAATGTCCAAATACTCAGGATTTTCTTTTAATGCAAAGTGTGYTTTAAGAATAATGTGCTATGATGACAGGAGGTGTATTAAAGCTGATGTAATAAATTAAAATCTACTTTGTCTGGAGTTAAGCCCTATAAAAAGAGATRCCTATAGACAGAAAGTATTTGTAGAGGATATAGTATCGTACTGTTCAGAACAGGGAAAAAGGTAGTAATTTAAGACTCCGATGATTTTCTTAGAATGTTTATGAGATAAGAAAAAACTCTGAGAAATATCATAGTGTGTTATTCTTACAATTTACTTCATACAGATGTCTCATTTTACAAGTGAAGATGAAGCTGTGTTACAGTCTATGCTCAGACAATTGCTGCATAGTGTGAAGGAGAAAATCACAGGAGCCCCATCAGTAGAATGTGCAGAAGAGATTCTTCTGCATTTGGAGGAGACCGATGAAAATTTTCACAAGTAAAAATAATTTTACTATTTTTAGTGCTTTTAGAAGGGTTGAATGTGTTTAACTATGTTTTCTATAGAAAATTGTTGCAATTTGTGTTGATGTATGTGAATGCCTATATATTTTCATATGTAKTTTCCTGTGGCTAGTCAACTCTAGAAAGATGTTAATATAGAGGGTAAAGTGAATTCTACTGTATTCTTTTTTTATCCCTCTTGGTAATATGTTATTTAGACTGTACTAGTAATTGAGGAACTGCTTGTGACAAAGAAACTCACAAAACTAGTTCATTTGGCCAATTCTTAATGGACTAAAACTAGAACTAGAGGAAAYAGCCAAAAATTGAAGCACCAAAAGTTCCACAGGAACTTGAGAAAGAACTTCTTAACAGTGAGGGTGACAGAGCCCTGGAACAGGCTGCCCWGAGAGGTGGTGGAGTCTCCTTCTCTGGAGATCTTCAAAACCTGCTTGGRCACCACCCTGTGCCACATGCTGTAGGGGACCCTGTGTGTGCAGGGGGGTTGGACTAGATGACCTCTACAGGTCCCTTCCAACCTTAAGCATTCTRTGATTCTATGAAAATGCGCAAGTATACAGAAACCAGAAGAAATACTAACAAGAAAGTCAGTATTTTCAACACCTGCTAGGTGATATAACTTTGCTTGGTAAAATAAGGTAAATTTTAAAAAGACTGACTGCAATCTGTAAGTGTTCTTTGTGGCTGATTTTATCCCACCCTTATATATCTTATCAGAGTTTTTTTTAATGTGCATTCTGAATAAAGCAGAAATATAGATATTTTTGCTTTTTCTTAGTGATGTCAAGCTTGACAGTGTAATTTCAGTGAAAAGTTATCTGGAATTTCTTAAGCCAACAGCCCTATTTTCTGTCCACAGTAATCAAATTTTTTCTTAAACTATAAGACATAGCTTTTATTTRTTTRTTTGTTTGTTTGTTTGTTTATTTAGGACAAATCTATGTTGTGCCAGGACAATAACAGGATTAAATAACCTTAAAGACATTTTAACTAGAATCCAAGTTCTATAATCTATCTGACTTCTCTGGAAAAAGCTAAGCCATTTGTCAATTATTTCAGAAGAGTGACATTAGCTACATTCTCTTAAATTTGTCTAGTTTTGAGCATAGTTCTGTTAGTGGGGAAAGTTAGGTAAAAATAAAGGAATGTAACGGTGAAATTTTACATAAGGCCTGTTTTTGTCTTTTCAATTATCATGTATTTGCATCCTCTTGAGGTGCTAGATGCTTTAGGTTTTAGCTTGTTTAACTTGTGTTTCATAGTGCAGCAAATAATGCTATTAATATGTCGGTAATCATTCAGGATTTTAACACTGTGTTATTAGATAATAAACATGAGAGTAAAAACAGGTTGGTTGAAAATACGATATTAAAAATGACATTTTTTTTTTAAAGCAACATTATCATTTAGGTGAAGACATAGAGTAAAAAAGGAAAAACAGAACAAAAAATAGATCTGTCAGTATTTCTCCTGAACAGCTACCACAAAAATAGTGAATTTGAAGGATATCTATTTTTCCACAACAAATATAAAAGACTTGCCATTTAGAACAGTGAAACRTTATTGTATCTACTATATTATGACATTGAGGAATTTTGAGGTTATTTAGTTTTCATAAGAGAAGTTTTAATGTATGTATAAATATAAGTAAAAATCTAGTAATGCTGGATTCAAATGCTGAATTGTAATGCATTGTAAGCATTTATATTACAGTAAGAGACCTGTGAGAAAAAATGGCTACATTAATATAATACTGAAAATATTTGAAGGTGAGCTCCAGGAAAAATGTTAATTTGGGATATTTTTTGCAGCTATGAATTTGTGAAATACCTTAGACAATATATAAATAAAAATCTTGGATCTGTGGTTGAAGAAGAAACAGAAAAATGTACTTCTGCTCAAAATCAGGGTGAAGTGTCTGGCTATGATACTCTTGTCCAGCATGTTACTAAGAAAACCCGTGAATCCAAGGAGTGAGTATATACATATATTTAATAAATGTACTTCTTTCTGGTCTTTGTATTCACTTTTCTTTGCTAGAACTTACTTTGAAAATACAAATTCTCAACTATAAATGTCAGAAGAGTTTTTTTTTTTCCTTAATATCAGTGCTAAGCATTTCAGATTTTCCTAGTTTTTAGATTGCAATTTCTCGTGTCTTTTCTTACACTAGAAATAAGAATATGAACTGCTGCGTAAAAGTCTTGGTAGCAAATCTATCAGGATATTGAGACGACTGTGATTGGAGTTGGAGAGGTACAGTTTGAGAGAGAGGAGTCACTGCTTGTTAGTACTTCACTAACTGTGTGTTGCATTCATTTGCAATGTGTAAGTTGGCCTAAAGGATTTTTTTCTTCTCAAGATATTTTTCTGATGGAAAGAAATGATAGGATGTATAAAGATAYTTAAGTAGAAAAATGTCCTACGAAATTTGACTCCTTAGTGAAACATTCTTTATTTCTTACAGTAAARTCACTTATGTTAAGAAAATAGTTCACAGTCAGCAATACTTGGCTTTTATTTTCAACTCTAAAATAGCAATTAATATGACTATTTTTCAAATCATATTCTKTATGTCTTTATTTTTTAATGATCAGGATCTTATGATTTCTGTGCTCATTAAAGTTGATAGTAGAAACTCCAGTTACCAGAATATGTTTCTGTGTCTTACATCTTAAATTGAAGGAGGATGATAAATCATAATACAATAGTTCGTATTATCTTGGGTGACTGCAAAATAAATAATAATAATCTTAAAAAAACTAATTTAAAATAAAGCCAAAGTGTTACAGTGGTATTTTTTTTTTCCTGAGGCAGGCAGCAGTTATTTTGAGTTGTTTCCATGTGGAAATTATTATTCAGTCAGTTTAGTTGAAAAAAAAAATCATGGTCTTACCGAAAATAAATTGTTTCGTATACTTGAGCTGTACTTAGGATCTTGAATCTGGAAATTGTATTCTCTTGCATTGGTTCTACTCAGGGCTTATATCAGAAGGAAAATTGCATTTTGAACTTGAAGAAGCAGAAACAGTAGCAAGGATCAGAGCTGATCTTTTACTTTCTCAGGGACAGGTTCTCCCTTTAGGTGGGTTCATATTGTTCCTTTTCAAGAACCTCTTTCTAAAGTTTTATRTTAGGCATGATTTCATTGGGTAGTTTTAGAAAGGCATAAAGGAAATTTATTACAATTTTAAAATACAGTTGCCAAAAATACATAAAATATATATATTTTTGTTGYCGATTTTAGTGTATTTGTTTTTCATTACTTCCTGTTCATTCAATAAGTCCTAAGTAGCGTTTTAGCATATTCAGTTATTCAGGATTTTATGTGTAATATTTTTTAATGTTTACTAATATTAAGTATCACCATTCCTTTGAAGGTATAGAGAAATGATGCTTGCCTTGAAGAATGTCATGATGGTTGTGGTAGAATCTTTGATTAACAAGTTTGAAGAAGATCAGATGCGTAATAAGGAACTAGAGAGTAAAACTAAGAAAGAGCATCAAAGTGGCCACTATACAGACAACTGCTCTGACAGTGACTCCTCCTTCAACCAAGTACAATATGTTTTCTATGTTATGAAATAATCATGAAATCGAAAAATTGTTAAATTTCTGTGTAGTCGGTGGAGAGTGAGAAGCAGCCCTAAAAAGTGATTCATCGTCCCTTTGATATCTGTCCTAAAATGGACAGGGGGGGGATTGCAATTTTTCCACTCTTGAGTACTGAGATTATACTAGACAGTGCATGCTAGATAGAAGAATTCTGCCCCATCATCTGAAGTACCTGTTCTCTTCTGATGGAAACCACAAAATAATGAGAAAAACAATCACTTTTTTTTGTGGCTTTACTATGAGCTAAGTAATGTACAGTTCATTTCCAGACTGCTGCAATATACTATGTTACTTACTGAATTATTTATTATAAAATATTTTATAAAGATAAACTTCTGAATAAAAAATAAGCAAAATGTATGAAAGTACTCTGTTGCTGTAAACTTAACTATAGCCAAACAGAAAACATTTAGAGTGATTTTAATGTTAAATTAAGATAAATGTTAAAATACTAATTAATAAATAACCAGAAGACTGATTCTTTTAGTCTTTTGCTATTTACTTTAGTAAGATATACCTGCATGTGCAGGGGGGTTGGASTAGATGATCTCTAGAGGTCCCTTCCAATCTTAAGCATTCTATTCTATGATTCTACACTAATCACAATTTTAAATGCCTATTACAGAGTTATACATTCATGAGTCAGGAACAATTGCAGCTGCTTGCAGAAAGGCTTGACCCTATTCAGCCAAAGGAGGTAAGTTTAAAGGAAGAAGTAAAAACTCGTTAATACAAACAAATGTTTATAGTTTGTTGGAAAACAGAGTGCATGAACGTTATGTATTATGTGTTATGTATTATGTATGTAAGTGAAAGCTTGTCTCTGTTGATTTGTGTGGAAGTCTTGACTTCATTGCATTATTTCTTTATTCATATCTGTCTAAAAAGCGGTTATTGGAAGAAGTATTTTTTTATGAGGTGATCATACATTATAGATGATCATTCTTTAATTTGGAAAAGATTGTATGAAAAACAAAATGTGTAAATCTTGGTTTCCTGTATTCATGTCCGTTGTCCCTCTTGATAACTTTGTGTTGTGCTTTGTAATACTATTATCAGGAAAGGGATAGGCCTCCTGATTTGCCAGCCAACTGCTGCCAAATGGAGTATAAAGTGTCCAAGTTAGATTTGTCTTTCTGGCAGTACTCGTAGGCTGTCTGACTACTGCTCAGCTGCTCATAATTCTGAAGCTAACAGAAACATTACTGTTTCTGAGAGATTCTTCTCCCTCTCTTGGTAAGATTTGCTTGTGGTCATTCTTTTGAGAGCTCTCTGTCTTAGTAAGATTTACTTGCAATTGTCCAGTAATCAAAGAAGTTATGGCATTACAATTCTGATACTATTAAATATTGTTTAGCTCCCCTTAACTGATTTCAGTAATAGGAAGTAAATGGGAAGAGACTACATTTGTATGTAAATAGCACAAACTCATATCTTTGAAGTTATTTAGGTTGTAAAGCTGATAAAAATTCAATAGTAAAATGTCTAGTAACTCTTTTTTTTCCCCTTTTCCTTACTGCTTTTTACAAAACTGCTAAACTCATTTGTAGAATCTCAAGCAGATTTCAAGCAGAACATAAACAGAAATAAACATTATCCTTCCATGCAGTATTGAAAACCTTATTGGAAAAAAATGGCTTCATTGCTTCTTAAGATGTATGCTTTTCGTTCTTCTCGCTGATGTAGTGTTTTATCCAAATCACCATAAGAGCACAGAGATTAAATAATCTTAGAACTCCTTATCTGTTCTACAGCCAAGACTTGTTCCATCCTTCTTCCAAAGGGTGTTGCAAGTCGCTTATATGAGAGSTTGGCATTGACGGATTCGTGTTGTGTTTATCTTTTGATTGCTTCAGGTGCGCCAAGAAGCACTGCAGACACTGTGCTCTGCTCCTCCCTCTGACATCCTCAACTCCGAGAGCTGGCCCAAGCTGCGTAAGCATCTCACGATATCCCTGTCAGATCCTGATGCAGCTTTCAGCGTAAGCTAATRTTCTGTGTTCGGTTATCAGACGTTTACCTAGACTAAAGAATACTGAAGATGAATGGACTATGTGTATATTACAGCAGTCCAGTAGTTTCCTAAGGCATTTGTCGTTATTTGTGCACGTATCAGATAAACTAGTTTTGGGGAAAAGAACTGTCAGTTCCAATAGGTCTTGATTTAAAGATGGCCTCAACAAGACTTCAGAGACACACATACTCCTTTAGGTTTTTTTAATGTGAAGTATAAAGTAAAATGAAAGGTATAAAGTAAAATAATAAAAATATATATATATATAGACAAAACATTCTGCAAAACACTTCATGTTAATATTTCCTATTAAGTCAGGTATGTACTTCATGGCATTGGGAAAAGAATGCTAATAATGATGCACAGATACCAGTAAGGGTTAAAATATGGTAGCATTTAAAACTGCTTATGACTGTTTGTTGRCTCTCTAAACTTCTTATTGACTTTATTCTGTAAATTAGACCTTTTTTTTCCATTTTCAATTTTAAAGTATTTCTCAAGTGAATATAAAAGTTATCCCAACTATTCTTAAGTCCTTCTGTTTTGTAATTCAGTAGGTCTGCCACCAATTTCAAAATAATGCTAGTTATAAGTTACTGGTGTATTTAGTAACATAAAAGGTAGCATCAATAAAGAAGTGCAGCAATATTCGTGACCTGCTGCTTTGTGGATTAGTGAGGCTTTGCATTGGTGCCATCAGTAGTATTTAAGTAAAATTTCTTTGGGACTACACATTTTATAGCCCCAAATGGTACCATGTGAAGAATATTATCACTATATGTTAGTGATTATGCAGTACATGACGCATGTATGTGCATTATATATATGTTAATATAATACATCACTTGCTGACTCTTTTTCTCCCATAGGAGAAAATTTTGAGATTCTATGCCAAAACCTTTTCTTCTTCTCCATTTAATATGACAAGAGAAGTATATACAAGTTTAGGTATGTGTACTAAATTACATTTAACTTTTCATAATTCATGGATTTCCTGAAAATCGATTACATTTTCCTATATAGCAGTCTAATATAGTCTGTTTTGCCACTGTTGTCGTAGAGTTTGATTATTTCTTCTTCATTCTTTAGCAAAACACTTGGAGATGTATTTTCTTTCTGAAGAATTTTGTCTTCCTATTTCTGCTGGGCTGGATATATCTAATACAGACATAAATCGTTTACTAAAAAAGGTATAAATGAGCTTTCCATACTTTCCATCATTATTGTGATAACTGAAAAAAATGTCCTAATTATACTCCTAATATTAACAGGTACGCCTTTTAAATGAATACCAGAAGGAAGCTCCATCTTTCTGGATCCGTTATCCTGAAAAGTATGTCACCTTCGATACTGTAATACTGCTTCTAATTTTAGTGATTCTGAGCATATAATGGATACATAAAATTTTAACAAAAGAATGATGACAGAGTACACAGGCAACTGGTTGCTGGTAAGGAGGAAAATAGAAATGAAGAAACTTAAAAAAAAGTAATTATGGGTCATATAAAGTTGGTTATTTTGCTTTTTAAAGTGTTTTGAATGCTTTGTTATAAAAATACCTTAGGTCTTTTGCTAAATAATAAATAAAATATTTAGCACTTAAAAATATATAGCCATTTCGGAGAATACTAACATGTTGCTGTTAAATTTATTCCTGGTATTAATAAACTTACACGATCAAATTAAAGGCAGCATGATTGATATTTATCTTTAGCTTGATATTTTTATATATAGGTTATAGATAGATAGATAGATATTTAATCAATAACCTATATATATTTATCTTTATCATTACTGTTGGAAAGTTAGAACTTTTTTTTTTTTTCCTATTTGTTGAAAGATACATGGAGGAAATAGTGGCATGTACATTGTCACTGCTGTCAGTAAAACTTGAACCCRGTCATCTTACCTCTCCTGAATTTTTGGGTCCTGTCTGTTTCCTGGCTCTGCTAGATATCAAGGCTGTTTGGTTCAAAAAATGGACGGTAAGAAAGAAAAAAAGAAAAAAATAAGAAAGAATAAAACAACTTTTTAATGTCTGAAATACATCTGAAGTTGATTTATGAATATTAGTATGAGATCTTTAGTTACCTGGTAAAGGTCTGTAATAAACAGTGTGGTTAAGAAAGTTTGATTTCTTCAGGATGTATGTCCTTTACTCTCTCTCTGTTTCCCCTTTCCTGTCCTACTTTCTGTTTCCCTTTCTGTTCAGGTACCGTTTTTAAAACATCTCTGGGAAATTTATGCTCTCTAAGGTTTAAATCTTCTTTGTCATAGTTAACTGAAATTCATCAAAAGATGAACATGGTTCTGTGGAATACATGATGAGCAAGAGAGGCATGAAAGTACAATTATACATGCTACAAAATGCATCTTTCTTGAAAGTTTCTTGCAAATATGCAACTTTCTAATGTCCACTAGGAATTAGTGCATTCTGCAGTTTACCGTGTATTCATGATTTATACAGTGTTGTATAAACATATAGCCCAAATTTTCAGCATTGTTACTGATTTTTTTTTTCTTTTTAACAACATGTTCTACTATACATTGCACACATTTTCCTAATGGATTTTTTTTTTAATTGTCATCTTACTGTAGTGCAGACAATATACTTAGTTCAGTGTAATGCTGGTTTACACCTCCTTGAGTTTAATTCATCAAGTATATTTCTGTGTGCAGGTTTGCTAATAGAATGGAACTGGAGATAATTTAAATTTTGTAGTTCAAAAGTAAAGCTGTTTCTGAAGTTCACACTATTTCTTTGCAATTTTAGCATGCACATTACAGCAGAACAGTGTTATTTAGACTTTTGGAAAAGAAGTATAAATCTTTGGTAAGTATAATTATGGTTGTCATATTCTGTCTAGAACTTGTTTTTGGCTTATACGTTGCATTTTGAACTTTTTTTTCCCCTTTTCTTCCTTTTGTGAGAGCTGTTCTCTCATCATGACCTAGATAAGTCTTTCATTATATAAATCATTGTCAAATGAAAAGAAAGGTGAGTGACCTGATTTGACTAAGGGGAAATTAGTATGCCGTGTAGCAGATATTTATTATTTAATAAATCTTTGTTGCATTTATATTGCATTCTTATTTAGGATTCCATTCTAAAAATGGAAAAATAGCAAAAGGTGCATAAAATTGAGGTAAAAGCTATACACTAAATTTAGATTCCTGTTGGAAAGACCCTCAAAAAAGCCTATCATTGTCTTTAAGTTGTGATATGAAGTATTAAAGATTCAAAGTGATGGCAAAATTTATCAGATTGGAAAATATAATGTAGAGGTTAATGCTATCATATATTCTGTATGGGAAGATATCTCTATTAGAATGGAAATTTCATTGAATACAATGAAACTAATAGATTTTAGGACCATTATTATTGAAGAGGATTTTTTGGTAAAATATTCTTAAGCAGATTARTAAGTATAAAATGCCTATATTTCCTGCAGATGGGAAGTAACCATGAAAAACTCTGAGAGGTGATTTTTTTTTTTTTTWTCTGTATGCATAGTACAGAACATAGAATAGTCATGGTCCATGCAGCAAGATGTATACAGAGGGGAATTCCCCTACAGCAAGCCAGCCTAATGTAATTTATGAGCATAGCGTAAGCTTACAGTTAAATATTTATATTTAATTTAGTACATATGTCTATTTATTTTACTTCAGCTATTTCAGTGTGCACATATGTCAATATATGAGCATATCTGAAAAATATTTTAGCAACTGCAAGATATAATAGTGGTGAGCTTGCTTTGTTCAGTCGTGTGCCATATGTGTGATTAAATTTTAAATCTGTGCTGATAAAAATAATTATTTTATGTACAATGTCTAGGTGATGATGATATGATAATGATGCAGCAGTTTTGCAAAGACAGTAAGAGTGCTGACAGACCCCAATACTGCAAACTTCTGGATTTTTTTTAAAGTAGATATATTCTAGACAAAAGTTTTCACATTTATATAATGACAGACTTGCATATTAATATACCAAACAAATATAGATTAATTTCTCAAAATATTTACATGTTTTTTCTCCTTTTTTTCATAGGTTTATTGCTTTAGTGCTTATAGAACTGAAGTTTTGATAATGCACTTAAGTGGTGCTATAAAATTTCACCTTCTTTTGGTTTTCCTCTTCATACAAAACACTGAAACATAAACAGTTGTTGCAGTGATGTGACTATTTAGATTCTTGCATTAAGGGATAATACTTAAATATAAAAGAAAATGAATTTGTTGTAAAATAACAGACTTTTTTATTTTACTTTTTTTTTTTTTTTTTTGGACAGATTAATGCAGCTGTCCAGCAATGTCTTGAGTACTTTGAGTTTTGCAAGTCAGCTGTTGAGAGAACTTCTAGAGCAAGCAGCTTTTCCCAGCAGCAATGTGGTAAGTAACTTTGCTTGTATTGCACTATATACATGTGCATCTACATTCTCAAGGTCTTTGAGTAAGCTATCAAAAGAAGACAAGCTGTCTTGGTTTTCGCCAGAAGAAGTTTTAGGCAAGTCCTTTGAGAGGGTCGTAATAGCAGTAGTCACTTATTCTGTATGTCTGTATACTCAAAACAATCCGCCTATATTGTGGTAGTTGGTCAAATGAGTATTCTACTTTTCTGCTCTTATTCTTAAAGGTGGTAAGCAGAGATTTTCTTATACTGGACAAGATTTGAAGCACATCTGTTTTGTGCATTCACTGTGCCTTTTAGGAAGATTGGTCATCTACAAGGAAGGCCGAAATCTTTTTCCAGTACAGGTGAAAAACAGAAAAGGTAAGGGGAGGGCTGAGAAAAATGTAACCAGTTGAGTAACTGTGTGTCTGTAAATATTGTCGGTGTATGTACTGTTCAACAGTATTTGACCTTGGAACCTTTGTTAAGAGATGGCATAAGTAGTCATGAGCATCAGCCCCATTTTTTAAATCTTCGATAGTAATTGAGCTTTTGTCCTTACATCTGTACAAGAATTTCATCCTGAAGGAGAGTTGGATCAATATTTAAACAATTAACTGTTTCTAGATATAGATAGTATAATCAGTTAAAAAAGAGACAGGTGTTCAAAACTGTTTTGCACATGTGAAACAATATTTTGGGATAWATACAAGAGTAAAACAATTGCTCTGAGTTTAATTTACTAAGGTAAATGTTAAATTGTTGTGGCGGAAGATTGATACCTGTGGAACAAGAGATATTAATAAGGAGAGAAAAGATGGTAAAGCCCTCTGAAGCCCAGAGARCTCTACATACAATGGTGCATGGTGCAGCATTGGCAAATACAGAAGTGTGAGGAAAACAGCAGTGTACCATTGCACTAATATCTTTATTAGCTCAGTATAGTTTACATAATATTTCTGTATACTATTTCTGAGACTTATTTTTGAAGGTATTTTGTATTCTAGTTTGAGGATCGGATCTTCAGAGGCCCTATATGAAATGATTGTCTTCTTGGGAAGGAATATCCCCTACTGATTGAGTCTTCCTGTCATTTGCAGATTGGCCGTATATTCCACAGTGATTGGCTGATGATGTTTATCTTCCCCCCTAAAATAGCTAATGATCTTATTATCTGTCCTCTTAATAGAGTCCTTTTCAATTTCAGAGATGCCAAGCATTTCCTCGCAAATTGCCTGATTTATTGACATAATTACATTAAACTCAGAGAAATGGTTTCTAATCTGATTTATCAAAACGTTTGTTGTTTGAAGATGAGGTTTGAAAACCTGAAGAGGAGTTTGAGTGTTTGACAGTTTAGTTCTTTTTCAGCTGTATCACTTAATCTGATAGAATGGAATGCGTTTTTCCCATTATCATGTATCCAGCATTCTCAAACTTTGACTACCATGTATTTCAGTAGAACACGTGATGTGATTGCAGTTAGCTAATTTGGGAGCAAGATCAAGCTTTGTAAATTGAGCAGTAAGTAGTGTGTCAAAGTCACTTTCCATCCTTCACATTATCAGTTCTATATAGTGTTGATATCCTCAGTAAAAGGAAGTATTGTCTATGTGTATTTGCAAAATCCACTTTATTAAAACAGTATGTTAATTTCCAGATTACATTTTTCTTTCCTTTTTTGTAGATCGTGTATCATTAACAGATCTATTGGTATTATTTATTCAGCTTATTTATTACTCTCCAAGTTCCCCAAAGACTGCTCTGACAGGGCAGACAGGTATATATTTATTTAATATATACTAATTTATTGAATAACAATGAATCATTTTTTAACTTCTGTGTTTTGTAAAAATTGGGGTTTTTTTTAATTTGGGATACAATCACATATATATAAGGGGAAACAAATAATATTAGTATTTGTGCAAATTCTTCTTTCTTGACGTTTTTTCTTCATGCTTTAATTGTATTAAGCCAACGTTTAATGAAAGGGAAAATACATCTACTTCAGGGGTATCTGCATAAACTGTACAGATACATTGATATATATGTATGTTAGAAATACAAATAAATACTTCTTGTGTTTGCCAGACAATTATTCCCCAGCAAGTCTTGTTATAGAGATTCTGCAAGTATTATGTGACCAGACAGGATATGCTGCTGAATGTTTATATACTGATGCTGTGGTAGATGCCCTGCTTCATCCCATTCAAAATTTACTGAGTGGCACAGAGGTTTGTAGTAGTCTTTCAAATAATATTTAAACCTATATAGAATCATGTTACATGTTTGCTATATAAAAGATATCTATAGATACGTGGTATCACTTTTTTTTCTCCCCACAGGACACATGAAAACATAGATTAGTTTCTTTCACAAGTGCTTGTCTGCTTTGCTTGTACTTAAAATGAAATGTGCTTGTATTAATTTTTAAACTCTGCAACTTGTTTAAATGTTCTCAAAGGATAAGGTAGGCAAAACATATAATACTTCATTAATAATTGCTGTCTTGTATATTAGAAAATATTAGAAAGTGTTAGGTTTTTTTAACATCTCCATGAGACGTAAGAACTTTGTGAAGTATTACCTATRCTTAGTTTCTTGAAAGCCTAATTATGCTTGAATGGCAGAGTTCTTTAAGTTTTATCCCAGTCCAGTCCCATTACTTTTTGTTTTAAYTGACACTATCTCTGGACGGAAACATGAGGATGGGGGCTGTAAATGTACATGTACGTGTATATTTTTTTCAGAAAATATGATATTTTTCATGTAGATTTTTTATTTATATACTTTTAATATGTTGAAATGTTTTTGTAAGTAACTGATTAAAAAAAAAAAAAAGATTTTGCTGTAATGCTTAAAACCCTGGTCATGCCACGCTTAATCACATCAATAATATAGATGTCTTGAGAACACCTGCATCGAGTAGCATTATTTGTAAGTACGTTATGCATATTAGAAGTGTATATGCACRCATTTTTGCAGAATCAATACTTCAAATTGTCTTATTTTACACTTCAAAGATTTAGTGCAGATATTTTAAATGACAAGGAAAGCTGAGCCTGTACATACTTTGGACACTGATCGTTAAGTTTAAAAATAGTATTAAATCAGTACTTCATTGATTTGCTGTGRCTGAGGCCTCTGTCATCCCTCAATCAATCTGTGTGGTCTCCCGGTAATATAAAGTGTAGATAGCTATCTCTGTACAGAAGTTATTAATTTTAAAATAATTATCTCAACAATTATAATAATGATCTKAACAGTTTCTTTATTTTCTCTTTTTCTGTTGTGTCCAGCTGTTGCTCATAGGTATCTGAGCTCTAATGAACTGTAGCTCTCCTACAACCTTAGTGTAGGATTGTTTGGGGGGGAAAAAAAGGTCATAGGAATATTTAATGCCTACATCAAAATCTGTTATTTCTACACAGTGGCTGTTGTAGGCCCAGATCCCAAATATGGTTTGTAAATGCAGAATATATCCTGTTTGCTCTAATGAAGTCTCTGTACAAGTGCAAGTTGGTTTGTAGCACATCTGGCAGATAAATACTCAGAAGGTCAGGATGACCCTCTTCTATATTTACAAGAATTGGGACTGTGTATCTGCTTCCCAGGCAACCATTGACACTTCTTAACACACTGAAATCCTATGACCTCCTTGTAGAATGTGATGTTTGTCTCACTAATGCTGGACTTTGCTTATATGGTTGTTTGGACTAAAATATGGTAAAGAAACTGCAGTGCTGAAAACTTCAGTTCTTTGGCCACACATCTCTATTGAAGGAATGCACTGGAGCTGGTCTCTTATCAGTGGGCCTAATGAGCAAGTCCGGTACTGTTATTTGCACTATAAATCCCCTCCAAAGTAGTGCAGAGCTTACTTGACTTGTAAGCAGAGAAATATTGTTATCTGTCATGTAGATGAGTAGAGAAACTCGGCGGCTGTGAGCAGGAGTTGTCAGATTTAGTTCATGGTGCTGATGGGCAGCCAAGTGACTGTTGGGCTACATCTGACCCTGATTACTGCCTCTGTATCTGACCCTAGTTCAGCTTTGTGGCATGAGCAGCCTCACCTCCAAGGGCCCCTCTGTAGTTTTGGGCTGTTAGCTGAAGCTGGCCATCATGAGTGGACCAGGTCTACTCCCCTTGCTTGGGTAGTGTGGTCCCTTTGATGGAGAGACCTCTGTTTCTGTCTCCTTTGCATCCACTTGGCTCCTCTGGTCTGACCTTTCTGCTATTTGATGGTCTTTGTGGAGCCCATGCTCTGCTTGCCCACATTTGGCATGCTTGGTTTTGGTATACTTTGTTTGCTTAGTTATGAGCATTGGCCAACTTGGTGTTCATTCAGATAGGATGTTCTGTACTCACACGTGTATTGGACAGAGCAGCCTGAATCACAGTAATAAATGTTCAGTGATTCAGCCTGAATCCCCTGTTAAATGTACGTGGTCTTCTATGCATATAAAGAGTTCTCAGGAGGTTTTTGGTTTCCTCCAGTGGGGAAGCCTTCCCTCCAAGTTTCAAAGCAAATGACTGTTTAGGTCTACGTCCGCTGGAAAGAAACTTGTTTATGCTGTAACTTTGGGAAAGGAGGGAAAAACAAGAGCAAGATGGTGAAGAAAGAATTTGAGTGAGGTGGACAAAAAAAATCTTGTGAAATTAATTTTACAATTCTAGCCCAGGAGTTGGTAATCCATACACAGCAAAAAAGACAGTTTCCTTATTTCTCATCGTGAGTAAGATATTGTTTTATGTCCTGAACAGGCTTATCAGGAGTCTTTTCGCAGTGGTTGTAGGAGAGAAAGGAGTTAAGAAATGTCTCTTTTCTGTATCTATGCAGTCTGTGGACTTCTGCCATGGTCATTAAAAGTGGTAATTATCACCATTTGTGATTAAGATTTGAATGTAGTCTGCTTGCATACTATCTTGAACCATTAAGCAGTAATTAGAGAAATGACTCTGAGGTTCCACGTACACAGAGAAACTTGAATTAACAGTTTTTACAAAAAGCATTGAATTGTAAACTTTTTTTCCTTCTTTTTTCTTTTGTCTTCCAAACAGATGCCTATAAACAGTCTTGAAATCACTTTAATTCATGTAGCAGATATTTTGGCAAGGATTGCTGCAGTAGAAGATGGTCTTTCTCTTCTTCTTTATGGAGGAGATCGAAACTCTGCCAAAAAAGATATGTAAGAGTACATTAATGAATTACATTAGTCATATAAAGTGAGACCTGCTTTCCCTTTTTCATTTCTTTATAATGTACCATATGTTTTGTTTATGCTTTGACTAACAGTATCTGATGATAAGGTAAGATACTTCATATTTTAGAGGGTGTATTATGGAGACAGTTGTGTGACTAATTGAGGAAACGACACTCTTAAGAAACACTTTTTATTAAGATTTCCATGGTTTCTGTGTTACTCGTGACAGCTTTCCTGTCTCTCAAATGTAATTTTAATCTATTCATTTTGTTACTATTCAGGCCAAAGGCTTCTCTTTTGTGTGTTTCCTTTGAAATAAATATTAAAAAATCAACTTTTATCTTTTTTTTTTTGAAGAATAGATTTACTGTACCATTTGGATCAGCAATTAAGAGGCTTACTTTTTAATATACTAGGATAGACAGATCTCTTGTCAGAGGCTGACAAATATAACAGGCTATCTAAGTTGTGTCTGTGTTATCCAACAGGTAGCAGCATATTGTTATATGATACTAAAGAGGGCAGTAAAATTGAGAGTAGCCTTTAAAAGTAAGTAACCTGCAGGTCATGAAATAAGCTGAAAAGCCACAGCTGTTATGTGGAATGTGTGTGGGGCRGGGAGTAAAAGATAGGATTTTGCAGAAAAACGTGTCCTTCGAGTTACCAACCTTATGGACTTTAGAAGCAAATCTCATATAGGGATAAAGAATAAAAAGGGGAGGCTAGATGGAAGCAATGGATCCATTTTTGATTTGTGTAGCCAAAGTACAATCAGTTACCCTAAGTTTTCTTATCTTCTGAATGATTTTATGGAGATTAGCACAGTGAGCCTTAATTTCTTTCCATTTGTCTTATAGAAATGTAAATAAGGTCATGCAAAGGATTTGTTTGAAGCTTTATTAGTGATTACAAAACAACAATTTTAAATGTTCTTTTATTTCTAGTCCTACAGCTGTTCACGTAATTGTTGAGTTTACAAAGAAACTTCTTCATGACGACATTTCTCTTTTACTTGGATCCGAGCTTTTGCCAGTTGTTAAAGGAGCTTTCATTTTTGTATGTCGTCAGATGTACAGAACCTRTGAAGGTCTGCAGGTGCTTATTCCTTATGGCTTTCATGAAGCTATTGCAGAGGCTTGGAAAAAGGTAAATCTCTCTTGGGATTGGGAAGATGAGCAAAGTCATACAGTAAGAGTTTCAGTTTATGCAATAGTTGTTCTCCTGGTTTAGATTGCTTAAGTATTGAGATAAGAATGTTTGGAAATTCCTTCTTGTTCTAAAAATAAMGTTCTGTTTTTCAAATCTTCCTTTTGTATGTAAACTTGGCAGGTGCTTAGTTTTAAGGTCTCTGTGTTTTAAAGTGAAATCAGGAACTCTGAAGATTGATAGGTAGATCTGTCATTTGTAGACTAAAGTCTTTCTATCTAACCGTTGTCCTTATAGAGGTTATCTGATGTTATCCAGTTATCCAGTATCCACCACAGGTCTGCGCTTCGGTTGTTCCTTTGGGTATATGGAAGGAAAAAAGTATTGAGATGTGGTCTTAGTAATTTTTAGGGTAAGCTAATTAGTTTTGAGGGGAAATAGGAGGAAAAAAAATAAAATTGAARTATTTGATTTATTTGGTTAGATGCCTTTGAAATAGTCTCAAGAGACCTGAAGAGCTGTCTAGGCAGGATACTTGCCTCCCATTTGCATAYTTAGATACCTCACCAAAGTGTTGAAAATGTATCTTCAGTCTGGCTGCTAGTCTTTTACTGCCTGAAAGAGCTTGAGCAGCTCTTTCAGTTCTTCTGCATATTGTGCAAACATTYAACAGTTTAATTCACTGAACTTTTCTTTGTTGTTCTGATACAGTGTGAAAATTCTTACCCGTAACTATAACCATATGATTGACATTCAGAGTGTTTCTGATGCAGCAAACAGCAGTTTTCAGTTAAATTCTCAGAGGAGGAAAAAAAAAAAATCAGACATTTGAGTCATTAGTATTAGATAAGCATAGTATACAAAATTGCAGCTTTGAATTCTGCTTAATTGAAACTGTGTTTAAAGTACAAGTATTAAAGGTGTAATGGAAAAATGAAATAAAAATGCTTGACTGAAAAATGGATCCATCTCTCTCTCTCTCTCTTTTTTTTTTTTTTTTTTTTTTTTCCCTACAGTGACTGTAAAATATTTACTTAGAGGCGAAGGATCAGGCCAAGCTAGGAAAAAAAGAATCAAATAAAGAAAGAGAGAGAAAGAAATTTTCATACAGGAGGAGTAGAATGGAACAATTGGTCTTCTTGTAAATGCTATATGCTTTTATTATGATTAGGAATTTTAGAAATGCGAACACTTACAGTGTATACTGAGGCAGAAAATATCAGAAATATATAGCATGAACAGAAGAGAGGCTTAAAATAATCATCTTTTTGTGGWTGTTTCTCACTACTATCACATTTGAATGTTACTATGAAAGGGTGCATTTTTAATTGGAAATAAAATATGTTATTACTTAGAATATAACTATATCACAGTAAGCTAAACCTCATAGCAAAGAATGTCTTTTTGAAACTTTTTTTTTAATAAGAAATAAGCAGTAAGAATCCTGGAATTCTACTGAATTGAGTTTAGTTAATTGAATCATAATGTAGTATAGAATCATGCTGACGTAAATCTGTCTTTTTATGCTTTCCTAGTAACTAGTAACTAGTCATYCTTACTTGAACTAGCTTTGTTACTCTATTTAATGTTCATCATATGCAGTCTCTCACGTGATTGTGACGGGCATTTTCAGTTAGTTGTTATAGAGCACCATAGCAGGTACTCATTCACAGAAGATTTCTATGAGTATTAAAATGGAACATCATTTAGACAAATTGTTTTAACACATACAAGATAAATAGGATAAATATGTAGAATTTAAAAAATTCCCAAACATTTGACTGACAAAATGTCAATTTTTTTTCATKTCATTCTGGAGGTCAAACTGAGACTGAAATGCAGACTACCTATTCAGGACTTGAGAAACACACAAGCTAGTACACACAAGTTTTCAACTCTGTCATCTTCATTATTTTTAATCATTTTCTGTCATTGTCCTGCTTTAAAACAAGCATGGTTTGTAAAATATTCTGCCGCTTGTAGTGTAGTTAAAAGATTGGACTTGGATTAGAAAAAAAAAGTTCTATACAGCACTAGTTACAAGTTTTTGAGACTAATGCCTTATTTCTTTTTGTGCATGTCTCTTGGAGACTTGATACTGATGGACAAACAATTTTTTTAGGCCAGATCCTGGTAAGAATTCTGGGGCAAGCCGTGACATTATTGCACAAATAAAAGGAAACTTGACAGATCTAGAACCACTGATTAGTTTAATAGAGGGTTTTTTTTTTTTCTGGAAAATTGGCTAATGTGATTATATCAGTTTTCTGTTTTCACTGAAGTTAATATCTGTATCATATAATGTATATATTATTTGAATGAATAATGCAATTCTCATATTTAAAAAATGCCTTTTAAAGACATTTTAAGAAAAATAATTTTAAAATATAATTAGCTTTGTAATATTTTATATCTCAGGAAAAAGTAAAAAATAAATTTCTCAAAGAATGGAATAGAATGGTATGGTATATTCCCTGCCAAAGGCTAGATTAGAACATGATCACTCCTCTTTTTGGTGTGTGTGTGTGTGTGTGTGTCTGTATAAATATATATACACACACATATATATGCATGTGCATACATGTGTATATATGTATAGATAGATACACACACACATTTTTAACAAAAACTAAGGAAGTCTACCATTTAAAATTATACAATTTTTTTGTTTTTAATTTTACAGACAAGTTTGCTTTCAGAAAGAATTCCCACCCCTGTGACTGATGCAAGCTCTCCCTCATCGATAAGTCAAGAGTCAAAAAACACGTAAGTACTGAGGTTCAGATTAGGCACGTATGCAAGCGTGAACATGCACTGCTACTTTACTGGTATTTGTGGCATCTTATAACACCGTGTTTTCTTAGGYTTTTGCCAAAAACATACTGGTAGGTAGACAGAGCAATGTCATCCTAATATAGGTCTTCCTAGAGTTTAAAAAAAAAAAAAAATTCTTCCTGACCTTTCAGTAACTTGTCTTCAGAAATTACAAAAAAAGGACCAGTTTCTAGCAGAAGTCCTTTTCTTCCCAGATGCATGTAAAAATAGTTCTAATAATTTTTGATTTTTTTTTAGTTTCTTATGGTGGTTTTTTTCCATTGGTGACAAAATTTGTGTCTGCTTTGCCAGTTTGTAACTTCCTTATTAATACCTATTAAAAATTTATTCACGCTCAAGCAGGAAGTCTTCGATAACATATAAAGGTGATAAAATACTTTTAATTCATGAAGGAATTATTCATATATTATGTGCTTCTCTTTCATCTTTGAACCTTAGCTAGTGTAGGTTTGGATGCTTGTACAAAATAGTCTGATATAATTTGTAACTTTCCAGTTACTACTTTTGCTAGTATAACATAGGCCTAGTCTGGTGAACAACACATTTGTTTTTCAGAGCCATAAAATGTAGTGTTTCTGTTGTTTTTTCATGTCTTTTTTTTTTCCCCAAGTCTTTTAATGCCTGTTTTTCTACTCTTGCAGTTCATTATCAGAAGAGACTTTGTTAGATGCCCTACTAACTTTTTCTGCCACACCAAAAGGACTTTTTCTGCTTCAGAGTACAGGGGCCATGACTGAATGTGTGACTTTTATGTTCAGCAGTATGTCAAGAAAAAAGCAGGTAAGTATAGAAGCACATGTACATTAGTTCTTTTTTAATTACTGTAATAAAATAAGAGAAGAAAGAAATAAGTAAGAAGCAAATAAAACCATAAACCATAAATTTTTATTTAATTTTTGTCAAAAGTAATATGTGGCTCATTAATCCTGATGTTTGCCATATAAATTTAATTTTGTTACACGTCACTCATCTTCAGAATGTCAGACATATATTTAGCTGTGATTTTATAGTTAAGTTTGAAATGGAAAACAATTTTTTTTTCCTTCTTTATTGTTGTTTAGTTTTTATAAACCAAACCGATAGGTGTTGATAAAATCTAGTTAAAGTACGTAGTATTTTCAGTGTTAATATGTTAAACATGAAGAATTCATGTTTTTAGGCGGAAAAACAGATAATAATATTTAAGTCTTACTGAATGGTTGTATTGYATGTCCTGAATAACATATTTATCACTTCTAGTTTCATACTTCCCTTCATAAAGATGTTTGTTATGCTCTGTAGAGTGTGATTTTTATGAACTGTCCAAGTCTAATGCCAATTAATTTCTGTAAACAGAGATTAGTATTTAAGAGTTCYACACATGATGATATCACTAACACTTAGCTCTTTTTATTTCCTACTAACAGATAAGTGACTGTGAAGAGTTCGGTAATGGAATGATTGTTACTCAAATAGCAACAATACCTACAGGTGCAGTAGCTCTGCAGAGTTCAGGTAATCCGAAGAACTGTTTTATTAAGAATAGTTACTTGCTATAGCCTCCAACATCAGAAAAAGATTTTGAGAAAGATGTAAAAAMAAAGATGAATTGACTGGAATAATGATGTGGTATTAGCAAATGTCTTGATTTCTTCTTGTTAAAAACTCTTCTAATTCTTAAGTCATCCACTTAATGCAGTTATGCTGTTTCTTACAGCATATATTATCTTTATTCAATGGTTGGAATTACCAGAAATTTTCTATAAATGAGTTTATGACTGTTAAGAGTAAGCTTCCTGCAAGTTGACAAGTGATCAGTTATCCAYAGATGAGAATTAATAAGTGTTGAATTCTGAAACAGGCATACAGTTTTCCAGGGCTACTGACTGCTCAAAGAGTGAGATAGTGCACAGCCCTGAGTGTTGTTTGTTCTTATATACTATCGTGATCTGGAACTGAGATTTTTTTTTTTTTTTTTTAAATTCATATGTGCCAGCCCGTGGCAAGAAGTCTCTTCAGATTCATTCAGTTTAACTGTTGTCATACTATACAAGGACCTGTGTAGTCTGTATGTTAGCAAGAGTCTTACCAATATCAGCATCTTAAGTTGTTAAAGAAACCTATGAGATACAGAAGTTCTTTYTCAATATCTATAAGTGGTTGATGTGTAAAGAAAATATCTGACTGAAAGACTGCCACAACAGCAGACAAATCCTGCTAGTCAAGGAGGCTAAACTTGATGTTAATGGTTTGTTATTTACGTTTCTGGGATCTTTTTGAAAGTAAGGAGTAGATGTACTTGAGTAACTCCATCTGTCATGGTTAAAATTCTCAGCCAAGTCACTTCTTGTGGCCTTTGGCATCGAATGGTAAACCAGAAATAAACAGTGTCAAGTTCAACATTGATTTTTTTCAACCTTAAGGGAAGGTTGTATGGTGTTTGTGAAGTTGTTTACTAATAATTATTTACATTTGGAGATTCTGGAGATTTCTGAGTTAGATGGCTGTTTTCCTCCTTCCTTTTTCATTTGATATTTAACGTTTAGATTCCATTAATAATATTTTTCAGTGCTTTGAAACCTATTATAGTATTTTTTGTTATTATATATTATTTATTGGTGAATTAAAGTAAATTTTAAAAAAAAAWTTTTTTAAAACSATGGGGCAAACACTATGTAAGCCCTGATGTATAGGAATTAGCTTGTTAAGGAAGACTAGAAGCTTAATTTGTTTGAAAGTAAAATTTGTATAAATATCATCCTAAACTTAACAAAATATTTTTGCAAACTGCTGTTAGGCTAAGTATAAGCAGAACACTGTAGAAAGGTAGCTTGACTGAAGAATTGTACATAGGGAAAATAAAATTTTTCTTAAACTTTTTTTTTTCTTAAAATTTTTCTTGACTTTTTTTTTTTATATTCTTGCCATTCTCATGACTGGAACAAAAATTTGTTATAGGCTTTATCAAAGCACTTGTAACTGAAKTATGGACTCTGTTGGAATGTGGAAAAGACGATGTGAGGATAACTGAACCGAGATGTTTTCCAGTAGATCCTATTGATCAAAGCTGTCAAAAGGTGAGAAATTACTTGAGGGAGGAGAGAATAATTTAGTAATAATTTTTTACATTGGCATAGAAAATAGCGTTATACTTTATCTAGCATGTTTTCATACCTTTCTAAATTGTTTTTATCACAACTATACTTGCTTTTAGATATGGAGGACAAAATYGGTGAAATGTGTCAGTCAAACAGTTACTTATTGAAAGAGTTGTACTGCACAGAGGGTCACAATGCCAAGGTCTCATTAAAGTCTGTATTAAATAGTAACAATTGTGATGAGAATGAAAGTCTTAACATACTGTCCATTAGTTCAAGTACCTGGATATAGTGGAAGGATCAGTTATCTGGATGTTTTAGTGTGCCTCTAAATTTTGCAACTACACAATAAATTCCTATAGCTTTCAAAAGAATTCTAAAGTAATCCCCAGAATTAAATTTAATTGCACCAGTAGAAAAAAAAAACCCTCAATTTTTACTAAGCCATCTGCTTGCGTTATTTTTAGAGTTTATACATCTTTCACAGGCATTGCTACCCTTTTAGATTATGAATAGACCTACCAGTTCTGCAGCATTATTTTGGGCCTCTGTACTGATGTCAATTTTCTCTTCCATAGAAGATAACAAACCTGAATTAAATGCCAAGCTATTTTGTAAATATGTTTGKTTTTACTTCATTGTTTAACATCTTTCCTCCATTTTTTTCTTATTTTTCCTTTATTAGTCTTTTCTGTCTCTGATAAACTTGCTCACCTATCCTGCAGTTTTTGAACTTCTAAGTAAACAAGATATACCAAATAAACCCATGTATTCACTCCATGAAATTCCTACAGATATAATTGTAAGTATACTTTTTTTTGAAAGAAAAGATGTTATAAAAAGATGTTATAAAGATATTTTTCTTGAGGAAATAACTAATAATAAAATAAATTATTTCTTGTTATGACTGAAATATTTTGAAGTTTTCTGCATTTTGTAATATATACAGCATGAGGGCAGTATATGCTCATATCACTTTACGGTAACCTAAATTTTCATTGAAAATTTGTTGCCCAATTTAAAGAACAAATTTGTTGTATTAGAGATGTGCTTTTCAGAGAAAAAGTTCCTTATATGTGTATGTGCCTACAACTGCATGCCTATACACATATTTTTTATAATACTATTTTATCTGTATCTGGGTTCAAACAAAATGTTAGAAAGTCTTTCTAAATAGTGCAAAACATTCACACAAACATAATTTATTGAAGGTGTATTTCAGTCTTAAATAAAATAGTATTACTATTGTAGTACTTGAATATTATTCTTTACTATTTACATATTCTTTATGTAATCCTATATGATTGCATATCTTGTATGTTGAAATGTCCTGTATTATGTAGTAACTGGTATTATCCCTTAGCCAACTACAATACTTTTATTTCTTAATACAAATCAAAAGCAAGTGAGTTGCAATTAAAATTAAGTCTTTGCTAATAAGTCAGCGCTTTTAATTGATGTTACTTGAAAGTGTTCAGAGTAAACTCTCGATTGATAGTACTTTAGTTTGTTTAAACAGTCTGTATTGTAGTTGTGCTTGGAAGGTGGTGGTGGTGTTCTGTAACATTCTTTAGGTGATTTCAGGAGGAAAGGCAGTGATAGGTTTAATTCATCCAATCTGCTCTGTGTTGACATGTTCACTAGTGGATATTTTCTTCAGTAATAAGATTTTGTAAGGCACTGGGAACAGGGGAGATACATGCCAAAGGTATTATATCTTTGAGAGCTATTAAATTGGGGTAGGTCAAGCAATAATTTTGTGGCTTTTGGAGGCTTTTGTCACTTAAATATTTGAGGAAATTTGACAGTTTGGTTTTTTTTGTTGTCTCCCAAGAATAGCAGTAATGGTGTTGCTGTTGGAAGTTAACTAAACAGTGGTACATGTAGGAATTTTGGATGGGACTTGTTTCACTTAAGTATTATTTAAAAGACAGTTTCATAAGTCTAAGACAAACACCGAGGATGAAGTAGCTAACAAAGAAAATGGGTAGTTTAAGGCTTCATTCATCTAGCTTATCATCATTATTTAAATCTAATGGATAGGACTAAGTGCTCGGAAAACTCTGGAGGTTAGGTGGACATAGTTATTGCATGGTTATTGCAACTATGATTCTGGTCACTGACTGCAAATAATTGAAATTACAACCAGATATAATTATGGTCATAAAGCAAAGTAAAAGCAATTTYGATGCCACTAGAAGATTTGGAATAAAGTCTTCTATCAGATGTTATCTGAGTATGCGGGGATAGATGTAGGAAAGCCAAGGCCCAATTGAAAYTTAGGCTGACAAGGATTGTTGGGGACAGCAAGAAGGGCTTTATGGTGAATTTTAATTTTGTCTCTATTGAAAAAGCACCTTCTTTGCAGCCCTTTCCCCCAGCCTTCTCCAGAAGTCTAATATACAAAAGATGGTTTTATTTTAAATAAGATTACATTTTAAGACAACAATTTGTTTTGCAACCTTTTTTTTTTTTTCTTCCTTACTAATGTGCATTTTTTTTGCTGTGTTTACTTCATTTTCTTATGGAAATACAAATTTTAGTTCATTTCGTGAAAGTATGGATCCTAATTTGTTTTTCAGATACGATATGGAAATGTGTCATTGATCCAAATGGCTGAATAATAATTTGCGCTGCTGTCTCTGGCCATACTTATTAAATAGAAATAAAATAAAAGTTTGGACTTAATCCAGATTTTAAAAAGCCTCTGAAGACTTTGCTGTTTGTTTCTTCTGACCATAATGTAGCAATCAATTTCTAAGAAGATAACATCAATGGATATTTTGTTCAATTTCTACTTCTTTTTTTAATTTAGTGAAGTTACTACTTCAGAAACAATTTGGATATGCAGTAAACCTGGGGGAATTTATGGAAGAAATACAAAGTAGCCCTAGGTCATAGTATGTTAGAATCTATAGACTCTAAATGAAGAAGATGAGACTCAACATCCAAGCCAAACCTGGCTGCACGCGGGACTGATATCTGTGCATTAGAGCGCTTAAGTATCAGGGAGGGAAGTGTAGTAAAGGTATTGCCCTTTCAGTGTGGTATGACTGTTCCTTTTTAATGTTAATTTCATCAAAATAGATGTATACCCATTTCAACTGCATAATAAACGGCTTTGTGCTGGATTAGTATTAAATGTAAAGTATAATATGTAGAATACTTGGTATACTAGGATCATTTTGTATGTTTAGTATTTTTATTTCCTATTTAGTAAATTCTTTCATTTCACAACCTTCATTTTTTTTGCCTTTGATTTTCTTTTGTCTTCTTGACTTTTGTAAGAAGAGGAAAGCTTTCTTTTTGCTTTTTTTCCTCTGTTTTTAATCATAAGTTTCCGTCTGTAGTAAAAATCCCTGTGAAACTTATATRTATATAAAATCTAAAGGCATACATGATTTGTTTATTTTTTTTCTTTTGACAGGATATAATTGACCGGCTTATAATTTTGAATTCAGAAGCTAAAATTCATTCCTTATTCAGTTATGAGCAATCACATGTATTTGGTCTGAGGTAAGATGCTCTTCTTTTATCTTTTGTTCACAATAAAAAAAGAGCATACAGCATGCTGGTGTGCATTGCTTCCAATAAGTTAATGTGCATGAAGGTGAAATTCACGTTTTCTTCCTCATTCAGTAAAAAAATTGAATGAAAAATACATCCTACAAAATGAGAATAGCAATGAATCTAATCTTATTACAGTAAATGGATATATTATAATAGGACAAACAGTAATAGAAATTGCTTATTGTTGTTTTGTCTAGTTGATTGAAAAATAAATGTAGTACATCCATCATAGCGTATAAAACAAAAATCATACGGATGTACTAAAACTTTTTTATTATAACATGCTTCTGTCTGGCTTTGGTTTGTCTCCTTGCATTTTTTTCAAATGTATCAGTTAAATTATCACTATTTTCACTGATACTCATTTAAATATATTATTTTAACATAGAAATCACAGCTTCTCTGTTTTTTAATTTATTAATTCATACTTTCGTTAGTAGTTTATGCAGTATGTACAGTAGAGATGAAATAAAATCTTTGTTGGATTGCACTTCATAGCATAGAAATTTTTGATAACCTTCCTTGGGCAGGTAAAAGAGCAATGGATTATATGCTTTGAAGTTAGCTCTCTTTGACCATATTTGTACTATAATATCAGAATAAAATGATTGTATAATATGGAATCAATAACCATAATTTATAGTGCAACTTGTTGGTAAGGATGAGCATGAAGGAGATGAGCAGTGTCAGGATTTGGATTTGGGAGACGTATGGTTTAGTCCTGTCACTCAGGAATTAGAAATACTGTTTTGGAAGAATTCACTAGTTGGATAGGAGTGAGAAGATCCTAAAATGGAATTAGAAAACAAAGGTGTTATTAGATGTTCAGGATTATCCTGTATTCATAGAAAACTTGACAGAATTCCCACTCATTTAATTAGACATAATGGAAAGTGAGGTGTTTAGAAGTTTTAAAATGCCCATTTGCAAATTTTAGACTCCTTTCTACTCTCATAAAGTGCTACCTTAAAGAGGGAGAGAGTTCTGATGTGATACTGGGAACCTTCTTGGTTGTAGGCAGAAATGAATTACTCGCTCTGAACGCAGAAGCAGTTAATACCCGTAATGTAGGGAAGAGTGTTTTACAACTTGGTGACTCCTACGCTGAAGTTGTGTTGAATGCTTAGAATATTTTTAACACGGCCTGTGTCTTGTGAGGCAACTGAACTACCCATTACTGCTAATATGAGCAACATAACTAGTCCATCTGTAATCACCTGAAAGAAATAATATATTTAAGTAGATGAAATGAACTTTGCAGTTCACCGCAGAAATACAGTTTTCCACAGGACCATGACCAGGTCAAAAAAAACCCAAGTAAAAATCTATGAAATGTCTTGTGTTCCGCTTTTTCATTTCATAATCAAATTGCCAAGCTGCAAGTAAAGATTAATGAATATTTTATTTTTAGTGTGAATACTTCTTGTTCATGGAAGTAGTAGATATCTTCATTATTAAGTCATAATCAAATAAAGGAAAGATTATTGAAAGTTTAAATGTCACTTTCAATAGCGACTTTTCTTCTACAGAGAATTTTGGAATCTCAGTAATACCAAGCCTTCATACTTTGTGCTTAGCAGATTCAATCTCTACTGTAAAGGAACCCTCCTCCCCMCTGCTTCTTTAATTGTCTTTTGTATGAAAACAAGCAAAATGCAGTTTAGGTATTATAAAATGTGCCTGTGCATATCACAAATAATTTAAGAATTTGTTTTCTTAGTAAGTAAATGGCTTTTCAAGAGTATGTGGGACTTGCTATACAATCTTTTTTTTTAATGGTAGAGAATAGGCATATACTAACCTTTGATTGTGACTAATTCAACTACCAGTACAAAGAAAATTTATACTATTACATAGCTATGCAGAGTTCCCTATTGAAATCATTGAAATAGTCTTGGAATTCTGGCTTATTGTTGCATGTGCCGTATTGTTTACAGTACTAGTACTTGCAGGAAAGTCTTACCTATATTACTTCAATTTGAAAGATTTGGAGGCTTTTTTTTTTTAAAAAAAAAAAAGAAACTAAGTTACTGAAAATTTTAAGATGTATTTTATCTTCCAGGTTATAGTCTGAGGTCTTGTAACTCTTTCTAAAGTTCAAAGTAGCTACAAATCAGCAGGTTTGAATGTTAATCATGTTAAGCAGTTTCTGCAATTTACAGCTACATTTTTTCTCCATATATAGCCTATACCCAAGTGACTTAAAAATTATTTTAGTAGTTAATTGTATAAATGTGTTTAAAGCTTAAAATTTATAGATTATTCCCTAGTCTTTTAGATCAAAAATAAGCATATCAATATGTGCTATGATGATACTTTTTTTTTTTCTGGTAGTTGTTTTAATTTTGAATAAATATGAGTTCTGAATTTCCAACTGCTATTTTGGAGGACAATTTTGCAGAGGCTGAGCTGTCAGCTTTCCTGTTCAAGCTTTCCTGCCCTTCCAGGAGCGTGCATGCAGTCAAAGAGGYGCTCTGCAAGAAGCTAGATTGCAGTTTTCCATAGACCAGGTCCCACAGGCTGTAACGAATGCTCTTTAGAGTGCGCTTGTATGGCCCTTTGATCAAAATATAATACTCAAGTTTCACGGCAGGTTATTTCCTAGTGTGAGTCTATTTTTTGTAATTCTTAACTTCAAAGTAAGTTTCCTCATGTAAGGTGTTTCTTCAGTAGTTTCACAGGCATGGTTGGTTTTTCATTCCTGATTCTTTTCTAGGTCATTGTGTTTGGATCCAGAAAAAGGATTGTAGATTTGAAGCCCTTTGAGCCTTGAAGGTTCAAGACAGTGTAATATTCTGAGAGCACTTTTAGGTGTATGTTTGCTAGTTGAAGGGTAAACTCTAGTCTCATTTGTACAGTGCAGATTTTTCTAATCTGGTATTCCTTAGATTGGAGACATTCTGGTACTCTTCTAGAACGAGGTTAATTCACTTGAAGCCAGTTTTCAGTTCATKGTTTTTACTSGGAACATAAAGAGGTTGGGAATAAGAGTAGAAGTGAAAGTTCATAGGCAGTTCTTAATTTGAGTATAGAAAGAATTTCAAACTGTCAGTTCAACTTCAAAGCAGAGTTGGACCTGTTTAGCAAGTCAATAATTCAGTCATATAAGGTTGGTCAATAGAAGAATACCGAAGGCTCTTCCAGACGCTCTTTCATGCAACCTGAACGAATATGGGTGCAGAGGAAGTCATGCAAAATTCCCTGTAGTCACTGTACTTTAGAAGATTCTGAATGTAGACTGCTACCAGAGCACAAATACTAGAAAAAAAGGAATTTATATTAATCAGACTAATGATTTTTTAACATACTACATGTGCAGAGAATTTTCTTAGTTTAATGACCAGGAAAATTTCGAATTCCAAGAAAATTTTTTTGACGTGAGTATACCCATTGATAGCGTCTTGCAAGCTATTGAAGACGAGAGCAATTTCCTGAAAAGTGTGACACTAGAGATCTTTGCCACTTTCCTTTAAAGGCCAAGCTCTTCTTTTGAGTTGCTGTGAGTTATGTTAAGAAAGGACTTAAGTAACACTGGTAACCCTTACCCTTTTAGACTGATGAATTGCATGGCATCAAGGCAACTTATCTAATATTTCAGCACAATGAATACATCCATGAGTTATGAGCTTTTACAGCCTGTCCAGAAAATATATGTATAACATATATTTTCAAAGCCTCTGCCTAAAGAAAAAGCATTTATGTAGTGATGTTTTTATGTTCTTTCTATTTAGAAACTTGAGTTTTCTGTGAATTTTAGAGGGAAACTGTGTTAGTTACTTCATGAAAAGGTGACAAAGTTTCAATTTTTTACCGTGGATAACTAACATAATGCCCCCCCAGAAGTGTCAGTATACGCAGGTGTAGTCCAAAGGAATTCTGAAGATACCCGGTAGGTGATGCCAGCCTTAAAAGCAGATGAAGAAATATAGCTACTGAGAAAGGCAGAGAGAATGGGCAGTGGGAGGGGACGAGAGTTGTCCCTATGGGGAGCTTTACAAAAATTCTCCTTGTTTGACAGAGTACATAATAACATATATAATTACTGAAATATGGCTTGTTTTTATTTTGCAGATAACTGGAAAATATAAGCAATAGGTATCTGAATAATTCAAAAAGACAAAAACTTTGTTTAGAGATCTTATGTGCATACAGTACTCTCTAGTTTGTTCAGTGACTTATTGCGGCTGTAATCTTGGTATCTAATAATATTTAAGGTCATATTCACTTACAAAAGAATATTTGTTGGCCCACACTTGTTCTTGGAGATACCTCATTTTAGAGAGCCCCARGAGGCAATGACAGTGCTGTGGTCAAGAATTTGGCTAGCCTTAGAAACAAGGCTAAATATCTCAAAATATCTTTATTTTAGATTTACTGACATAGTTACTGAGCACTGTACAGKGTCTTTGATCGTTCTTTTCATCACCAACTTTTGAATGACAGGGGCAATATATCTACTTTTGACACAAAATTTGTGATGCTGTTGTTTAGATGTATTGAAGAAGCTCTCATGATAATGACATGGCCTTCATTTAGGTAGCAGTGGCAGTGTGTGGTTGCCCTAAGTTAGTATCTTCCCATACTCAAGTACTGTAGGTGTAAATCAAAGTATTGATAAATAATCTTTATCCAGAAGTTATCTCTCTCTTTTTTTTTTCTTTCGTTTTTCCAAAACCAGCATGAATTAGCTTTTTTTCTTCAGTGAGTCAGTTAAAGCCTTGATGTTTAAGACTGTTCCTGTTCTCTCTACTCAATGACCTTTGTTTTATCAGCAAAGATATTTAGCCTTTTAAGTAAGGTAAACTCTGTAGTCTACTCCTCTTTTCTTTTTTACCAGCCATTACTAGCTATATTCCTTTGTCCACTGGTCTGACAAACTTGATCCTAATTGCAACGTGTTTTTTGGATCTGCATTCTCATTGTAGCTCAGACATTTTTAGGAACCTTTTTTTGGTGATGAAGATTCTTATGTCAAACACGGTGAGTTTGTGCTCTGTGATAATGACGTTGGAATTATTAATRGAAATTTTCCATTTGGAACTCTCTGACAATATACGTATTCATTTAGCAAGAAATTGTCCAACTTGTAAAAATTCCTGCCAAGTTCTTTTTTTCCTGTGGTGGATGACTTGTTCCATTTATGAAAATTTGTTTAATGTTCTTTTGCTAGGGCAATTACAACTACTGTATCCAAGAAGGGTATCTTGCATCTTTCACAGCCAGCAGAACATTTGCAGGCATCTGTAAAGTGAGGACAGACTATGAAATTATGTTTGGAAAGGACATAAGATCTGAAAGTAAAGAAGAATGGATTATGGACTGTAGTGGGAGCTGCAGAATACTTGAATTGGAATTATCATAATGAAAGATGGTGGAAGAAAGAGGTGTGGCTTGAACTTGAAAGAAAAACATGTAACTAAGGAAATTAGAGTAGAAAGAACACCAAATTATTTTGTGCTCATAAAAGGAGCTTAAATGGTAAATTGTAGAAATACTGCAACAAATCATCTTCATAATGAGTGTCTTTTAGTAAATCAGATAAATTCATAGATTGCTTCATTATATGATATATTCTTGATATTATATGATGAATAAAATTTATCCACAGGAGAAATAAAAATTGTCAAGGTATTTTTAGCAAGTAGAATTATTACTAGAAGTTATATTTCCCTTGAAAGGTCTTCTGTTCCTCTGTAGTTACACGTAGTGTTTGATCACACCTACCAAAACCAAGGGCTAGTCAGTTTGAATGGGTACCTGAGTTCTAGTTAGCATACTTTTCTTAAACTGTAGATTTCCACAGTTGAAATAGTACATATGAAATAATGTTTAGTGACTGGGAATCTGGAAGATACCTGGATACAAGGTAAGAAAGGTATAAGAAAAGGTATAAGAGGTAAAGAAAGGTGTAAAAAGGGCATAAGAAAAATACAAGTGACACAGGAAAGGAGAACATGGAAATCAGAAACAAGACAGCACTCCTGGCTGTATCTTGTCAGGTCCCATGGACTTGTCCCATTGGGTCTCATGGACTTGTATTCCCTAACTTGATCCTTCTCCACCAGTGGGGACTGTTCACTCTGGAGAAGAGAAGGTTGAGGGGAGATCTTATCAGTGCTTTTATACTTCTGAAGGGAGGATTTAAAGAGGATATGGCCAGACTCTTTTCAGTGGTACCCAGCAACAAGATAAGAGGCAACAGGGAGAAACTGAGACACATGAAGTTTTGTCTGAATAGGAAGGAAACATATTTACTGTGAGAGTGACAGAGAACTGCCCAAGAGGTGGTGGAGTCTCCTGTCTCAGAGGTATTTAGAAGCCACCTGAATGCAGTCCTCTCCAACTAGAGCATCAGGTGTTGTAGGTGATCCTTTTGGAGCAGGGGAGTTGGACTAGATGATCTCCAGAGGTGTCTTCTAAGCTCAGCCTTTCTGTTTCTGAAGCCGTTCATGTCTGCCTAGGTGCATTCCACATGGCCTTTTGCTGTCCATAGCCCACCCTTGCRCGCTTGGACAGTGTCTCTGCATTCCTCCTTAGAAATCTGTTCCTGCTTCTTCCTCTTGTACACTTGTTTTTATGTTTTAAGTTTAATCRGGATCTCTTTGTTCATCCTTTCTAGCCTTCTGCAATTTTTTTTTTTTTTTTTAAATTTCCTGCTTGTTGAAATGGGCCATTCTTGAGCTTAGAGGAGGAGGAGGTGGCTCATGAAAATCAAATGATTTTGGATCCCTCTTCTCTCCAGAGGTTTTGCCATTGTACTCTGCCAGCAGATTCCAGAAGAGGCTCTCCTGAAGTGCAGGGTTGTGATCCTGCTTTTTTTTCTCTTGTTCCCTTCTCAAAAGATTCTGAACTCAACCATCTCATAGCCACTGTAGTTAATACTGTCCCTGACAAGTCCTGGCTTGTTTAAATGTGAGCAGAGTGGCTCTCCTAGCCAGGAACTCAGTCACCTGTATTACAAATTTGTCATTGGTGCATGGGAGAGAAACCTCCTAGGCTGTTTGTGTCCTGCTCTGTTGTCCTGCGAGCAAATAGCAGAGCCGACCATAGACTGATCAAGTCTCCTGTGAGGACCAGGGCCTGTGAATGTGAGCTTTCTTCCAGGTGTCTAAAGAAAGAAAGCCTAATCTGCTACTTCTCGATTGGGCGGTGTATCAGATGTCCACCTCTGCTGTTCATATTGATCTAGTCCTGACCCATAATCTTTTAGCTGATCCCTCACCCAGGCAGCAGCCCGGACGCTTGTCCTGCTTCTATCCATATAAATGAAAATTTCAGTAGAAGTTGTAGCAGAGACTGCTTACATTAGGAACCCATATATTTTGTCATTTATCCTACTACTGTCCCTTCTTACCTAACTCTGTTTATGTTTTCATTTGGTTTTTTTGTCCTCTGCCTTCTGTACCAGAGGAGATATTATAAAACAAGTGATTTTCACTGCTAGAAACCTTAGTCAGATTCTTTGCCATTAAAAGTTGTCGTACTTAAAAGAATGAATTGTGTATCTTCATAATAATTCCAGTGCTCTTTGTGTGTATATTTCTTTCTTCTACGAAATAATAATCATTGTAGTTGAGCTGTCATTTCTTCTTTTATGCTTTGAGGAAATACTGAGAATGATCCAATGTAAGGAAATAGCAAATAAAAAAAAACTGATCTTGAAGAGGATCAAAACTGCGGATAAAAGTTATTTAAGAAAAGTAGTCTTGGCTATTTATTCCTTGGCTACGATTTTGTGAATTTGCAGTATTAAATTACTCACAGAATGACTTGCAAATTATTGTTGTCTGTAGAAGCATATTGCGAATTATGTGGAAGAAAACTAGCATTGACTAACAGTCTAGAAATTTYGCACCATACATAATCTCTAGTTCCAATAAAATCTTACATGGAAGGAAAATAATATGGTAAGGCTTAATTTATGATGTGGTTAATGGCTATGATAAAYAGAAAATAAGAATAACAAGAATATTTAGTCATACTATTTTCCATGAGTTGGAAGTCTCCAGTGAAATTGTGTTACTATATTAGAGTGAATAAATTACTGTTAAAAAYAAATGGTATAATTTGGATTACCCTTGCTGATATTTTCATAAAATATATTGAAGGAGAGCATTGTCACTGTTAATTTGGCCTAAAGTTATAAAAGAAACTTGTATTTAATGTGCTGTATGCTGTCATGTATTCTTGTGATTMTTAACTTAATTTACCACAGCTGTTCATTTCTGATATTTAAAAAGAAAAAAAAYCTCCAAAACAGATGCATTGTTTTTGTTGCATGTTAAATTTTTTGCTGCTTTTGATCTGTGTTAAATTTGATTATGTGGAAC
Organism: Eudromia elegans; assembly: GCA_003342815.1. NCBI lineage: Eukaryota > Metazoa > Chordata > Aves > Tinamiformes > Tinamidae > Eudromia > Eudromia elegans. The sequence continues at coordinate 3,802,612 of PTEX01000033.1, forward strand.
TGCTTAAAGAAGTGTTTTCTAATTGAAAGATGTATTTTTATCTTGATGTTATTTTCCCCAAGGATGACTTGATTCTAAGTTGCCTCACCAGCCTACTGCTGTATAATCTCTTCGTGTTTCACACAGAATGTCTTATTAAGTCTGTGTCACACTTCTTTTTGCAGTCCAAACATAAAGCAGGCTGAGCTGACCAGTGAATGTTTTCTCTGCTTGTTCAGTGCACAGGAAACATCTATTAGGAACTTCTGTTTGTTTACTTAGGGCTGTGCCACTTGAGTAGCTAAGAAGGATACTGAAGCTTGCACTCAACCTGGTTTGGTCTGGATATCTTCAGGCTTTTTTTTTTTTTTCCCCTCATTCTCTGTTTTGAGATATCATAAACATGTTCACCTTGCTTTATTCTGCATTACTGGATTCCTGACTGATGTTCTATCATTTCAATGTGTCCTGCTACAGGTTGTTAAATGTGTTATGTTGTGAGCTCAATACCCTGTTACTTTTGGAGACTCARTATAAAGTGTCACAAGTTTTACTATCCGCTCAGGAGGAAAATGTCATAGAAACTTCTGAAGGACAAGGGTAAGATGTGACCAATAAAAAAGTTATTTCAACATTAAAGCATTTTTCCTTAAAACATTTTTATACTTTAAGTATACTTGTAAAAATGCTGTCACTGAAATTAGCTTCCGAATTATGTGAAATATATTTTTCAAACTGTATTAAATATTATATAGCAGCATGCCAAAGGCATMAAAACTCTGGTTTTTGTTTTTATAACTTAATAAACTCTCCAACTTCTGTGTCTTTTCATTGCTGACTTTTAAATAAAATTGCATGATGCATCTTCTCAAATGGAAAAGTACCAGGAAAAGTCTGTTTGCAGGGCACTGGTGGACATTCATTTAGTAACGGTTTGTTTCCTGTTCCTCAGTATGTTGAATGTTAGGAAGTTTCCACTGCCTTTGTTTGCTGTATGGGACAGGTACAGAGCTTAAAATAAACGATATGGGCCAAAAGTCAGCAGAAGCAGAGTGTTGTTACATGCCCACTGAAGATSATCTCTATTCCATAAAGAGAGATTTAGAAATCTAGTGTACAAAAAATGTGGGTTTTTCTTCTCCTTTAAAAATGTTTATACCTGGAGCTGCACAGTGATTTCGGACAAGTTGGATGTGCCTTTAGTTCTGAGGAATTCTGTGTTTTCAAGGAAATTTGAAATTTGCTGTTTGACCTAATCAGGAGCTAAATTTGACGTTACATTAATAGTCTTTGGCCCTTACTGATCATGGGGGCATAACAACAGTTGTGAAATTTTCTACTAATGAGCACTACTTGCTTAGGTGTTTCAAATTCAGTAGTAGATAGGAGAAATAAAAATACAGCATTTTCACATATCTCAGGGTAGTTCATGTTTCTATTTATTTCTTAATGTTTATATGTTGTCCAAGCCTTGGTTTAACTCTCGTGTGTCTCTAAGGTTATTTTTGTTCTCTAATGATTTCTGAAATAAATGATGGTAAATCAGAGTGATTCTCATTATTTTTGTTCTTTTCCAACAGMGATTTTATAATTGATGGTCTGTCAGTTGAGAGAAATCATGTTCTTGTTAGAATAAATCTTATTGGAGGACCACAGGAAAGGATTTTGCCATTAAGAGTACTAGATAAGGTTAGAGAACAAAGTTTAACCATTTATCTTTCTTTAACTCCTGCCTTTATTAATTGAACATTTTTATTGGTAATTCATCATGTTACTTAACATTAAGAAATGTAGCTCAYCTTTAGTTTTATAAAGGACTGTAAAGATTTTTAAGAAGAAATGTGCTGGGGAAAAAAAAAGTAATTATTCTTTGTATCTGGTGTTTAGCTAGTGCATAGAACATAACATGTTCAAATGAGTTTTTTGTACTAGTGTTTTTAAATGCTGCTTCTCTTATTATGAAAATGAATGCAGTTTGTGTATTTTAAATTTCTATATTCCTGAATTTTCTTCATTAGTTTTACATCTGTTAAATCCTCTTCTTACGTAATGTTTTTTTTTCCCTGTCTGCACATTCGTCTGCAATATCTAATACTTGTAACTGTCATTGCTGCTCTGACAATGCAGTGTTTGTTAAGCAGTTTCTTTAAGTGCTCTGCCTCTCACTGACTGTCACTCTTAGGAAGATGAGATGCAAATTACTGTCAGCAGAGCAAAGACAGTGAAATCAATGTATAAAAATGGAAATACAGTTTTGGGGGTTTTTGTGTGTGTGTGTGTTTTGTTTGTTTCTTTCTTTGAAAGCTGCAATTTCTCTTTTTGTCCAAAAAAAMCCCTGTCAGTGTTATTTACTAGCACAGGTTCTGATCGAAATGTTTTTTGAATTTATGTATCCTATAACTTTAATTATAGAGTATCATCTTTAAAACTGGTATTGTGGAATATCTCATCTTAAATACTAATATTAAGCATAGTGTGGTGCATAGGCAATAATTCAGTGAATTTTGCCTGAATATTAATCAAGCAACTGCTGCTCRTACATCTCCTAACTTCATTTCTTTCTGCTTGTGTTTCTAGGGCAGTGATCCATATCCTTGGCCAATGTTTTCATCGTTACCTTTGCCAAAGTGCTATCGTTTGAAAATCCCTAAGAAAGCTGATTTCAGACAAGGTATAGAATATGCAAATTGTGTAGACACCAAGCATCTCTGATATTTCTTCCTTCTTTTCAATTTATAATTTCATAAATACTTCAGGATCAGTTTTGGCTGTATATTTTTGGCTGCATTTGTAGCTAAATAAGTTGGTTTATTTTTGCTTCTCTTACCCTGTGCAATCTGCAAATCTCTATTTAGTAATCTAATTATTATGCCAACTTCAAGATTAACCTTTTGGCTAGGCTCAGGTGGGTGACTCGAGATATATTTATATTATCTCTCTAGTAACTGAAGCAAGATGATATAGTTAAGCTACACTTTTTTTTTTTTGTGATTCTGTTCCCTGTGTTTTCAAAACTTGGTGGAGTGTGAAATAGAGAGTCTTTAGGATAGTTGTTTTTCACATTGAACGTCAGTTTGGAGTGCGGGCAGAGTGAAAAATCTTTTGAAGACCAATGTAGGCAGCACTTTAATTCATCTCATTTTTTTTTTAAAGCTTTAATTTGCAGAAAAATTGGTAAATTGCCATAATGAATAAATCATTATTTTTGTCTGGTTATATTCACTATATCTGTGAGATGTGTTAATTCTAAATTATTCTTGAATTTCTTTACAATTTCAAAAGTGCCAGAAGTTAAGCGTATGCATAATGAGTAGATCAAATGTAAAATACTCCGTTTATAGATATCTAGAAAAATAATACTATTAAAAAAGTTGTCAAATTTGTTAAGAGTAACTCAGTCTAACTTCCTTCTCTGACACAATGACAGATTATGCAAGAGGAGAAAATATTCTGAATGTTATCCTTAGTAATGTTGTTACATTGTCCTCAATATAGTTTTCATAAGCCAAGGATTAAAAAAATGTTCTAGATCAAATCACTATAAAATGATTGCAGACTTATTTAAAAAAAAAATAAAGCAGGAGAGAAAAATATTTAAGGAGACTTTAAGTGTGCTAAGGAGACATTAACTGCTGCTATCAAACATTATATTTTGATGAATCCCACTGAATCTTTCTCAGTTCTCTTGGTTGGAACAACTGTTTCACTCATAAGTAGCATGTTGGATAATGGAATAGAGATTGTATTTCTGAGTTTTGGGGATGACAACCAACTGGGAGTAGAATTTGGTGAGATAGTGTCAAGAAACACTGAATTTACTAAAATGAATCTTCRAGGATTCTACCCATGAGCTGAGGCCAGTGAGTCCTTGGATGGAGCACCTCTAGACTACCCTGGGCATCACAGTCTGAGGAAAATATATATTTGAGAGATTGTACAGCACAGTGTCAGGAATCATTGTGAATTATGAAGTTCACATATGCGAACTTTGAAGCATGATATGCGAGTACATATTGAAACTGTCTGATGCTGAAGTGATGMAAGTGTCTGATTATATAATAGGGGGTTGTAAAGAGGGCAGATTGATTTGGTTTCCATGCCCCTTTGCAGAAAAAAGGATAGTTGGTTGAGCTGGCAAAAAAGATTTGTCACAAATTAATAAGAGATTCGTTCAAATTCCGTCTGGAAAAATAATGAAATATTTGTTGGAGAATTCGTGAAGAACTCTTCTGAAGTGGGGAATATGCAGGATTTGTGTTGGTAGGCAACTTGGTTGCTCTTAAAATCTGAGCTAGACAGGCGGTTATTTGGTTTTAATTCTGCTTCAGTGAAAGTTGAACAGGGCTTTTATAGAGCTCATCAATAGTTAGCAGCCATGCAAACACTCATACACTCTGTGTGGGTGGAAATGGGTTTGTTACATTTGTAATATTGCTATATTTATCACTAATAAGCTATGGCCAGCACAGTATTTCTGCAGCTCCCTGAAGCTGTCTGTATCGGGATTTCATGCCRTAGAGTTTTTTATGTAACCTGTGTGATATCGTTTCTGTCATCTCGACAGTAGGGTATATTACGTGAATAATTAAAACCATTGGATTCTTAGTGCTGTGTATTAACGTAGCGCTAATTTGGGTGAAATGGAAAAGGTTACAACTATAGACTTTACTCTCTCTGCTCTGACCTCTTATTTACCTCCACTCTTTTTTCCCAGGACACAGACACTGTTTCTTTTTCCTTTCAAAATTGGGTCCTTGTTCTGTTATTGTGCTGTTAGCTGTGAAAATATATCCTGAGATTTTTTTGTCAGTAGTGGTTTRGAGTTTTTTTGTTTGTTGGTTTGTTACTTGGTAAGTGATGTCTATTGAATGGATATTGGAGATTGCTGGGGAAGGAAGAAATGCATCTTACAAAGGTGCATGCAGAAGTGGTATTACTGTCTCTGAAGATATTTTCTTCTGACCCTTCCTTCAGATGGTGTTGAAGGACGGGTGCAATAAAAGAACCTTTATTTCCTGGGTGTCTCTGTTAAATGAAGATTGTCTTTTTGGGCTCAAACTGAAATTACTCGGTGAATATTTTGAATCGAGACTGGCTATTGCTCTCTGAAGAGGTTATRGATTATTGAGGTCAGGGAGCAGTGAGCTTCTTTTCTGTGAAAACGGACCTTATGTATTTTAAGGAGGTAGCTAGGGTAGCAGAAGCTGTAGGTACAGCGACATGCTAGGTGTTTGTTGAAAACGGCTTATGCATGTTGAATTTTCTACTGAGAAAATTGAGTAAATAGTTTTTTCTTCTATCCCTTAATTCTTTTGAAGGGCAATAATAAAATACATCAGTAGGACCTTCCTGGTTTGAACAGTCAGGTAGGGGGAAGATTAATTAGCTGTAAAAAAAAAAAAAAAAAAAAAAAAAAAAAAGCAAGTGCTAATTCTACAGCAACAGAACATCTATTTCCCAACAGCAGTCCCGGAAGCCTTCATCTGAGAGAGCACTTACTGTTATGTACTGTGTCTTGATGTGGTGCCCTCAAACATGTTGGCAATTGGATATTTTGCCTCATCAAACTGAAAATGAAGTTATCGTTTATGTAGGCAAAATTAGTACCAATATTCCTCAAGGTATGGTCATACTTTGAATAAGCAGAGTCACCCAAAGGGTGTGTGTGTATTTAAGGAACATCTGTAGTGCTTCAATCTTAACAAGTATCTGCCCTGTTTTTGCAGTGTTAGGCATTCATCTGTATGGTATATTGCCTTAGGAAAGGATATATGAAAAAATAAATTTGCTGAGTTGCAATTTAATTTGCATTAATTATTTCAAGCAGTAGTTAGAGTTGGAAAACTACTGGATGGCAGTGTTTTAACACTTCATTTCTGTCAAKTATAATTCATAGTGAAGCTTCAGATGATTTATGGAGATCATTATTTGCATGTGGAAATTAATTATACTATTTCCACCTGTTTGCACAGCAGCAAGATACCCTGTTGCTTTTCTTTTGTCTTAATTGTTCAATTATTATTTTAGTAACATAATTTGAGAAGGAGCTGTTAAGTGCTTTTCAAAGCAGCCCTTTGTTGTTCAGAGTACAGCTATTAAAATAATGTGGGTTTTTTTAACTTGTAATATCTACAGTAGGCTATTTAAGGTTAAATAACTGCAATATTTACTGTTCAGTTTTCTGGGTTTGTTTTTTTTTTTTATATATTTTTTTAATTTCTTTTAGCTCTGTAGTTGTGACAGTTATTGTTCAGAGTGCCTGAACACTAAATTCCAAAAGTTTCCTACAATGATACTTAGCATTTTCCTTATGTATACACATCCCCTTCCTTACTTTCTTTGTGACTCATACAGTTCAGAATTGCATTAGAAAAAAAAATGCTGACAGGCAGAAGAAATATTCTATGTTTTGCAAAAAAACAAACAAAAAAAAAAAGGCACCTGGGCAGGTGTCAGTGATGCAGAAATCCCAGCACCCGTAAGTAATCAGGGAGCAAAGTTACCTGGGAAAAGGCATTCCTATTGCTTTTTTCTATTTTGTATAATTGGTGCTTTCTGTCAGAAAACTGGTTTTGGTCAGCTTTATTTAACATAAAATTACTTTATAAAACTTATCATTAAAACTTGAAATTTCTTCTGCCTTTTCTTAAAAATAATCTGAAAGGGTTTTTTTAAGATAAAAAATAAGCTAAAAAAGATAAAAAGTCACCCCTTTATATCAGCATTTTCTATCAAATTGTGCGTATTGTAAGAAATGCTCTGTTTTAGGCAAAGCATAGGTATGGAAAATATTAATTGCTCCTCTKCATTAGTCAGTATGCCGGGTCATTGTGTGTCAAACTGGCTTGCTTATAGGTGCTGTTCAGGGTGAATTCCGAAACAGAGGTTTAGCTTCCTGAAGGTCTGATTTAAAGAGGGAATTCTTCTGGCTCTAAGTACAAACATTGAAAGCCAACCCAACATTTTCAGCTATGATGATTGCATGCTGGTTTTATATTTGTCACTATAGTTCTCCTCTTTTCAAGATCCTTTTAGACTTAGCTAGTTGTGAAATTTACTGCTTCGGCTGGTAATACTGTATTTCATAAAAGTGGTAAAATATGTGTAATTTCCTCTAGTTCTGTAGAAAATAGAGAGTGAAAAAGCATTTTATTGCTAGGAGAGAATATACTTATTCTCCTTTTGTTACTGCATCAGTACTGTTTTAATTTTGAAGGCATACCTCCCTATTGTATAGGAAGAGAGAATATGGTTTTAATAACAAGATTAAAGTAACAGCAAGGAGCTATCTTTGCAACCTTTTCTTTGTGTTAAAGGTTCTTGCACAAAGGCTTTTTGTTAAATAGTTACACAAAGTTGTTTTATGCTCAAGCTGAACTCATAATGCGTTCATGTGTTTCATCAGATGTTATCAGATGTATTTGCACCTTATATGTGACAGCATTATCCCAGAAGACCCTGTTTTAGTGCTTAGGTACAAAGTGTAAGGGTTCATAAACAAAACTTKCCTGAATTAAATTGTTTCAACTTCTGACAAGGTCAAAGAAGGACCTGTGGCCCTAAGCTGAAGTGTAGGTGGATACCCCTGAAATTAAAAATGCARTGTGAAATTCTAATAAGATTTTATGAATATTGTGACTAAACAGAACTTGTAAGTTGACTCTTACAATGCATTTCAGTAACAGCAAAAGCAAACTTTTAGTGTAAAGATGTGTCTCTGTTTAAGTCCCTGGGAAATTCCAGAGTTCATCCGTAAAACTGYTATAAAATTTCTTGTGTCATGGGCAATCCAGTATGTTTTTCCCAAAAGTGCTTGATGTGCATAGCWACCTGAGCCTCAGCACCTTTCCAGACTAGAAGCATCTGAAAGAAACCTGCTTATATCAAGAGGCAGGAATTTTCTATGGAGCGTTGTTAATTTGACATCAATCATGTTTCATTGCATGTTCAACAAAATAGTGCTGCCACTTCAATTTTCTTATGAATTTGGTGATATTTGTTGGAGCTTTGATTTCTCCCATTCCTCCCCCCTTTTTTTTCCTATTCTCTGAATCATGAAATTACATGGAAATATCAAGCTATTTAAAGTAAGTTTTCACCCCCTATGGTTTGGGGACAGAGAGGTTATAAAATATAGGAGTAATAAAAGATGCATATGAGTAAATTTATTTTCTGTATAAAGTGGAATGTTATCAGCTTTAGGACTGCCTGCTTCTCCAGTGTAAATTTCATTGGATAAGGGGTAGTTTATTGGTCTTTTCTTCCTGATATGTAAGGGTTGCCAAAATACCATACAACGACAAGGCTTTCAGCGGCATCTGACTCTGCTGTATTTCTCTGAAATTTTTTTTGTTTCTGAATGCATCTGCTATATGCATATGATAGTTTGTAGGTTACAGCTTTTCATTACTTAGCATAATTTTTTTTTTAAAAAAAAAGGAAACCCCAAAATTTTTAAAGAATGACGCTCATTCTTCTTTTATTCTAGATAATGATCTGGACAAACTCTTATCCCTTTTGAAAAATCCAGATAAACGAACTGGTTGGGCAGAAAACTGTAGAAAACTGTTCTGCAAAGTCATGAAAGCCAAACCTGATATCATCAGTGGAATGAGTGAGTATTGCTTATTCATTTAAACAAAAGCAAACAAAATGCTATTAGAAGCAACTTTTTAATTACATTGAGAATGAAATTTAATTGACCATTTATCTTTTTAATTAGTCCATTTTGTATTGATTATGAGAATTATATTATTTGTGACTCTTTCCTGTGAAAGGAAGATTTATACTTCACGTTCTGTTTGTGTCCATCAGTCCTGTGAATAACCTTGGTTATTGACCTATTGGTATGAATCACTTAAAYCATCCAAAACCAAATCAACAATTATCTATGTGACATAAATCACTGGAAACTGAACTTGTAAAAGAAACTTACCTAACAATGAAGAAACTACGTGCTTTCAGGAAATACTGCCTTGCAGTTCTTTAAGWTTATAGATTATAATTTGATTATAAAAGTTTGTCTTCTGATTATAGAAGATGCTTAGTACATAATTTGATTTTTTGCATGCATATCCCAAAGATTTCCATTTAAATTCTTTAGAAAATTAATCAATACAACTGGCAGCAAGGCAGAAGAAATATATTCTATGTGGAATCAGTGTTCAAGTGGAATTAAGTTACACAACATGTGGTTTGTATAAGACACCTAAATTTTGCCATAATATAAAGAGACATATTAAAATCCCAGGGCCTRCGTGGTGTATAGAGGAACTGATTCAATATAAAATTAATAAACTAGAAAGTTTCACTTGTGTAAACGTGATTGAAGTTCATAATTATTGAAACTGTCAAAATTCTTTAAGCTTTCCATTCTTGTAGGTTGTTCAAAATGAGTTTGTCGTTATAATGAGGTGATGATAACTTAGACCTTTTATCTTCCACTGAGAGGAATGTGTGTGTGTAGACAGAATATGCATGTATTTGTTTATAATGTATATGTGTGTTTGTTATGTATATTATATTGTACACATCCACAAGTGCATGTATTCATGCAGAAAGAAAGGGAGCACTGTAACACAGGTGAACAAGTGGAGATTCCTAAACTGAAATACCAAATATACTTTATATGAGCTTCTGCTCTTGGAAGAAGAATAAATTGAATATAGCACTTAAAGAATCAAGATTTTGTTAGCAAAAGAGATATGTTTCCTTTTCTTGCTTGTTTCTTACAGAACTAGTAATACAGTGSACTTTTTTAAATCTTACACATTGGGAAGCACAATTCAGTCTTTRCAGAATCAATTTATTTGAATACAGCGTATCTTCTAGACAGATACCTTCTTGGATTACATKAAATTAATGTTAAAAATTGTTAGTATGTCTTCCTACATACAAAAGGAATTATATATTATTATATAAATTTATAGAAATTGTATGTATAAAAAAGAACATATGCTTAATATAGCTGGTTTACAAAGAAAAATAGAATTATATTCTTTTATGCTTTTTACTATTCTACACAGCCTCAAACCTGTGTAGGTTGTTTCCTGCAACTTTGCTGGAGATACTAGCAGTTAGGAYTAGGAATTTAAAGGGAATCATTAAAATGTATTTACCCAAAAGGAAGAGATTAGGGTTTCTTCTGAATAACTGWTTCCATCTAAGATGAAGCATTTGGAAGTAGAAGTAAGCAAGAAGGCTACCCATGAAATTTTTTTGCCTCTGGCAGCAACTTCTGTTAGTGCATTCACCAGCCTCACAAGTAAGTGTGAAAATTGAAACAGTCTGGTTTAATGAAATATTAAATTCAAAAATACTATTAAAGACTAGCAATAATTTAAATGAAAGTAGTGCTGCTTTAAGGTGAAATCAAAGCTGCTGTTTCAATGAGGCAGGTCTGCTTGCAAATRTTTCGGAAACAGCAGTATTTCTGTTAGCTGTGTGGTTTGAGCCAATATTACATTCATGGAAACTTCTGTGAGAGAACACTGTGCTGCTGYGTGTGTTCCCTTTTTAGGAGAGAGTGATTTAAACTTCAGCCTTCCTGAGATGAAAGACTTGACTAACTTCAGCCTGCAGTGTGGTCTCCCACAGGCTCTTSTGTGTGAAAGAATCTTCTCCAGGCTATGATTTCAAAAAGACAAATCAGAGCAACTGAATTAGATTTCCATTCTAAATTGGTTCTCAGGTGAACCTGTTTTTATCTATAAGAACCACATAAGCTTTCTAAGCTCAGTTTCTTCTTTTTAAATATTTCCGAAAGCTTCTGTTTCTAAGATAATTCAATTCAATCTAGATTCTGTTAAGCTGTTACCTGCTCACCCTTTTTTAGTATGACCAAATTCAGAATGTAGCATTTGCAAAAGAAGATTTGAAAATAATACAAAAAGATACTTACATTTTTGTCTTTGCCTGGTTTTGAAGGAGAYGTTTCAGAACCAAAATGTAGATCCTTCAGCTCATGCAGGAATAATAATTGCAAGTTCAAATTTCTTCTGTCTTCCAAACCAGTTTGGTATAACTTCCAAAGGACTATCCCTTATGTCGTGGAAGTGCCTGTGAATGTATGTGCGTGCATGTGAGAGAAGATTATGTTATGTCATTAGTGTTGAATTTAAGAGGTTTGTTTTCCATTGTTAAAGAGCATGCTACACATTATATTATGTTRTTCTCTTCTCGAAGAAGATACAAGTAGTTCCTTTGCTATTTCWCTGTATAAGAATCAAAAATCTCTACGATTGATCCTGGGAATTCAAAAAGGGCYTCTCTTTTATTGCCTTTAATAATGGAATTGCTGACAAAGCTTTTAATAGAATGAATAATTTGAAGTGGATGGAGTTAAAAATCYCTGACTGCTCTTACAAAAAGAAGCCAGCTATTCAGGATTTTCACTCTTGAATTTGTAACCTCTAACATAAGTCMTAAAAGACTCTTAACTCTTGAAAGAGTATTGTTTTCCTCTTTGTTTGCTTGATTTAACTCATTTGAAACATCTGAGAGCTGGTACGTAATATGATCTAGTAATGCTAGATAAATTAGGGGATCTAAAACTTTCTGATGCTTTTGTTAGTAAACATAAAACAGCTGTCTAATGTCACCTTGTACCTTTTTTTCTTTCTAGCTTARACCCTTCAGAGTGTAGGTACTGGGTAGCCTCTTGTGGTGGCTAYGTAATAACAACTTGAATTTCATCTTGTTTTTATTTTAYTTTTTATTTGTTACTGTGATAATTAATTCATTGTGAATGACTTCAAATAAGTGCTGGTAAAACAATCCTGACTTTGCTGTGCAGTGAACTTTATAAATTTGGTTTGTATACCTTTTCAGTTGAACGAAAAATTTCTGAGACAGTTTCCATCTTCAYAAACACTTTCAGAAAGCTTGTAAATAACAGCTAATTAACGTAGTGTTAAAACACAAAAAGATAGGCTAGATCAGTTGTCATTTCACGTGAATGTTCTCTTGAAAGGCACTGTGTCTTGTGAAAACCGTGCATTTGTGTATTAACAAAATTTGTTTTGAAACACTCCACTTCGGTGTCTTTCCCTCTCTCAGCTTGATTAAAAGCTTTTAAAKGTCCTGATAGGCACTTAGATAAATACATTCAAATGGTGAAAATCTACTTTATCCTTGAGTTTTGAAAAAAGTGCTTGACAGTTGAGCTGTCCCTTCTCCTATTAACTCAAGCACCGAACTGAAATATTTGGCTGTTAGGTCAAGCATGTGGATGCATTCCAACAGAGAGGAAACAAATGTACAGCATTCTGCTTCTTATTGCAGCATGGAATATTTTAGTAATCTTAATATGAACAGTTATGCACTAAACATACATGGCTTTACACAGTTTACACTTCTTTCAGCTATCTCTTGCTCTAGTTCAGGGAGGTTTTTTTGTGTGTTTTCCTTGCATATACCTTTGTTTTTTTTCTGGACCAGATTCCACTAAAGATTAAGTTGTTTACAGAAAGTAAAAGTTAGGAAAAAAAAAAAAAGAACAAAAAAGAAAAAAAAAGACTTATATCTACACTATTCCATAAAAATTAATTAAAATGTTAATCTGCACTTCTTTCGTATCCTTGGAAGAGAAAGAGGTAGAGGAAGCCCTTACGGCAGTGTGGTTTCAAAGACAACATCAGTTACTTTCCCTTTCCCTTAAAAAAATGATACAGTTTTTCAAGTGAGGTCTGTATGGCTACCTCTTCAGTGCAGCTTACCTTTCCAAGTTTAGGCCCTTTCTTGTTTGTTTGTTTCTTTGTTTTAAAAAGGAAAAAAAAWTTGTGTACAGATCAATTATTCTGGTATTCACAAAATAGACTTYTGTAAAATAAATTGCATTTTGATAATCCATTTGCTTTATTAGAGTCATGTTTAAAAGAAGCTATATAAGGTTTAATTAGCAATTTCCTCTAAGTAGTCTCTTAAGAAAATAAAAGGAAAAAATTATACGCATAGTTTCTTTATTTTGATTAACCAAGAGATGGCTGCTTGTGTTTATAAAGTAGACTTTTGCAATGCAAAGTTAATTCCTTACTGTTTGTTTTTGCTGCTTTGACTGCACACTGTGTTTAGGTGTTGTAGTGAAACGTCTTTCCCGCCACTACCACCGTCAACACATGAACACTAAAGTTTAAACTGTTAAAAGCTTTTTGGACTAATTTATGACCATGAAATGACAGTTTGCATTTGTTTCTACAATTATGCAAACATTACATTCGTTTAAATGTTTTAGGTCACAAATAAAAGTTATGATTTAATGTCAATATATTAGCCGAAAGTGATTGGAGGGATTACGAGATTTATCTTCATTGTTTTTCTAACATAAGAGGCATCAGACTGGAAGCAGAGCTTATGTTGTTTTCCTCCCCCTCATACACAAAATAGCTTGCACTGCAGTGTGCTGTGTTAATTTTCCTGCTGGGAAGGCTAGTTGCAGAGTTCTGTGTCTTTTTTCCATTGCCACCTCCACCACAGATGGCTATGCCTTGCTTGTGCTTCTGCAACCATTTGCACCGTTACCACCTGAAATGGTTTAGTGAAATCATCTCACTTTAGAACACCAAAATACCTGTAGGTGCATGGAGATTATGTGCAGGAATGGGTGAGCACAATACAGCTAGAGTTCTCTTATACTAACGTACTGCCAAGGAAATGATAGCATGCGCAGAAAACCCTGTAGGCAACTATTCTCATTACTCTCCAAATCCGCTTCCTTGCTTCGGATTGTTGTGAAAAGAAAGTTGCAGCACTGTTTGGGTTTTTTTTTT
>PTEX01000033.1:3816427-3901941 GCA_003342815.1 Eudromia elegans
CTTTCCAAAAAAAAAATGTTGTTTCCTTAAATTCTTTATAGAGGTCTTCTCAGTATGGACTTCCTCTGTACGGTATGTGTAAAGGCTTCCTTGTATCCTGTAAGCAGCTGCAGGAGTATCAAGCTTGCAGAATCAAGGATTAGAAACAGTCTTTGCTAATGATTTTCCAGTGAGATTTGTAACTCTCATAGAAAATTTCCTGTCTGATTTTCTGGTTAATATTCTGATAAGGGGTGAGATGTGATTTCTTATAGATACAATTTCTTACCTAGAAACCAGATTTCATTATCTGGCTTATCCATGCAGAAGCTGCAGACTTAGAGCTTCTATTTGGCAAGAATCAGGCAAGAACTTTATGGTCATCATAGAAAATAGATTTTCTCAAAGGAAATTCTCCTATCACTTAAAATTAAGTGTGTAATTTTTATCTTCTGTTTGCATAGGTAATCTTATATTGTTTATTGGAAACAGCTCTTAAAACTTCATTAACTTTTATTGGTATAGAGGTTTTTGCTTTCCTGTCTACACACACAGACAAATAGGATAAGATATTGCAGCTTAATTATAGCTAAATTTCATTTTATATCTACACCATGTAACAAATTATGAAGTAATCCTTGGAGGATATAAAGATAATATGTGATTCCCTTTCCCTTTCAGCTTACACTGAACATACTCTCAGTAAAGCCGTTAAAATTTAATTTAGGTTAGGAATGATGTCAGGAATGCAAAAGTACAAGACATGCTTTGAATTGTTGCCCCTTAAAAATATGAATAAACATGCTGCTATTCAGATAGCTTTATTTACTTGCATGCTGTCACCTTGTAATGTAGTTTTACATTTTTTCATTGCCTCTAATGTTTTAATGKGTTTTTGCTTTTTTTTTAGTTTTGGCAGAATTAATTGAAAAGTTTGTGTCACATCTTTCGGAAAGCCCATCGGATTGTTATTTCAGCCCAGGGGACTATAAAGGTCAGTTTCCTAGTAATTTATTACCYTGCAGGCTCTTTGTATTTCAGTTACTTTAAAATGCATCTGCAGCATTTTTGTAGTTGTTGAAAATGTCTCTAACAGCTCAGAAATTCACTGCTGAACTGGTGGGGAATATCTTGTTTTGGAGGAGATGATGTACCTGAGGAAATGGTACAGCTAATTATTAGTGATGTGTTTTCATATATCTGTACAGGCAGTGAAGAGATGGAGATGAAATATAGATGTGATATGATATAAAGTATTTGCTGACACCTACTATAGAATGATTGGCATAGCTGACAGCATAGCTCATATCAGCAGTCAGTGTTATCTATTGAAAGCCTCATAATGTGTGATCACCCCAACACTACACCAGTTATATACATTAGGTACCTTTTAAACACATTGAGTATGTATTTAAAAATAATGTAGTAGTTGAAGCAACAGTGATGAATATTTCTTACAATCAAGGATGTTGCTTACAATCAAGAATAAAGAATGAATGATGATGTATTTTTATTCTGTGTATAAAGTAATAATTTTTAATATTTGAAATATCTTATAAAATGAGAACATTTAGATGAGCTTTTAATACTTGYCCAAAACCACAGATTTGTTGCGTAGTATCTGCCTAGGACTATTCCTGAGTAGGTCCTTTTGGGAGTGGTTATTGCTTAGTCATTTGGAGTACTTATTCAACTGCTTAAGAATCTAACCAGCTTTGGGGAAAATCTGACATTTATACTGTTATTTTATTGGCATATACATAGAATGMAAATACAGCGTCCATGGAGACCACAGACTTGCCTTTGAAGTTTCAAAGCACAAAATCTCTTTAGTAATTTACAGTACAACTTTCTTTTATGTAGTGGCCTTGCCTTTAGCCATCTACCTGCTGTTAGCTAGCTAATGGATTACCCTTAATTTTACTTGAGAATCTCTCCCTTTGCTTATGGAGGTGCTGAAGTACCAATTCTTCTGATAGTACTAAACTTTTTTCTTCAAAAGATCAATTCTTGTAAAATTGATTCCCAACATTTTCTAAACCACAGAAATAGAGAGTTCTTTTGTGACCTGTATCAATTTGTTATTTWGGTTTTGAGTTCTCAGAAAGCACAACAAGCAACAAAATTTTCTTTTTATGGCCTCATAAAACTTGCTATTTATGTATTTCTGACTTTTCTCAATTTAAGTTATGACAGGGATGTTTCCTTTAAGAACCCTCATAGTGTCTTCATTTCATTGGTTGACACCTAGAGTGTGCCCCTCTTCCTGCCTTCTAGCATCTTTTTAGATCATAGGTCAAACTGTCCAGCAGTATGGAAGAGTAATATAGCTCTATATAAAGAAACAGAATGAGAGGGCAAATTTCATCCAGAATATGTAGTTAGATTTGAAGAAACACAAGGTTTGGGAATCCTATGATAATCACATTCATTAAGTATATTTTTTTGAAACCAAAAATCTCAAAGAATAGATATGGTTGATTTTTRTGATATTTTCATTTGCAAACACTTTGGAGGTTCTGTGTGTTTTATTGAACACAAGTTTGGAAATGAGAGAGTAGAGGGCTCTATTTAAGATAACCAGTAATCTCATGATCAAAGTACTAATGTGAAATGTATGTAAGGGACAGTTGTTCCTTTCAGGTTTTCTTTCCCTGTCAGCAACACCACTGTCAGAGATTCTTTTGGAAAAGAGTTCTCCAGTCCAGGAAATTGTGTTGTTCAATCAAGCAGAATATGCTTCAACTTAGGTCTATTTTGATTTTTATAGGAAAATGGTATTTAAATTTTTTAGCATGTTTTTCAGGCAGGTATTGAAATGAATCTTATCCTTGAAAACTAACCAATGAAGTTATTAACATTAAGTCATTTATTAACATTAAGTGAAACAAAAAAATGGCTATATAATTGAATCTGTGGCTGTACTCCACTCCGGAATATTTAAAGGACTTGAACATAAGAGTCACTTGTATAGATGAATTACATCCATTGCAGATGCTTTTAGATATCATAAAACATGCAGTGTGACATTACTATGAAAGTGGGAAACATTCTTTAAGACCCAAACTTCATATTCATATTTCCTATGTTTGTGCAGAATGGACAAGCAAAATACATTCAAAATACGTGTTTTTTGTTTTTTAATATTGGTTTTCTCATTCTCTCAAGGACTAAACAGTGATTGGCTAGATTTATGTATATCCCAGGATRTTTCTTTCCAGAGTTTCTAAAGGTGGGAATTTTGGCTTTTACAGTAGAGATATCTTCCTGGCTTAGTAGTAGCTAATGAGTTGTTAGAAGGTAAACAATATTCTAGATGCATCTCCTAGCTCCAAATCCAAGTAAGCCAGACACCCACTTGACAAGTTCATATGTACACTATTCTCTCTCTTGAATAAATTTGAGATCTGAGGAACKGAACTAGGTTTTCTAACAGCTGTTTAATTTTAATGAAGAGAAGTCACAATTTTCATGCAAATAATTTCAGTACAATGCATAGATATTCAGTATTTATCAAATTCCTTGAAATGAGAAATTTATTATCTTAAAATATGACAGCTTTCTAAACCTGTAGGTAGTTGTAATTAGAATAGCACAGTCATTTATCTGCTGTGGAATCCCTCAGGATTTCAGTCTATTAGAAAATTTGCAAATATGGAAAAATCAAATTAGTTTGGGTTGTTATCATTTGCAAGATAAGAAAGAAGGAAAAATGACTGATAAGCTACTACACAGTTGCAATGTTTAATTATAACCAGTAACACAAATCCTATGTGAAGTTTACTTTTTCCTGGCAATGCTGATACTGCTCTSATGTGGATTCAGATGACTTTACAAACACAGAGAATGTGGACTTTAAGTGTTAGTGAATGCTGTCAGTACACGCTTAATACTTTCCATTTCTTTTATTTTTTTGTTTTATTCTGAAAAATAAACCATGTTCTTTGAAAGCCAAATCATTGATGCCTAGCTGCAATTGGATGGCAAGGAGTTGAAATTTGCTCTGGCATTAAAAAAGACAYTGTGCACTAGGGGTGTGAAGTTCTTAAACGGGAAACTGTTAGTATAGCATTTCTCAAAGGGAGTAACAGACAAGAAACACAGAACTACACCCATAAAAGGCATTTTGCCTATTGATAGTGTGGGGGGTTTTTTTAATAAAAAAAATGTAATTGGCCCAAAAATGTGATTGTTCAAACTATTCATCAGGGGTAAGTTTAATGATGATCCCAAACTGGGAGGAGTGACTGATGCAACCAAGGTGTGTGCTGCCATTCAGAGGGACATGGATGAGTGGTGAGGAACCTTGGGGAGTCAAACGGGGGCAAATGTAGGATGCTGCACCTAGGGAGGAATAACTGCATGGACTAGTACAGGTTGGAGGTCAACCTGCTGGAAAGCAGTTCTGTGAGGAAGGACGAGGGAGTCCTTCTGTGATAAATTGAATAATATCTGAACAGTGAGAGAAAAGACTAGTGGGAGAAAGGCAGTCATTCTGGTAAAGAGAAAGAAATTGCTGTCGGTTAAAGTAAGACAAATAAATCGGAATTGGCCTTCTTTTGATAAGATCTGAAAATCAAGGAAACAAATGTTGGAAACAAGAAGTACTTTTTCAAATTAATAAAAAGTAAAGTATTGAAGAAAAAGATAATRTTCTATATCACTTGTTGTATTCATTTCTTTTTCTATTTAAAGTTACCCCAGCCATTAATAGTTGGCAATCCTTGGCTCTTAAAAGCATTTTAAAGTAAGAATTTTCTATTTTTAATGGTCAAGATTGTATTAAATAGTGAATGTTTTTTTAGAAATATGAGGAGAAGCCATACTGGTATTTCTTATGATTGTGCTTACCTACCTCTTGTAGGGTRCTTATTTAAGATAGGTTCTGAGTGAAAAACATTACATGGCTGAATAGAATATATTATTTATATTTTAAAATGATCYAGCCTTATTGCTGTGTTATTTTATACATTTTTAGAACAAGAGGCAAAGTTTATCTTATAATCTATTKTGTTTATTCTAAATCTTTAGAGAAGTATGTGGAGTTCTCTCATCCTTGCAGCCACTAGCTTTGATTTAGATTAACTTCCATTTTACAGTACTTTTGTTATATCAGATATGTAAAATATTTATTTCATATATACATTTTTTGTGGACTATAAATGGAAAACTATTTTATATTTTATTAATCTTTYCCTTGTATTAGATAAATTAAATGTTACCAAAGTGTGATGTTCATTCCATTTAATAAAAATAACAATGCTGTATCATGTCCTCTTCTAATTCAATGTTTGGAGATGTGCTTTGTCCTTTGAGGACAAATTCTTATTTAGAAAATTGATCTTTCAATACCTGTCTTTTGGAGTCCGTTGTGTTTCAAAACCACAGTTATATCAGTTTTATTGATAAAAATCTGTCAGATGAGTTTGGCAGGAAATTGAACTCAGTTTATTAAATCAGAGCTATTGTGGACTTCATTACAATAGCACATTCAGTGCATTCCTGCAAGCTTACTAGTCAACTTTTTATTCATAATCTGYACTATATCAGTGTCCCACTTAGTAGTATTAATTTTGTAAGCTTAAAGGAGCACTTAAGGTTTCTAAGTCTGATTTTTAATCGGTGGAAAGTAGTCCTTTGTGTTTTCTAAATGACTTTATAGTTTGCTAAAGCCTACTATTCCCAATCAATTAATTAGCAAACAAAACAGAAAATCAAGACTTTTGACACAGGACAAAGAACTACAATGTGTATGTTCCCATTGCGAGCTGGGAATTGGCAATAACTCACCTGCTTGGTCTACAGAGCTACGATTATATCAAATATGCCAGCATACAAAAGCAGGAGGTTTTGYCTCGAGGAGGTACTGTATGATATTATATTGTTTTATATATRTATAWAATATGTATAACATATATATATATAWAAMAYATATATATATATWGTTAACTCTGTGTTAATTTTATCTTCTTTCACAATACARAAGAAAATATCAGAGGGAAAACTGATAAGGGGAAAGGCCTTKTCAGCAACTAAGAAGTTATTACAGCGAAGACAAAAAGGCAGTGGAAATTGAAGAAATCAGTTGTGTTCTTTTAGCGTTATTAGGAAATAAGGATTGAGTAGGTGCTGTGAGCTGTTACCAGATGAAAGCTGTGGTCCCAGTCAGGAATTGTGTTGGAGCTCTTCCTTAGGAAGCTGCAGTCAGACTCCATGAGCAGCTCCAACCTCATCAGCTCTGGCAGGAGGCCAGGATTCCTTCTGGTTTAGAGATTTGTGTGCTGTTTCCCTCTCTCCTGCCATTAAATACATTGTTAAGAGGACTGAATTAACCATGAACCATTCACATTCTTTAGTCTCAGTGCTGTGAAGCTATAAATAACCATGTAAAAAGTGACCATTTTCTCCTAAAGTGCTTTCATTAAACAAAAAAAGTTACATATTTATATTTAAATATCGATGCCTCCTTTTCAAACACTACTAAACTAATTTTAAATAGAAAAATTCTTCAAAATTAGTATTGATACATAAATTTTAAAAAGGCTTCTTGTCAGGTTTCTGTTAAAGTCATACTTATAGTAATACCTTTTAATGTTTTCTTCTTTTGTCTTAGCTACTGATACAAATGTGAAGAGTGAAAGCCTTTCAGCTGTGCAGCAGCTTGGTGTTGAAATGACAGTCAGGTAAACAGCATTAAAATACTTCCCTAGAGTGTTTCYAGAATTGGTTTGATTTTCTTCAAATGCCTGTAATGATATTTAATCCGTCAACTCAGTGCTTTATACCATTTAAACCTAAAGATCATCATCTTTAAGAAAATGAATCCTAAGTCTCAAAATGAAAAAGGTATTAGTACATAATTAAATTATCTTTACAATTTATATTTGTTATTATTGTWGTAAGCACTAATTGCAACTTGTTAGTGAGATTTACTGCTAAAATTACATTATCCTGAGTTACATGTCTTTTTCACTTCACGTTAGTTCTCTTAATGGCTCTGTTTAGCTAAGCTTAGTTATATACCATTTGCACTTCTTATCTGGCTGGTAATTTGCAGAATCGTGATGAAGGAGAAGTTAATGTGTCTGTAGTTCCACAAATCATTATCTTTAGCATTAATATTTGAATTCTGCTGCTAATAATTGCACTTACATAGATTTGTGATTACATAGAATGAAATGAATCACATATAGTTACTCAGCCCAACCCTACGTTCTCTTCAGTTCCTAAAACTTTCAACTRGGAGTTTTAACTGGAAAAACTTTTGAGATGAGCAAATCGTAAAATGATGTAGCAAATGTTAGGTGGGTGTCCTTCCTAAATAAAAAATAGTAGCTGCTAGTAAACTATTACAAATGTATGCATATATTACAATGTACTATTTGTTAAGAATGGTGCTTGTGACTGATTAAGAGTTACAAGCCTACCAAATATGAGTTTCTACTACTTATGAATTTTAAAAAATATATTTATTATTATTATTCTTGTGTTAGATATGGGAAATATTTAAACTTGCTAAAAGAAGATGCTAGAAATGAGCTGTCCTTGGTGTTGCTGAATTGTGAGAAGTTTCTGAAACAAGAGCAAACAACGGTAGCATCCTCACTTTGTATCCTTTCTTGATGATGTGAATTACATTGCCTGAAAGATGCCAGTGGAATTTGAACTCTCGCTTTGTATTTTTATTGRTAATGTAAATGTTTAGTATATTCTGAAGGRAAAAAAAAAATCMATTTCTGCTGTGAATTCTTGTTAAGCTTGAAGATCTTCCTCTTGGGTTCCTGTACTTTTTTAAAATATGTTGCAGGTCTCATTCATTGTTGTTATAAACTGCTTAGGGTAGAATCAARTATTTCTGATAAAGAGTCTAGAACACTGCAATGTATCTGTGGTATTACCATAGTGCTGACTCTGTTAGTAATCTTTAGTGATCCATATTATTTAATCTGTGGTTGTCATTTGATCAGCAAGAATGTTTTGGCTTCTAACTTTGGAGGTTTACTGTAGAACTTCTTAAAAATAAAATCAGCCCTTTTTGCTGCATTTTTATGCGTTAAAATACTTGCATTTTAGTAATAGTTATTACATAAAAATATATTTCAAGTATATTGTAATAWACTTCATTGTTTGAAGCTTTTCTTTTATTTTCTTGCTCTTCCCTTAACTATCACAACTCATGTTTTCTTCCATTTCTACCATTTTTCTTTACTGTAAGGAGACTTGCTTTGGTTTGTATTTTCAGTTTATTTCTGTATTTACAAACTTAGRATTTTTTTTTTCTTTTGTTGATTTGGCTTGATTGATAATTTAAGAATGATGGAAAAAAAGTGAAAAATATAGRGAAACAGCTTAAATCACTTCTCATAATTCAGGTTTAGAGGCAGGTGTACCTCTAAGATTCTTTTATTCCAAACACCATTATTTGTTSAGCTGTGTTCCCAATGTGCCATTTCTGGCAATCCTTAGCTCCAAACGTTTTCACATGAGGAGGGAGAGGTGCTACATTTCCTGCATGGTAGTGAAAAGAATTCCTTTGCTGGATTTCCTTAACTTTCTCATGCAGGTTGYTTGCAGGGAGCTTATGCTGGCTACGATTGGTTTGCATCTTCTGTGTTTCTGATAATGTCGGGAGACAGGGAGAAGACATTAACATTTCTTCAGCAATTTTCGCRTCTTCTTGTTTCAGCATTTCTCTGGCTACCAAGGCTGCATATGTCTGTAAGTATTTAATAGCTGTTCTTTGAGAAAAACAACTTAGAAAAAAAATTAGAGGACRTTTTATCAGGGAACACTTCAGGGTGTGCTTTTTTTTTCCTCTCACCTCTCTTTTTCCTGTTATGTGTTAACTTCCCATGAAAGCCCTCTAAGTGAAYGTAGGTACCTGAAAAGATTCTCAGAAAAACATAGATCTGACGTTTGCTCAAATAGCTGTTTCAAATAGAACAGGTGGACTGATGGTAATAGCAGTGCTACTGAAYTTTAAAGCTGGCAATAAAATAAGCTTTGTTAGGAGCATTAAATTTTGTGTGAAGGCTGTGATACTGTTGAATAGCCTTTTTATTCTTGTTGCAGCATGGAAGTTCATCTTTTTGCTATTAAAACTTAGACATTTGTTGCGAAAAACATTTAAATATATTTAATATTTTTTAAAGCTCTTACTGCCTAAATACTTAAATGTGTTGTAATTTTAAGTGATTAATGTTTTCAGTCAAGTTTGTAGTGTAAAGAACATAATTCCATCTGTTGTTAGACTTGATACCATTTATTTAAAATAATAACTCTTCAATTTAACTTTGTCATATTGTTCAATTGTTTAGATTTAGACTATCAGCTATAATATCTAGTAGGGAATTCTGAGGTTAATAAAAACAGATTAAATTCTATATCTCTTCCTCATGAAAACCTCTATATTAACTTCAGCTAGGTTTTCACTTTATTGAATTGTTATTGGATCCTGTATGGATCCTATATTGGATCCACTCAGAGCATGGAGTCCAGCCTTGAGATTGTTCCAGCACAAAKAATTTTTGCTCCTTTGTGTGAATACAGTTGTGTTGGGTATCATCAGAGCTGAGAACTCCAGTGTCGGCTTCCTTATTAAACCTAGTCAGCATAGCGGACAGGTTACTGCAKTTCTTTGCATGCTTACAATCTGTGTTCCTTTTGCTGCACAAAATAGAATTTCACTCATTCCAGCCATGCACACCACTGGGAAATTTTCACACARAATACAGTTTTAGATAAAACAGAAGTTCTACTCGCTCACCAATAAAGGGGCAAAAAAAAATTTTGTTTGTTTATTTAAAATATAACAACAGTTTCTGCACCCCTGCTTTGACTTCTAAAGCATACATGTAATTAATAAATKAAAATGCTAAGGAACAGCTGACGTATTTTTTTTAACAGTTTAACTTAACTATATTTTTTTCCTGATTTTAGCACTAGCTTTTTATGTTTTAGCTTATATATTCAAATATCAATAATAACTATATGGGATGTCTTATCTTAGTTGTAACTGTTTGTGTATGTGTGCATCTTAGCTTGAAAAAGCAATTTTAAAATAATACATTTTTGTATCCACAGTCCTTTTCACTGGTTGTATTTTTGTTAATTAGATGCACCTGCCTRTTACCACAGTGGAGTCTGGCATCCACCCCGTGTATTTTTGCAGTACTCACTACATTGAGATGCTGCTGAAAACCGAGGTGCCGCTTGTATTTTCAGCCTTCCACATCTCTGGTTTTGCTCCATCTCAGGTAATGGATGAAGGCATATCAAAGTAACATTAACTGTTAGACTTAAATCCACAAAATCAAGGACATTCAGAGTTAAAATTGAAAGCAATAAAAGCAATAAAATTCAGTCATAGTTTTATTGCTTGCATCATAGTGAAATGATCTAAGAATTATCTTCTAACCTTCTTCTACACCAAACAAATTATTACCTGTTCACAGTGGTGGGGTATGGTGGTTATGAAACTGGGAGTAACTGGGAGTAAGAGATAATATTGCATRCAGATTGACTTAGAGCATCCGAAAGGAGAAATTGATTAACTTCATTAGAATGGTGGCAGGGTACTGCAACTGATGATCTTCCATTACATGTTCATTCAAAAACTTGATCAAAAAAGTGCTATATACTAAAAACATAGATTTATAGGTAAAAGGAGTTAAAATCTATTCTTTTGAATAATTTTCTAATTATTTTATGGAATGGAAATGAGTAATTAGGTTTGGTGTATAATAGGAAGCAGTTTGGGCAATATTAGAGCGTTTTTATTGTTTTTTATACTGGCTACCACAGCCATTCCAATCAAGGTTTAAAAAAAAAAAAAAATCCTATTCCTGTATATTAAAGACATTTTACTAGAGAAGAKTATTTCACCACAATGTTAGCTTTCATTTTCCTTTTTATTACAGTGTTTTGGAAATATCAGTGTTTTGGAAATATCGAATCCTATGTAAGGAAAACTGCTTGTAAAGACTAGTCACAATGAAGCATAAACAGCTTCATCACCACAGAARGAGAGTTTCTGGCTCTCTTAAATTACTCTTCCAAGGCAGGAAAAATAATTTTCATCCTATGCCTTCAGAATAACCTTTTGTCCAAAGGTTTGCAGTTTAAAAGTGTTCCTAGTGAGGATGGATACTAGCACTTTCCACATTGGTTAARGTCAATCTGAAATTTATGTTTTCAGGAGGGAAGAGTGAAAAAAAAAAAGTCTTTTTTTTCCCACTCATGCTAGGAATAATGAGGTATTTATAAGGCTCATGATTTGGGATGGGAAAACACAAGGGGATAATGATTTCCTTGCTTGATTGTTCTTGTTTAAGTTGTCATGTGTGCTCCTCAGTTTGCACTCCCTTCATGGTAACGATTTAGCATTTTAAACTGCTAACAAGATCTTATTAATTATGTTACTGAAAGATCASTAATGGGAGCCACTGTGATAAGCACTTACCTCCGTCTGTGTGTTTTTCCAGTTTTATCATCRGGAGGGGAACAAACAAGTCCTGAACTGTGAGAACAGCTCTGTGGTGATGAGGTGCCTGTGTACACAGATAAATAACTGAATGCAGATTTCATTGCAGAATATGGCTGCTTGCATCWAATTAGAACCTTAGTACTTTCTGTACTGTGTGTTCTTAAACACTTTAAGTCCTGATTAGCAGAAGACTTGTGGTCAACAACTAAATGAGATGCTCTGTGCACTACTTTGAGCATTGAGTTAGAACTGGAGAAAGAAGTTGCTGGATGTCATCCTCATTTCATGAAATACAAAAGTGCCTTAGGGAAGGGCCTAGCATTCRTTTATAAGGCAGATAACTATTTTAATTTGGAGAAAAGTCTACATTAAAGACACCTTCATCACCCTCACTACTCTCTAGGCCAAATAAAAATCCCGAGAAAACTCATCATATAAAGACTGACGACTTTCCCTTTCATTGGTCATGGAWTTTTATGTTTCAGAGGTCATGGGCATTCTGTTCAGAGCTTGTGATTAATAAAATGGTGACTTTTTTTGTCTTCTGTTGCACTTTTTCCTTTTTATTCTTATAACTARTGACCTTGTTATAGGATAAGGTGCAATAAATAGTACAAAAAGCTGAGATAATGTTAAATAATAAGCAAAGAACTACAGCAGTTTAAATGTAAAATTTCATTTTCATCTAGATCTGTCTCCAGTGGATAAGTCAGTGTTTCTGGAACTACATGGACTGGATTGAGATCTGTCACTACATCGCTATGTGTATTTTCCTYGGTCCTGATTATCAAATATATATGTGTATAGCTGTGTTCAGACACCTACAGCAAGACATTCTGAAACACACTGAAGCTCAAGATCTTCAGGTTTTTCTTAAAGTAAGGGTTTCTTTTTTAATMTTTCAATTGCTGAAAGGAAGCAAAACTTTGTAGACTGGAAATAAATATATTGCTTAATCTGAAAAACGCATATTGACTTTACATATTGATTTTGAGGGAGATAGTACTTCAATTTTGATAACTTCCTGGCAGGAAAATGTAATGTAGAATTTTGCACAGAATAGTATTCTTACCTATTTGTTCTGATGAGCACCCCTTGTAATCAATGTAAATAGTCACATTACATCCCTAGGGGGAGATTAAATCARGGCTSTCGGAGTGGTCCTCATTGTATTAARCTAGGTATTCTCCAGGGAGGTAGGTTTACACAAAGGTGTTTGAAAAGCTGAGGCACAAAGGTCAGGGGGCTATATTACTTTGAGCAGGTGCCATATACTGTATTCTTAGCCTGATACACAACTGATTGTGAGTGCATTAAAACCATGATACATCATTTGAAAAGAAGGTAAACTCTCAACTTGGAATCTAGTTCAGATTGGTATAAAGTAGACTTCTTTATATGTTCATTTTCCTACTGTTGTGCTAAATAGGTAAAAGCAAGCTGGGATGAGACTGATGCAAAATTCTTTGACATTCARGTTCTTGACATGATGTATTTAATCTCTTTATATCAAGATCAAGCMAAAAACTTCAGCCATTCACAGAAAAAAACAGTGATTTTGATCTCTAATTTAATGATGGGACGTTAAGGGATTGGTTATTTTAGATATCATTGCATCCACTTTGGATCTACTGCATCACAGTGCACTTGAGATAAAGAAAAAAAAAAGTGAAATTTGTGGCAGCCCTGCATTTGAAAGATGTTGGTACTATTCTGACTAGGTAATACTCAGCCTCCATGTTATTTCAACCTCCAGCTTATATGTGTGTAAGTCTGGTGTTGTGCTTATTTTATTTTTGTGATACTTTATGTGATCAGTAGGGGTAGGTATGTTTGTTTAACATGTGGATTGTATATAGAAGACGTGGTCAATCCATCTCAATACTGACTTTTTAATTTTCCTGCAGCTTAACCGTGGCCAGAATAAAAACATGGTTGTTAGGGCTTGTTTGTTTTTTCCCCTCTTTCTTTGTCATTGCATGTGCTATGCCCAAATGGGCAGAACTGTTCAGTGTTGTGAGTAAACATGGCTTAATAACAGTATTACATCAGCATGAATATTAGAGCAGTATAACAACAGTGTAACACCAGCTGTAAATGTATTAAAGGAATTGTGGAATATAGTGCATGAAATTGTTCATCCCTTGGCTGGGGCAAACCAGTAGATCAGACACACACACACACACACACAGAGGGGAAAAAAAAAGCATCCTCTTCCTTTTGCCTCCTGAGCCACCTTCTTTTACTGAAGTTTTTGTAAGCATATTATAATAGTATTTAAAAATAAATATCTACTGTTGCTATTATGTTTGAGAACCTAATTGGTTGTAAAAGACATATTAACAAACTTTAGCATCCTGTGTACCAGTATAAAAAGCCTTCAAAAGAGTATTTTGGTATCTGTCTCTGCCTTTTTAAATCTTGTTTTCCTTCAGATGGCATGTTCTCCAAAAGGAGATGAACAAGTTCCCTCTGAAAAGCTATTTGTTATCAAGGTCAAAATTAGGAAGAACTGTCTGGAAGTAGATATACTAAATTTTTTTTTTTTTTTCCAATGAGATATAATAAGATACCTTTTAAACACTCAGGAAGTGACAAGCAGAACAAAATGAACTATTTTCAGTAGTCTGGAATTGATTAAATTTGAGTCATGCATTTTTTTTTTTCCAAGCTAATAAATGTTTTCTGTATACTATTATGCAGGAAGAAGCCCTCCATGGATTTCGAGTGAGCGATTATTTAGAATATATGGAAAGCCTGGAGCCGATGTACAGGCCAGTGTTGCTGAAAGACATGAGGAATATCAGAGAGCAGACAGCATAGATAAAGCAAACAAGCACGTTATTTATGTAATTTCATTACATTCTTGAAAAGGATGCTGATTGTTTGATATATCAATCTCAGGCTGTGTACATGTACATATTGTAAAATAAATAAGCAGAGTTTTCAGAATATAGTTTCTACAAGAGGTCTTCATCTAMGTTCGATGACCTGCAATAGTATATTATCCCAGCCTTGTTCTTGTTTGGCYTCAGAACCTGCCTGTAGATTGCTGAAGCGTGTTGTTTACAGTGCCTGGGATCTGTGTCCAAAGCACTCCGTTGTTTTCTTCAATTTAGACCACAATCTTCCTTCATATTTTGCAAGGACCTGACACAATGACCTTTCTTTAAAGCAACTGTAAATTTGTGCATGAGAAGTGAACAAATGAAAAACAAATACTCAGTATGCTGCTGTTCTGGCTTGGTGGATAAAGTTGAGAAAAYGAGGTGACCAGATATGTGCAAAGAAAAGAGCCCCCTTCTCTTTTTTTTTCACCCCCTAATAAATTATTTTGCCATCAGCAGCTATTTGTAGTATACACTCTCAATATGTGGAAGTGAAAGATGGCCCTCAGCAGTCTGGTCTGACTGAACCTGCTTTGAATAGGAAATTAGACCAAAAAACCTCTGGAGATTCCTTCCCTCCCTTCCCTTCTGTGACTATAAAATAACAAAAGCTATTACTGCTCATGCKTTTTACTTATCTCTGCTTGATTAAAGTTAGGATAGTTATCACCACCTTTGGCTTGCTATGCAAACATACTCAAATAAGTTTATAGTCATAGTTTGCCCAAGTTTCATGTCCTGTTCTTCTGTATTCTGTGCCGGCAGATTTGAAGGACTAAGGGGTTTTGCTTGTTTCTTTTTGCCCTAACACTCTCAGACATGACTKCTCTCTAAACAAAATCTTGCTTTCACTAGATGTGTTTATATAGGATGGATCCTGACTAGCAGGTTTGGGTTTCTCTCATTAAAGTGTCTCCAAAAAAAAGAATCTGTACTGTGAAACTAATCTAGCAGCACTCCTGTTGCCTGGTCAGAGGCTATGTGAGTATGTGTACTTTCATTAGCATATACAGAAGATAAGTTAGTGATTTTTAAGTTACATGAACAAATGAAGAAAAATATAAAAATTGTACTAACGTCTGGAAGTAATATCATTCTAACTTAGAAAGTAATTTGAATTTACTTTGCACTTTCATTCATTTGTATCTTGTTTGTGTTTTCTGATTTGAGATCATGTTATTTTTCCTTCTTTAAGYTTATTGTTAACACTGAAAATTGCTTCCTTCCTTATAGAGAAGACTGAAGACATTTGTGATTTCAGCCTTAATTATTTCTTTGTACACTGTACTTTTTAAATATTTGCAGTTTTAGATTTTTTTTTCATTAAAAGATACCTCTAAAACAACTAGAAATGAGTAGTTATTTTTCACTTGGGTCAGTTTGGGTTTTTTTTTTTTCCCCTAAAGGAAAGAATGATGAATTTGAAAATGCTTTCTGCAACTGTTTAAAACATTTTCCTATCCCAAAATCTTAGGTCATAAAATACAACTTTCTTGTTCTTGACAGGATTTGGGAAGTGGAGGGGAAGAAGAAAAAAAAAAAAAAGGCTTCTATCTCCATCGCTCACGTTCACCTTCATTCTCACTGTTTCCTATCTCAGCAAAAATCCTTTTTAAAAAACAATGTTTTCATTCATAACAGACAGGAAAACTGCTAAGCTTTGTGTGTGCTTGCCTTTCATCTTCAGGGAAATGCAAGAGTTATAATACATCTATCAGCCTAACATCATTACCATTCAGGTAAGATTTTCACACCAAAATTTCACTAAAATAATAAGCTTCACTAAAATAAATATATTTAAAAAGTTCACCAATTTATAGTTATTTTCCTGAATTCAGTTGCAAAGCAGCAGACAAGATTTGAAGTCAATAAGTGATACTCAAGTTGTTGATAATATTTTCATAAAAAAATACTACAGTTGCCCTTGCAGAATCCGATTAATTCCTATTTGGTTGGAATTGCGGCCTATAAAATGATAGCTATTGCCAAGCAAGAGGGCTTCCTTCTGCATTTGTGAGTAATCAAAGGATACCATACTGTGACCTTTCTACATCTTTCATACAATCGCATCTGCATCAAAATTTCAAAAAGAAAATGCCAAGTAGAAATCTAACCTTTACAGTGACTGGATGAGTTTTGATGAAAGGTAGACATTTAAGATGCTAGCTTACTAACTGCAGAACTTGATAAGTTAGATTTATTCTCTAAATTTGTTACAAAAGTGTCTCAAAAGAGATAAAGGCAGGAGAGATGGTTAGCATCTAAAAAGACATTGCAATTTCATGAAGTAAGAGTTACTCTATAAGCAACAGGATATAACCTAGTGGTTATTACTACCTATGAATGGATAAAAGATTATTTAGTATCATCAGTATCAGATTCTTTAGTGTCATTGGGGTAATTTTGGTTTAATCGTTGGCAATAAACTTGTTCTCACTCCGAGATATTCATTCTTCTTAAGTTTTCATCAGCTCTCCTGAAGCCTCTGGGAATTCTTGCCCTTGCTTCCTAACAACCACAGAGTACCTAAAAGGCAAATACTGAATCTGTTCATTTATTAGGAGATCTGTCATTTTACAGACCCAGTAAAGTTTCACCCAAAGTAATAGTTTCACTATTTCAATTTAAAGTCAAACACTCACACAAAGTTTATGGGTTTAATACAGTATTGAGCTTAAACATTTTGGACCTCTGTGAACTGTGTTGGCTTAGCTAGATTCATAAAAGAATGACAAATACAAGAAAAGAACTATGAAAACAGCTGATGGAACTAAATTTTGCCTGAAACCAGGCTCAAAAAAATGTTAAGACTCTCATAAAACCTGTATTTTAACTTTTTTTAATATCACAAGTTTTAGAGGACATATTTCTCAAAACATACCCCAATGGCAAACATCCAGCTGGTTAATAAACACTTGAAACTCATACATGCGCACTTGAAAATCTATACATTTTGAGAGAGACTACGGCAGATGGCTTTTAAGATACCAATTATAAAGCCAATTCCTTCAGCAGCAGCAGATATTTGTCAGGGTAATGAGCTTCAATGCTAGGCATTTTGGGTAAACCAAAGACTTTTACCAGCTAAACAGCAGCCACTTTATCCCTTAGAGAAAGAGGAAAAAAAAAAAAAAAAGGCACTACAGAGATAACCCTTAATACCAGCCCCTATCATCAACATTGCATTGAATCAATGGAGGGAGGTACAGCACAGGGTAATCAGAGAGATGAACCAAATCAAGCGCAGCAGCAATGGAGCGAGTGCCAGCCGCAGTCGCTGACAAAGGCTGCTTTCCGTGGCCTCCAGCAGCTCTGTCAGCTGCAGAAAAGCTCCAGTAAAATAGAGTCTGTGAAGGTGCTGAGATGGTTAGCTGGGTAATACTTGTAAAGCATTGAATTTTCATACACTAAATGTAAACACTAAGTATTATTGTCTGATACTAAAACCCCATTGTTCCSTGTATGGCAGGAATAGAACATCAACACACACACACACATCRCATGTAGACTGAAATAGAGACTGAAGTTATGAGAGCCAGGGAAGACAGTGACACATAACCTCTGGCTTGAGCATTTCCTCACCCAGCCTTACTAGCTTATAATAAATAAAGAATATTCAACTTCTGTCTTTCAGTGAAAGAATTAAACATGAGAAAACTGAATCTAAGTCTCTCTACCGCATTCWGGAAGTTTTCTATCTGAATCCATATGTACTTTCTTTGGTTACCTCTTCCTACTTCTCTTACCCTGCTTTTAATTTTCATTTCCTTATTTACTGTTTCTTCTTCCACTCTTAAGACTTTTCTCTCTATAGTTTCATCTGGCTGTCATTGTCCACAGTCCCCAAACGTAAGCACCAAGGGATATGAAGTATTTCCTTGCTTATGACTAACAGCTGTTACTGTGATTTTAAATAATTATAAATAATTAAAATAAAGAAGGAAAAATAATAAAACAACACCAACCTGGAAAGGTTGAGTAGTCAGCTATAGGGAGATACCACCATCCCAGATTAACCATCAGAGGGSCCAACCAAGGCTCCTATTGCAGGACAGTGACTGCCACTGCCTCTGTCTGTTGGCCACATCCCACTAACCGTTTGCTGAGTACAAACACCTGTGCTGTGCCCCTAAGACCAGGGGGCTCCGTGTTTTCCAGACCAGCTCTGCAGCGTGACTCAGCTGTCTGAGATAAAATCAGTAATGTGCAAACATCATTTTCACCTGTTCATCTTTGCCATGTACCCTTCTGTCAATAATTTTTACTTMTGAAAACAGTGAGCACATAGCTAAAAAATTCAAGTATTCCTTCCTTGCTTTTGTAAAATGACAGATCTGCAGATAGAAGCAGTTAAATTAACCCCGTTTCCTCCTTGCCATATCTTCATATGATGAACTAAATGTTGAAAGTGGAAGCAACTAGCAGATGTAAAAAAAAAAAAAATCTCAATTTTGGTAGGAAAAAGGTAGATAGATTGAGATTAAAAAGTTAAACTCTAAATCTAGTGTTCAGTGTTTTCAAATGTAAATCTCAAGTGGCCATGAGGTCAAAAGACGAAGTCCCAGCTTCTCTAAAGCATTTTGTATTATCTTCAAGTAACTTCTAGCTAATCCACAGAAAGATCCCATTGATTTCAAAAGGAGCCAAGTTAGGCCAACAGGGATTTCAATATCCTTCGGAATAGGCTGACTTTCATTATACTGTGTTATCATTAATGAGAAGAGATTGCAAATCAGAACAAAAGCAGAGGCACAGCTGAGCAGACACTTGGAAGGAATATGCCAGACTGAAGGCAATGCTGTGGTGGGATACAACGCAAAGGTTCTTTTCTAATTCCTGTGTTTTCCACCTCCTCTGATGAGGGTATTATTCTTCTTGCTTGCCCACCGCCCTGCAGTGTCCTGTTCCAATCCCCACAACCCTCAGGAAGCAAGTTGAGAAAAGAGCTGCAAGATGGGATCGGTATGGATGGATAGGGAAACCTGTCATTTGCTTGGGGACCTACACAACATGTTAATTCAAGAGAAAGTCTAAAGGTGGCTTGATCCATGTTCCATAATTGTTTAGGTGAAGATATTTCTGACTAATTTAGCCCCCAAAAAATTTCCAAGCAGAACAAAAGTGCACTGCCACCAGGAATGTATGATACCTATCAATAGGAAACTGTGAAAGCAGACTGAAAGTTTTTATTTTTATTACAAAGATAACTATCTAATTGAAAAAAAAAGTGAATAATTTGCTAAATCAACACTTTCAGTCAAGATTTGATATTTCAAGAACAAATGCATTCTAGAATACATATCATTCTAAAATATATGGTTTATTCTAGTGCAAGGGTCCACAGCCCAAGTTAGGGCTGTGATAACTGATCTTTCTGTCTCTAAAGTACATTAAAAATAATAACATTAACAAGATATGATAATTTCCAGTATTCTTTGATGCATTTTAATCGAACATAAAAAATACAGGAGCTAGACCAGGGCTAATCTGAGTTAGAACATGAAAGAGATTGTATGAAGAATTTACAGTAGATGGTGATCACAGTGCATTTTTTCTGTTTTGAATTGTAATGCTTCAGACACAACTTTAACCAGCATGAGCAGACTGAAAATCAAAACATGTTTGAAATACAACATCATTTTATTAGTGTCATAAGAAATAACTAGCWTTTTTTTTTCCTGTAATGAAGTCATCTGGAGAGCTGCAATATTTGTCTTGTTTCTGCAAATGCATGGAGCGCCCTCGTGACACCCCTACTGGCATTTTGTTTGTTAACTGACCACTCAGAAATAGACAGAGGTCTGGCTCTGACTTCAAAGCTAGATTACTCAACCTGGTATCACGGATTTAACATTCTGTTTCCAGAAGTACAGACCATGCCAGATTCCACTTATTTTCAACTTCTACATAATACAGAAAGTGTTTTCTTTTAGTTTCAGACCATGAGTGAAGTACCCATTTTATTGCTTCAGCTAACAAGAACTGGTTCAGAAGTTTCATAAGCTCATTGGTGCTCTGGTTYAGCAGACTGTCAGGAAAAACCCCGCTTCCCTATTCCTGTGATCCCAAACAACAACAAATATCTTAAAGCTTGATGTACAAACTGGTTCACAGAGAGGTATCACCATGGTCTGAAAAAAAATAGTTCAGTTGTGGCTGAATTGGGAGTTGGCATTCGACTCCTATTTTGTTTGCTCAGAAATAGAATGAGACAAGGAAAATAAAAGAAATTCACTTAGAATGATGGATGGTGAAAGCAGGCATTTCTTCTGGCAGATATTTAAAGAAATAAACATATCTACCAAAACTGCAAGGTAAATTAACCATTTGAGAAATTGTCTTTTATTTCTCAAAGACTGCTTTTGCTATTTCCTGTGCTCTAACTCAAAGTCTATCATCATGTCAGATTCATCTGTGATATTGGAAATAGATGCTTTTAAGAGGGAGAGTGGAAATTTACGCTTTAAATTAACACAGATACTAATAAGCCAACACGAGGTATTTACACTACAGCATTCCCCTGTGCCACACCTAGGGGGTGAGGTCTCTGACAAAATAAAGCAATATTGGTAAGAAAATCAGGAAATGGAGGGTCTTAGCACACTGATAAAATGAACATTGTTTGAAAAAGTAAGAAGCTTTATAACAAGAACCATTTATCAACTTTTTTTCTAGAGTAGACTAGTAGACTGAGATTTTTCCAGCAAAGCAGTAAAAGTGATGGGAGGAAAAAGAAAAGCAAACGTGATAGTTTAACAAACAGCTCATTTTGTCATATTGTTTCTTTTGAGTTTCCTTCTCTACAAAATTCTGGATGGTTCACCTTTTCTGGGGTTGCCCAGGCTACCTC
The DNA here is from genome assembly GCA_003342815.1 of Eudromia elegans. Classification (NCBI taxonomy): domain Eukaryota; kingdom Metazoa; phylum Chordata; class Aves; order Tinamiformes; family Tinamidae; genus Eudromia; species Eudromia elegans. The sequence continues at coordinate 3,837,630 of PTEX01000033.1, forward strand.
CTGCTGCAACATAATTTTCTGAGGGCACATCACAAGGATTTTTCATATCAAGCTTCTCTTAAGATCCTAAAACCTAAGGTCAAAAAGCAACCCAGATTGTCATCATGGGCCTTGGAGGTACAACTCCTTCAGGTTCAAAATAACTTATTCCCCATTTTTATTCAGGCTGGTGTTTAGCCAAATATTGTTTTTCTCCTACTGTAAATCTAAATGAAGAAAAGCATTTTGTTAGAGAATAGGAAAACAAAGTTTGGAACCAGTACAACAATTCTGGCAAAAAATTCCTTCAAAGGGAAATTAGGCACCCATGAAGCATCAGGTTAGAGAGACCATCTGTCTAAATCACTTTGGAGTCAYTYAATTACTGTTAGGAAATTATTTTTRTACAGACTRTGGAGGTGAGGGGAAACCATGGCCTCTAGATACCCAAACCTTTTTGGCTGCAATGAAAGCTTAATGAAGCTTCAGCTAGATGACTAGGAGCCAAACWATTTTCTCCCTTAGAGAAATTAACTTCATATACGGAGTAATTATTTTCACCTTCAACATGCAGTAGACTTGAAGCTTCCAAACCCTCCTACCCTGTGTGCGTGGTGGAATCTCAGCACGGCACTCCACCACCGCTATTTGGGAATTATTCTCCCAAAGACAACAGCAGGCCACAGTTGCTTGGTCTTTTACAAGCTTCCCTGGGAATCTCTAAGCCAAAATGAAAATGAATCAAGTGATAAAAAGATATTCACTTAATTACATTACAGAGAACTTAAGCCCAAGAAATTTCCTGTTCTTTTCTTCTGGCTCTCTAGGAATCGGGTCTGTAATGAACCCATTTCCTTGTATTAGTTGACTTGACGTGGCATGTCTGATTGACTTCCTTAGGGTGAAGCAATAGCTCACATTCTAACTGGATTCTGGCACTGCCCTGTAAATCAGTAGAACTTTTATTTACCTATTATCTATCTATCTATCTATCTATCTATCTATCTATCTATCTATCTATCTATCTATCTATCTATTTATTTATAAGCAGGACTAGGTGTTAAAATGCTCTGTTTAGCTGTTATGTGTAATTGAAGAGAATGCACTACCAAAAGTCCCATCAATCCTGTCAAATACTTTCAAGACAGAAGTGACAAATTCTCAACTCTCGGTTCTTCACTGGTTTATTACCATACACAATCTTCTCCATAGTAGTTCCTAGTTGTTGATTTTTTCCCCTTCTCTGCATAACGCAATGTCTTTCCAGCTTTTATGTTGAAAATATGGGATAAATACTCCATATTCCATTCACCGCAGAAAGACCCTATTACATTTGGCTTCCTACGGCATAGAAGACCAAGAACAACCTAATTTCAGAGCCAGAGAGCCAACTTCTCAAGCTGCTGGTAACAAGTGACTTCTATGCCCTTACCTACTCCGAACCTTCCTGAAACAAATGCACAAGCAAACCAAACAACCCCAAAAGGTATTTGCTGGCCATTTCTTCTAGGAAGTATCTGGAAAACTGCATCTTAGAGTCTGCATAGGCACACTAATAGGCAACAACTGGCAAATATTTAACTCAGACTGGGATATCTGGAAAAAGAAAGCAAGCTTGTAATCCAAATGAACGGACAGTTCATTTGATGTACAGCTTCAAGTTTTCTGTCTCCTATGCTAGCTTGTCATTTAAAAAACAAATCTAGCTTTACTGAAGTATCTTTTGCCAAGTTCTTTTAAAAAGCAAAATCTATAGACTACCATACAAGGCAGTTATGACATAAAATTAGCATGGCACCACTGAAAACACAATGTAGATCAAAATGTTCCTTAAGACAGAGACTCACATATTACTTTGAGCATAAGCTTGACCACCCCTCAGTGAAATGGACGTTTTTCTTATGTTTAAGTAGTTTCCTGTAAATGCCTGGACAAACGCAGAGCTTATGTGGGCAAACCTGCTGCAGATTACCACTGTGGTGACTCACAGGGCTGGCTGCTTTTCACCCGCGAGGTCAGAGTTTCACGCAGCTTTTGGCAATATGATGCAATATTAACGTGCCATGGTGAACAATATGATGATATTTCCCTGGTAAGCTGGGAACATCCTCCTCTCTGTTGTGAATAACCATAGCACTTTTTTTACTGTGAAAAGCTTTGGACATCAGATTTTCACCAATTATTTTCCAAAAACTCAGTGATTATTTCTAGTCAGGGAAAACTTCTTAAACATGGTCCATGAAAACAACTCTACCACCCATCACCTCACTCCCATGAAATAACAAAGTATTATTTAATAATCCTTCACATCAACAGGCCTCTTTTATACTGCTCATTTATCAAGTCTAATACTATCTTCTAGCCTGATTCAAAGGACCTCCCAAATGCATTCTTTGGAGTAAGAGACTAGCAGAGACTCCCAAAGACATATTCTGGCATGCTAGGACACCCTCATATCTTGTTGCTTCTTGCTATTCTCCTGCTAAATGCTCCCTAAATGCTCCCTAAATGCTAAATGCATGCTAAATACTCCCACTACTTGCATCGTGCTGACTCTAGCAGTGCCTACTGCAATGACAAAATGTTTAAGGACTGAGATAAGAAGATATGAGAAATTCCTTGAATTATTGTTGATGTCTTAGGGYTTATGTTTATGAAAAAAGTCAAAGCCACAAAAATAATGTGATGCTTATGGAGGCCAAGGGTCTAGCTACCTTTAGCACTTCAGAAAAACATGCCACTTTTCCATCCGACCACAGACAAAAGTAGGGACGACTTTTGCTTTTATCTTCATGATAATTTCATTAGTTAMAAATTATGGTTTTTGTAAATTCAACTGCAAAAGGTGAACAGTGAATACAAGACAACATGGTAAAAACCTGCTGAAYCCTTTCTGTGATGGAGGATTTTAGACTAGATGTGACAGATAAATCAATGCTTAACTTTAGACTTACTTAATCTAGTCAAAGAAATTTAAGCTTTATCTGCTCTGCTTACAATGAAAGCCTTCAAATTTGAACCTGCTGAACAGCAAGGCAGGGCAGACTTAAAAGAGTAGCTTTTCTCTGTTGGCCTCAAAATGACGTGAAATTAAGATACATCATCACTTTTAACAGAGATGACAACATAGCAGTTATTTCTCCAACTGCATGGGCTTTCAGTGGAAAGGTAAACATTTTCACAGGTTATGGAGAAATCTYGTACTTTCATTAAATCCAGAGTAACTGATTCATTGAGATGCCCAGACTCCTTCTGAGACRCTGAGTGCTGGGTGAAGTTTCTAGTCAGGTGTCAATATGGAGAGGGAGAGCTCGTAAAATCCAAGCAGACGTTTCAGCAAACATACTGTGATCACTTGTGAGGTGAATATGCGGTTTGATAGATTGCAATTATTACCAGTTAAATGTTCAGTTCTTTCCACAAAGTAATCGGGCCTCAAAGATTAGCTCATTATGCAAATGCAGCCAGTGAACACTGTGTGCACGGTGGTGCAGCAAAGACGCTGCACAGGCAGCAAGCTACCCAAGGTAGGGAGGAAAGCCAGAATTTAAAACAGTCAATGTAATAATAAAAAACAATTAGAGGGAGTGTAAACATGAGGTCTGAGGCTAGGGAATTAGAAAAGAAATAACTACCAAATTAGTATGCCAGCATGGAGTTGGAAAGCAAGGCCTTCCATAAAATAATCAGAGCACAGCAGAGACAGACAGAATTTAAATTTGCAGTTCCAGCGGATGTGAAAGTATTGCCCGCTTGGAACAGAAAACGAYTCCAAGGGCTATATGAAATCAGCAGAGCTCTCACCCTACTGTGGAACAGTATCCTCTCTGCAATGTCATCCTGCACTTACRCAGCTGATGGTTTCCTGACCCAACACCATCTAGTTAACACTGCAAGTGTGCTGAGCCTCAGACATCTCTTCTGAGACCTCCTGCAGTTGAAGAGTCTCTCACAGACCCCAGMCAGCTGTAAGAACCCTCTGTGGGCTGCCAGAGATGATGCTCTTCATGCCCTCACTCCCTGGCTGCTCTGGGAGGGCTGCAATCCCRTCAAGAGCAGATGAGGAAAGATGCATCTAATCACACGAGCACTGCCCAGGCTGCAAGACAGCAAGGCTTGACTCRGAGCAGCTCAGGAAGCCTTTCAGATACATGAGTGCACATGTGCCCATGCCCTACCCAGGCAAAATTCCTGGTGCTGGAATCAGGAAAATAGTTAAAAATATATCAACCAAGAGTTCCAGGCCTATAAACCTCTTTAGCTAAAGGCATTCCAGCAGCCCTGAAACAGAAAATGATCYCTGGTAATTGCCTTAAAGAAATGAACCAAAATTTGGTCCCCTAATAGTTTGTTATCCAGTTCTCTATATTGGCATTCACACACACTCAAGGTTTTTCACACATTTGGAAGGACCTAAGACTTTAAAACTGTTATTTGCACACTCCACTGACAACATGGCTGGGTGCCATAAGTATTAGGGGGATGAACAGTAAGGTTTTTCTCTCTCTCTCTTCTGATAAGGATACTCGAGTTCCACACCTCATTCTAACATCAGTAAGAAAACAGCATTCGTACTCAACAACTGTGCTGATATTAGAAGAGAGCTCATTCCCCCCATTTTAAGCCCTTGCTCAAACCCAGAGATGCAAGGTATTGCCAAGACCTTACTAAATTTGAAAAATTTGCACTTAATTCTCCTACAGCTCCCAAAACTATACCATATTGTACCCGAAATTCTGGGTATAATCTCAGTCTGCCTCCCTGTGGACAAAAGCCATCATTAAGGACTGCTGATTATAGCTGCAACCATTACTACTCATTTATTTTTAAAGAAAGTGCAAGTGTGTGTTTTTCACAAGCTGTCTMGGATCACTGATAGCATCTCCCTGGGTTTTACTATGAGTAATCCAACAAGTCTATCTCTGTTTCCAAACTACCTGTGCACATCACACTGAGCCTCTCATATTGCTTCCCTTTCCTCAAGCCCGGTAGCACTAGGGCTGCAGCAGGCTCAGGAGCACCTGTGGTCTAAGCAGTGGAAATTCATTCCTTACCCTCCCAGGGATCTCCCACACGAGCCTTACATCTGGTGAGCCACCCAAAACTATATTAGCCCTTAGGTAAATATTTATCTGGTTTGCATGTTTCTGCTTAGTCTCCAGGGGCTGGGAAGCAGCGTGGGGAGATATATCTTGTGCGAGACCTTAATTTGTCAGGGGCTCCACAGCCGCAAGAGCACCAGCCTTTTTTGAACTCTGCCAAATCTAAAGTAGGCATTTTGCATTCAAAGCTAAGATTTTAAGCATTCAAAAGTGGCTAGTTAAAATTCATGTCTCCTGAGAGGAAAACCACAACTGAGGATCCAACAGGCAGAAAAAATCCAGTTCCATGGGGGATGCTCCAACAATCTCCTCTGCAATCAACACCAAGAACAAATCAGAGACAGTATTTTGGAGCTGTTAGACAATGTTTCTTTCAGATTGTTTTTTTTTTCTGTTCTTCTACAGCACCTGCTAAAGTCGTTACTTTTACTTGTTTTGTTTTCCTTCCAGCACCNTTTTTTTTTTTTTTTTTTTACCTCTGATATTGCTAATTGTTTCCCAACAGTTTATAGGGTAAGTCAGTATTATATCAATACTGACTTCATCTTCAACTCTTCTTCCAACTAGGGAAACAAACAATTATTTTTGGTACGTAACACCGGAGCAAAGTTAAAAAACCAACAGTACATGGACACAGAAACCCACCCGGGAATATCTACCTCATTTCCATTTGGAGAGTCACTTTCCTGGTACACGGATGAACARTGTGACGCAGCCTTTCACTGTTGCTACAGCAATTGTAACAGGCAGTCAGCTGAACAGGTAGCTACTGGCATTTGCCATCGTACCCGTATCAAGATGGCATTACTTCCAAAGCTATACAGAAAAAAAAGCTATGACAGTGTATACAGACTTCCTGGCAAACGCTGAAATGCTGACCAAAGTCCTATTGCTTTYCCATGTAATGGTCAGGCCTCAAAGGCTGGTAAACACCAATGAAAACTCAATAAACAAAATCTTCACCAAATATCAATATACAGGTTTTTTAATGATAAAGTGATACTTGCACATAGTAGTAAAATACAGGATGTCAGCTATCAGTTCTGGACACTGATTTCTTAGGTACCTGTAAGCCTAGTGGTCTGTCTTGTGGATGTACAAACACATCCTAAAGACATCTCCACTTACCTAATGAGTTACAGTCAGGTTTTGTAGGCTGACACACAAATCTATTGAGGATTATAGTATGTTAACATTCCATACACTACTTGTCAGAGGATTTAAAGGAAGGCTTCTGTTTTCCCTAACCGTTTTTCACAAAATATATTTTTCTGCAGCAGGAGATTCAACACTCCCCTCAGCATCACTGACCACTAGCCTCCATCAGCACAAAAAAAGTCAAGCATATTTTTTTGTTGTGCACTAAAGCCACTTCCTCTTCAGGCTGCATTCAGACTGAGCAGTAAATATTCATCTACATTTATAATCTCAAGGCCTCTRTTCCTGTTGTCACCCCAGGATTTCATCTGACACCCTTAGAAAGGTGAACCCTGCATGGTGGTTCCTCAGACGAGGCTACTGCCATTCTCAACAGACACGAATAGCGACACAAATACCTGCTTGTTCCAAGGTCATCGACAATACATTCTCTAAAACAGTAGCTCACTCATACTATGTCCTCAGCTACTTCTTAAAATGTCTATATCATTGCTATAGATTTGAATGCAGTTATTTTTAATTACAACTTTCTTTTGTAATGCTTGTCCATATATGGGCACTCCCACTGTTGCGGCAAGTTAAAACTATTAAGATTGGGACTTTTTTGTCTGCAATGTTTGTTACTACATGAGCAGAATACACTTCAGTGTATTTTGCCTCCCTTCTCACCATGCATGGTTCAGGAGTGCTGGAGGTTGTTTTCTCATACTTATTTTTTAAAAAAAAGATTTAACAGTCAAATATAACATCTACCAGCACTAAGCATTTGCAGGAAAAAAAAAAAAAGCTTATTTCCTTTACATTACTAACAATTATTTTACTAYATGGAACTTACTTGCTATCATCTCTATTGTCAGGTCAGAAGGTACTGTGGGGACTTTAAAAGGAAACACAACCTCTTCTGCATTAGCACCCTTTCCAGCATTTTTTCTCCCTTCCTAGCAATATCAGAGCAGTGGAAACTCCCCGAGTTATATCTTGAATGAAAAGACATCAGCTCTTCTTTTAGACTTAATTGGTGATGATAGGCTCCCTATGAGGTATTAGACACCTTCTTCTCCTTTAGAGAAAGCAAATTCACAAGTAAGCTGCTGTTCCCTTTTYGTTTTTCCAGTTTTATTTGTATGTKAAAAGATTTAGTGGTTCATCATTAACAAGCTCAGAATTAAAGAGAAAGAATAAAGATGCTTTTTTGCCCCTCTTTGTCAAAGCCAGGGGCAAGTTTCCTATTGTTGGGCAAGCCCCAAGATAACAAGAACAACAACAAAATAATCTCCTTGGGATCACTACCTTATCTTAGCAGCTAGCAAAAGTTACTCATGTAAACTGATTACCGAATATGTTTCAAAGCTGTAACATTACATTTTGCTTCAAACTATCTAGGCAATATTCACTAATTACAGTGATTGTTAGAAAAAATGCACTCCACAGATTAGCAATGGATTATTATCAACTATTTTTTCACCTTTCCAAGAAAAGCAAAGTATTTGTTCCAATAAATTTAATTAAAGGTGCACTAAGCCTGAATCCTCAGAAAGAAACGCTAATGTTACTAGCAATCTTGTTCCACTGTAATGCTACTGCCTTTAGCAATAGGTCAGTAACAGAATGCATTTTTGATTAAGAAAAAWAGAAAGGCAAAAGCAAAAATAACCCACTCATTCAGTCCTCCCTTATATAGCACAAAATTATTTTGCTTTATTTCAAACATATTTTATACTCTCTCTGCCTTKCAACAGTGCCTGCAGTGATTAGCTCCCATTCAGCGCTAAGCTCTGAATCAGACACCCACACGGTAACAGGCCATACCTGCGCCCAGAACAAGGTCAGCTCTGCCAAGGGATGGATTTTCACAGCTCCCTGACRGTTAGTTCATCCCAGGCTTTTTCATTTCATCCTCACTAAATTTATTACGCACCATGATGTGGAATAAACTCGAGAATGGAAACTACTCTTCTGCCTGTGCAGACATCTTATGGCAGCAGTGAAAAAGAAAAGAGGGGCGTCATAAGCAATACACAAGTGTAAGATATGCAGCATGTCAGGAAAGAAAAGACATTTGCTTCTTGCTGATTACAAGAACTGATCATTCTGCAGCTGATGCGGAGTGATTTGGTGTACCGAGGTTGATTCTGTGTTCTCAGTAATATCGGAGACACAATCCCTTTTAAAGGAAGTAAAAGCCATCGTCAGAAGCCCAGSCTTTTAAAAGTAGTGTTGAAATAGAGTATGCTCATTTTGCCTGACATTGTGGTCCTGAACAAGAGGACTTTTAGTGCACGACTGATGGGCAATGAGGCTCTTCTTATTGAATGTCACTGCTGAGGAATTGACTTGGTTCTGCAAAAGTAACACAGACAGCTAAAAAAGCAGATGGGGAAAATAACTGTTGATATTGCTCTCCTGGTCCGTGCAAGAATTGTTGGTACTCTCCAGCCTTCATTTACGAGGTATTATTCATCACTCTCTGTGAATTTTCTTAATTTTTTTATAACATCCCTGCCGTTTCTCACTCAGATAAAATAGATCTTTATCAAATATACAGAAAGATTAAATTTCTGTGAATGAAAGTTACGGTCCATGCAGAACATTTTATAACACCAGGATAAAAGTCACAAAATTGAAAAAAAATCTTTTTCCTCCACTTAAGGTCTAATAGAAGTTAAAAGTGAAAACTTCTAAACATGTTTAGCATTCGAGGAAAAATAAAAATAATGCTTTTTCCGGGATTGTGAAGGAAGTTCTTATTTATTCCTTMAAAAAAGTTAAAGATATATTATGCMTATCTCATTATAAGRGCTGTTCATATGCAAAGCTACAAAGACTTCACACTGCTTTAAAACTGTACAAATCTCCATTTTAGGGCCCAAATTGTAGGCCTTCCCAAATTTGTCTGTAGTTAATGTCACCTTGGTCCACACTACCTATGCCAAGGTGCTATTCCACAGTAGCACAGCACTACAAAAWGAGTCCAGCTTAGTACTAAATCTTTAAGAGTGCCACTATTGGTCAGATGAAAAACCATACCTAATGAAATAGAGACCTAGTTCTTTCCCTAAGCAATCTTCTTCCAAAAATCATACAAATTTCTGCATGCCTCACTTAATTCTGTAATTTCCATAATACTCACCTGAGCAACAAAAATTCAACTCTTGCCTTTTGTCTCTTTTTTTTGTTTCTACATGCATTTTTCTTTTTTAATTTCTGCATGCATCACAGCTGATAATGTTGATCCCTTCATTATTCATCTAACAGAGACTGGAGAGTAAAACATTTATAAGGTCAACTTGAAAAGCCCTTTGCTTGGAAAASTATTTCCTTTAATTTCAGTAAAATTCTGAGCAAACCTCCAAGCAGAGTCTATTGGAGATGYGTGAGCCCGTCTATAACCCATCTCTAAGGGTGATGGCCTGCATAAGTTGTTGCTCCTTGCTCTAAGCATTGCAATATTCTTCCACCTTCAGCAACTCCTGTTATCCTTATAATCTTTATGCCCATGTATATCTTTATAATACAATACCTCATGCTTCCCAATTCATATAAATGAAAGGAGGGGAAAAAAAAAAAAAAAAGAGAGAAAAATACAGAAAGTTTTGGTTCAGCAACCTCCAAGCGTCACAGCTTTTTATACAGGGAAAATAAATTTTTATTTTGATACAACTTTTTGGGACAATGTAATTTCTATTCTACAGGAAAAGATTACTTCATCTCTGCTGTCTTCTGGCAGAGGTGGCCGCAATGAGTGTCTTAAAGCTGTCATCAGCTCCTACTGAAGTTTTGAAGTTTTCTGAAGGTCTACTGAGCCCTTTCTGTTCAGACCAGAAAAATTTGCTGTAAAAGGCATCCATCTATGAAGTTAATTTAGTTTAATGGTGTTTTCTAGTGGACTGAGCTCTTACTGTCCTCACAGGGCCAAATCTGTGGGCAGAATACAGGCAGGATGGCTACCTGCAAGTTCCTAACATGGTTTCATCCTCCATTGCAGTACGTAGAGATTGAATACATTGTAAACATGTAGAGATGGCACCTCTGGGAGGAAAAAAAGACCATTCCTGAAAGAGGGAATATAYGGCATTGCACATAAAACAGAAATGGAATTCCTGTGTCACCTGCCTATTATGGCCAGGTAGCTTAACTCTTWTAAACAGCTATACCTTGGTCTTGCCATCTCCTCCTTTCCTTACTCCAAAATCAATCCAACAGTTGCTCATAAAGTGCTCATTGCTTCATCAAAATTCTGGAAACTATGAAAATTAACCTATCTGAGGATCTTCTCCAAGGGCTGCAGGGAGAAATAAATGTGAACATAGATCTTGGCAATGTGAGCAGACATAAGCAAATAAATGCCTTGGTACTCAAACAGAAGACATGACGCCTTAGGGGAAAAAAAAAAAAAAAAAAAAGGCAATGAAAATTCTCCCTGCCTTCTGCTGTAACACAGATACTTAAGGCAGAGAGGCTCTGGCTATTACAATAAGAGTTATTGTGGAGTAAAGGTAGAAGTGCAAGATAAAAGCTGAAATAAGGCACAATTTGAAAAACACTGAACAGGATTTTTAAAAGCCTATTAAGAAGAATAGGCTATTCAAAACATCCTAAAGTGCCGTTCTGCACCTCTGCAAAAGTTCACATTTCACATTTCGGTCCCAGAAATGAGTAGCAGGAAGAGCAAAAGGGCTTATCTTTTCAGTCCTCAGCCTCAATACACGCTTTATTAGTAAAAGCCTACTCTCCATTCTAGAATCACAAATTGAATTCAGCCGAAAAGATTCAGTGCCTTTGGCCTCTAGTTCTCTTACACTCAACAAATGCAGGAGCTTTTAACCACTACGAAAATTGTTTCTGCCCACATCTGGAAAGTACAGCCCATGTGGCAAGTGGCATTTCATTCCGAAAGCAAAATATTTCATCCTGTTTTTAGAGGAAGAGATGTCATCACTTAGGCTTATTGACATTTCTGGTTTAGCAAATGAGGGCACTAAAAACCCAATTTATGCTATCACTGTCAAGAAGCAAAGCTGGCTTACTCATTGCTGCTGGTTGCCTCTRGTAACCCTCAGAATTGATACTCAGCCTTTGGATATGCCATGCATAGATCTACAAGAAACTAATCTTGCTCAGGTGTGKAAAGACAGTATGGACATTTTTGTTCTTGCCACTTCAGAAATGATTCTTCCCTGCTGGGTTTTCAGTCAGAAACCAAGTGGGTAGCTTTCTTCTATTTGAAGTACTGTCAAAAAATTTTCACCTTGAAATGAAAGGAAAACTCGCTGAATCTCATCAATCTGGAGCTAAAGAATAGAGGATAGAGGCCACATCTTTCAGCTATCACTTAATCTGTGAAATGTCAGCCCCTTTACCTCCTGCAGTTGGCTGACACAAACTGACTGCATACACAAAAGTAGTAAAGTCCTCACTTTGAGAAATGAAATCCTAGATATTGAGTATGATAAAACCCCATTTTCACAGAAATGTTCCTTTCTGTGGTCATCTGCTGTCTATTTTTATTGTTGCAGTTGAATTTTACATACAGCAATCAGAGAATATAGTCTTGTTCTGATGCAGTGCAGATTTATCTGCATGGATCAAAGGTGGGATAAGAAGACTTGAGCTCCTGCACTGGCATCGCTTGACAGTCTGCACGCCCTGCACAGTGATGACACCGTCTCGCCATCCACCACGTTCCCATTATATCCTGTGGCAACGGCCAAGAACTAGACTGCGATACGCTTACGTTCACATCTGGTCAACAGAAGATAATGTTCCTGGTTAGATGAGATGTGCTTGCTTTTACACGAGTAGCAGATGCCACATCAAACACGCTGAATGTGAATGTCTGCCCAGGGGAAACACACTGGTTCTGAATACACAGGCAATTGTTTGCTTGCAACTTTATTGCCTCATGGAGGCCCTTTTTCATCATTTCCCTGAAAGATAAATCACATCTTAGTTTGAACTAGCACTTTGATTCCAGAGCAATGAAGTGAGGCACGGAATATGCTCCTACATTTAAAAGGACCTACTTTTAGAAGCAATGGGCACCTCTCAAATTTCCACCATTTATTTCATACTATGCTCAACTCTGCCCAACACAGAGGCTAACATCTGAGTTTGCAGAGCRTCTCAGCTCTGTGAATGATCTTGATGAAGTTTTTCAGTCAGAAGTACTCCAGCAAGGACAACAAAACCTACTCTGAATAAAACCAGCTGCAGATAAACAGAGCATTAAAGAGAAACATATTTGGTTGTTCTAAAGGCAGAAATATCCTCTTCCTCCTTTCTCCTCACAGAATGAAACAATGTCTTCTCTCTATTATTCAAACTTCTGCTYCTGCCCACAAGAAGAAAGCTTCACACTGCTACATATCTCTGTTCCTGGTAGACATCACGGTCTGTATGTGAGAAGAGTCAAGAACACAGAGGAATACATCCAGCAATCTACCTGATGGTGACTCTGCAAGGACTCCATGCAAGTCTTGCAGAATATACTTAAATTAAGCTGCATTCCTCTTCTCCTATCCTAACAGTAGACTAACACTTGTCTGCCTTGTAAGTGAATGTGAGACTGTGATAATAAATGAATGTAAAAACCTTTCAGATAAGCACAAAAAGCACAAAGGTATTATTTCCAGAAAGAATGAGGAAATAGAAAGACTTTAGGAAAAAAACAAAACCAAACCTATTTTGGTTGTCTGACAGAAGGTTACCAAAGGAGGCATTATACACAATACAGTTTTAGACTTTTCCTCTGACAAAGCTTTCTGGAGGAAAAACAAAAAAAAAATCCTCACAAACATTTTAGCCAATTAAACAATATACAGGAATTCTTCCTAAAACATTTCTTTCACYAAGGAGGAGGAGCAATACCTAATACACGGAGGCCTTGCAGAGTCACCATTAGGCCAGATTGCTCTCCCTTGGAGATCAGCTGAGACCTTCTCCTCCATGCATGAGCACTGGAGAATGTATAGACAGCTATTCAGATGGAAAAAAATAAGAGGTAAACAGAAAAATAAGTCCATTTATTTTTCTTTCTGCCCAGGTCTCCCCAAATTCCCTTCCACTGCAGAAGATAACTACAATGCTCTAGCACAGCACGGGCTATGTCAGTGAACTGAGGTTATTCAGCATTCACACGGAATTAAGTTCTAATTCATTCTRCAGCCTTGCACATCTACTAGACAAGGTCTGAAGGACCACAGATAGAAGCTAAAAATAAAGTCATGATCTATATACCGCCTAGCTTTTGTATTTTGATGTGCAATCTATTAATAAACCCTCRCAACAGAAGTATGTTCAAAGGAGATTGGCAAAGGCCATGAAGCAAGGGCCACAATTTTCTGGGAAGAACATATGGAGTAACTGAACATGGCTGGTGTGAAGACAGCTGAATTTATTTCAGCATGAAAGGGACACAAGGATGGCCTTTTAGAGAAACAGCTCTATCAGTTGAGTGGATAAACTGACTATATCACAACTGAGTGAATTAACTGGTTGTGTAAATGCATTTCCCCAAGTTAATCRAGAGTATAAATGTCTCCCTGAGTTAACCGGAACAGCATGTGCTCCTGAGTATAAGAATAAAGAAAGTATATAAAAAAAAAGAAAGACTGACAAAAAGAATTTCAATGACAGCAATGATCTTGAGCTTATTTCAACCCACATATGCCTTCTTGGCAACTGGAATGCCCAGTGTCATGACATTTTGTGTACTGTAGTAGAGAGCGTACTGTAGAGACTAGTAGTGATAATTTGCATTGCAATTCAAGTGTTCATTACAACTGCTATATCCTGCATTGTAATTTCAGTGTATTGCTGTATCAATCAAAATTGTGCGAATGTCAAAATATCCTGAAATAAGTACATTTGATATTAAACATTAAACTYTCCATATGTGGAATATCTAGAATCATCTGTTCAGAGAACACTAGACTGATAGAGAAGTTCTCCTCATAAACTGCAGGTACTCTCTATAATGATCATCACTTTCTAGCCCAACAAGCTGAATTAACTTAAAGATAATGCTTTAAAAAGTCATCAAGGTTTCTGTAGGATCCAATCAGACTGTATCACATTATTGTTAAATGTATTCTCTCTGTCATGTCTTTCAAGTTCCTCTTGTCATTGATTAATATTCCCCTCAGTCCCAACCACTCTCATAATACCTCTTCCTAAAACTCAAAACTCCTACTGAGAAGTTCTGTTCCAGAACTTTACTACATATGAATCACTGTACACATCTTTCCTTACTCAATTTACTGAATCATGTCCTTTAGGTGAGTGTGTAGGGACTAAATGAACAACCTATTTTCCATATCCAGTTCCACACAATATTTAGCCMGTCTCTATGGATTTATGATCTTTCAAGTTCTCTTGCATCATTTACATTTTAACTTGTTTAATTAAAATACAGGCATGGAGAGGGAACAAAAACCTCCTCAGGAAAAAAAAAAGTYGTAAAAAATTAATCTAGAATCTTAGCATCTCCTGAATAATACAATTTTGCCATTCAGCTATTTTTATCCTTCAAAACTTGAGCAATTTAAGAAAACTTTTTTTTTTCTCTCCCTGGTGAAGTCCATTCTCTGTAAGCTATTGAAATAGTTTCTTGGCAGTCAACAAATTTTCCTACATATCATTCTAATCCCTAAGATGTTGCTGGATAACATGCAAATCTTCAGAGACGAGAATGGAGTAGTTCCATGTTTCATTTAAAATCTTCATAGATATTTAAGCCTACATGGAAACTACAGTTCACAATTGACCTACAGATACACATTTCATTGTAGCATCCAAACATTTTTCTCAGCTTCTGAATTTATGGAGTATCAGCTGCATATAGTGTCCACTCTTTCATTTACTTCCCAGAGGAAAGTGCATGTACAGCACAGTGGTTAATTTTAATAGGACCTGGATTTGAGTTTTCCTTATTTCTTGTTGTGCATTAAGTACTGCACATTATCTGTACATAAAGCTTCTGCCTTGCATTGGCACTGAGAATAAGCTCTCCTACACATAATCAAACATATTTGGGCCATTCAGTGGGAAGCCCCTGTGTGCATAAAAAAGCAGATATGATATACACATTAAGGGCTGATTCCTTAACAGATGTAAAAGCTATTAATTCAGTCAGTATTCTGCTTAGTAGAAAAAGGAGGGAGGCCTTGCAGGAGCCTAAAGATGTAAAATAATGAATGCTGTTTTATAACACTGTTTTAGTTTTGCCAGGGCCACAGGTGCATCTGCAACGAGATTCAATTACTATATCCTCTCTGTAAGGTCTCATACTGTAAAACTAAATACCTCATCTCTTCTGTTTGAAGGAGGTGGAGAAGAGAGATATGCTACTGTCATTGTGCCTGCTGCCTACCCAGCCTTTTCATAAGTAATTTATCAAAGGGTTTTATTGCTCTCGGTGTTAGGGCCAAGCACTTTGAATGTCAGGATCTACTGACAAGGTAGATAATGCAATGCCTTTTACTGGGCCAACACATAATTTATTATGCGCTAGCTTTCAGGCCAAAAAGGTTCCTTCTTTTGGATGTTGTCAGAATTTCCAGAAGTAAAGCATTTAAACAAGGCAGCTGATTTAAAACATTTCAGCTGGCCAACTTAAATCATGTCTTAGGGCTAAATCAAAATGAAAAGTCTTTGGGGAGAAAAAGAAAGGCAAGATATACATAAGCCAAATTTCCATGGCCTTAGAGAATCTCTCCAGAATCATCTAACTATAAAATTATTCTCTGTTTTATTTCAGCAATATCTCTACTTACTCTGGTAACATATGAGAGAGGTGCTGTAAAAAATGTCAAAATAAGAATCATAAGTTGAGATACAAATGTGGAAATTACACTTCATAATTAATTTGCTATAAGTTGAAGAATCCTTAAAATGAAGTAGAGGTTTCTTAGAACACCCTTTGATGAAACTACTAAATGGACAATGGATGTTAAGAAAAACAAAGCAGAGAGAAAAGGAGCATTAGAGGTCTACTTAAATAGAAATCAACGTTTTCCAGAGGGAAATCAGAAGACCAAAGCACCATGCACACACCCCACACACACTTTCTGTCCCTGGCACACCTCTGATGTGATGCTACATGCAACAGTAACACATTATTCATCTCCTCCTTTATAGTGTTTGGCAGGTCTTGTATACAGCTGTCATCACTGATTCTTTACGACTCTGGTCTAACACTTTTGCAGCTCTTCCAGAAGCWTTCCTTCTCCCTTCAACGCCCTCCCTCTCTCTTCCCACATGAGTTAATTGCACTACAGATCCCAAAATGACGAAGATTACAGTGATAAATTAACACTCTTTGTGCTTAAAGATAGCAGTAAGCATTTCTTAAACAAGCTTCCTTAGTCTTTAATTCCTAGTGTAATGGAATAACTGCAGCTAGCAATAAGAAGTTGCTTTAAAACAATTGTGTAAGAAGACTAACTCATCAGCAACTCAGCTTAGAAGATTTATAGAACTCTCAAAGCCATGAAACCCCATAAAACACACTATCTAAAGGCCAATTTTGCAGCCTGAATGCATGAGAAGGACATCCTGCTTAGCAAAAGCAGGAGACATCTTTTTCTAACATCTCAGACTCAGAGTCTGGCACTAAATTAGGACAAATTCAGAAGTGTAGTGTGTTGGAGCAACATTTCTTATCTTATTTTTAACAATTTATAGGGTTTTTTTTTCCTTTTTTTTCCCCCAATATCTCAGCAAGTCCTTCCCAGGTAGGAAWCTAGAAGACATTTTTGTCTTTTTCCCCTCCTTTAAGGCAGGCTTGCCACAGTCMCCGTGCTATTGCCTAAACATTATCTGATATATTACTCATGTTGTTGAAGTGTTGATAATAATTAGCAAGAGTAGCACAGCAAGAAACACAGCTGTCTCTCTAGATTAGGAATCAAATGCCATCTGCTGATTTGTACAGAGCTTTACCTTTTCAGCACTCTGTATGCTCTGGAWAATTATTTCTCCATGCAGAACTATTAAGAAAGCAAGTATGTGATATATTACTCTCACTAGCAAGCAGGGGAGGGGTACAGCTGCAGAGAGGTAAAATGATTAGCCGAAGGCCCCATATAATAAGGTGAACAGAGACATTGTCACTGCTCGGCTGCCCAGCTCAAAAATCTAGTTTCCTTTGCAGCTGCACCCAGTAAGAATTAAATGGCATTGCCTGACATTTTAGCTGCTTATCTGCTCAAGGTTGTAGCACACAATACGAGCCTAAGAGGAATCAGTTTACTCAATTTAACTTTGTTTTTGAGCTTTGTATTACAAGGATCCAGATGTAAGTCCCTTCACACATCAGCTCCATAGGTGGTAAATATCTGGTGTTTAAGAGGGATTATTACAAATGCAAGCAGATTTATTTTGGGGGAAAATCCTGCTCTTTGCCACAACTACCCTTAAGCATTATAGAATCATAATGTTTGGAAAAGACCTTCAAGATCATTGAGTCCGATCACAAACCATATAAAAAATTCAGCAGCATTTCTTCTTGAACTTAAATTTTAATTTTTGTTGAAAAAGAAAGCCATGATGGCAGTGTATTTTATCTATGAATCCAGGTGCACAACTGCAAACTCAGTGTAGTCTCACTTCACAAACTACTCCACTCCCTTTGGGATCAAGCATCTGATATTAAAGTTATTGGGGTGCATTTCCTTCGAGCCACCAGCTTCAGAAACCTAAGCGCCTTCCACCACCGCTAGCACAGCGGATTAACACTGCCAAGGCCACCCTGCCTGGTGCCTTTAAAAAGCTCTGAGCTAGAATGGTGGGAATACAGATGTGTGACACCTCAAGGATTTGCTGGACRTAGAGTTCATCGAGGAAACCAGAAGCAGACCTGTGGGTCATTGGCGGATTGAGCTGCCTGCAAAGCTATGAAAAAACTCATTGCTTCAAATAGGAGAGGAGAAATATGTCAAAAGGTAAGCTGCTTTTGCCAATCTACATCCTCATCGAAATATTCAGCAGAAGTAATCACAGATCACAAGATCACAGAATGGTTGAGGTTGGAAAGGACCCCTAGAGATCATCTAGTCCAACCCCTCCTGCTCCAGCAGGGACCCCTAGAGCACGGGGCACAGGGTGGCATCCAGGCGGGTTTGGAAGATCTTCCAGGGGAGGAGACTCCACAGCCTCTCTGGGTAGGTTTAGTAGGCTGATTTCAGTAATAATGCCATTTAAAAATTTTAAAATGGAAAAAAGYAATCTGAAAGATTCTTCATTCCCCCTGTCTTACCTCTGCTAAAAGCACACCCAGACAGTCTGTTTRGAAACAAACAATCCAAACATTAGGTCATGCAGTATTCTACTAGAACCGCGAGCAAGTGGTTCTAGTACTGCTTAGTCTACCCAAACAACTGAAAATGCATTAAAAGAGAAAGGTTTTCTAATGTGATATCTGCCAAACAGGCTGCAGAGGAATGTTTCTAAACTCCTTCAGAAAATAGCATGATTGTACCTGAGGACATTTTAAGTGCCAGAGTCTAGAGTTCAGTTTTGATGTAAATTCTCAAACTATACTACATCCGCATAGATCCAGCCCTCCAAAAATTGCTCTTATCAGTGCTTCCRTTTCAACCTATGTATCCTATCCTGTCCTATTGGAATGACTTTGGGAGAGATCGTCCTTCGCTCTGAACATTCAATGTTATCACAGTCTGAAACATTATATTAAATTATTCCAATGAGAAAGTAAACATATTTTAAATCAGAAAATGAAGCTTTTGAAACAAGCTAATCAAATGGTGGGAAATTTTCATTTCTTTACATCTTCACATCAATATTTTATGCCTTTTTGATGAGACATGCCTATCAAGCACTAGCTACAGAGCTCAGTGAACTTCTGCCAGTTAGTGACACGTCATACATGAATTAATGGACTAGACCACATCTTCAGATGTTACATACCATGAATCTCATCATCACTTATGTTTGAAGTCCTAACTTTAGATGGTGAAAAAAAAAGGTTTAAGTCTCACTTTAGGTCCATATTTGAATATTTTTTTTTTTTTTTTTTGCAGTCAGACCAATACTGTCTGCATTCAGCTTCCATTTCTGAAAGTCTAACCTTTCATTGTTAACTGTGACGCACTGAAGTTTAGAAAAAAAACTAGATTTAATGCCAGCAAGATAATCTTTTAGAATACAAAAGCTTTGCGCCAGATGCTGTACTTGCTTAATTTCAAGCATACAATAATTTTCAGATTAAAGCTTTTAATATTAAGTGTTTTAGATGTGGATTATACTAGTCTGTAAAATTCAAATAGATATCATTATTTGCTGCCAAGTTATTTTAAAAATAGAAGTTAATCCATTTCAAATATTAACATAAAGTGCCAAAAGAATTTACATTTTGTTTCTTAAAATAAATTTTACAAAGTCTTAGCTGCAGTGAAAGTTTTATCTATCATTATTKCACAACCCAGTTTTCTTCAAAATACTTGATAGTTTATTGAAATTACTGAATGTCTCCAAAGACATGCAGAGATTTTTCTTTTTGTATGGCTGTTCATTCCTTAACTAGTAAAACACTTAAGGAAGAAAAACAAAATAATAAATGTTCCTATTTGCTAAAGTGCTTTGGTTTTGGCCATGGACTTTATCTGAAACCTACTAGCTTTTTCTGGTTCTGTACAAACTTTCTCTCGTTCTTAATGAAGTTGTATGCTTCCAAACACAGATTCAAAAGGTCATGCAAAATTACTTCCGCCCATGCTGTTCTCCAAATCCTCTATACTCTACATCTGTCCCATGTGCCTCTCACTCACACTTCTGAACTTTACTTAACTGTTGAGCACCTGTTGAATATTACAATATGTTTGATGAAGGTAGAGACACAGATTTGACCTTCAGAAATATGTGACAATGTTTTTAGGACAATGGAATTTGGCTCATTTGACAGATATTAGACTTGTAGTAGTACTTACTTTCCAAAGTGACTTAGTTTCCACATATKCAAAGATATATTTTGGGTTTGAACAAAATTATGCTTGTGTTAAAAGAAATATTTAACGATAGAATAAAGATTCAAGCAGCACTCTCTGCCCTGCACTATCAGCTGCGCACCTGCTTCTTTTTTAGACAAGATGAGTTAAAGATATAGTTATATGGGGCGGCTCTCTTCCCGAAGACTCCGAGCCCTAAACCGAAATTACCCGCAGCTAGCCAGAGCAGAGAGCGGTTCGGGYGAGAGCGCCTCAACTCCAAATCTCCGTCGCCGATCCCAGGGTAAACTTGTGGAGGAAAGATCCAGGGGCATGAATCACAAACCAGGGAGATGAGGAAGAACACAGAAGGGGGTTCCCACCACCAAGCACTCACGCACCCACACGYCAATCACACGGACGAGGGAATACGCGAGACAAGATTCATGCAGGGTGAGAACGTTTATTGTTGGCTAGCAAAACATTTATAACAATTACGAACAAATCTAACAAAGTGATTGGTCCAGCTCATTGGTCTGGTAGAGCGAGGATTGGTGCAGGGAGAATTCTCAGGGCCGGATTGGTGGGGAGGAGGAGACGACAGGAGACTGACAGGGACAGGTGTTAGCAAAGGGGAGGGGGCGAGGGGTTCGCGAATGTTCTTAAATCTCAGCTCTTCACTCTGGTGATCTCGAATGTTCCTCAATCACAGCTGTTCGCTCCACCAATCAGAAAATGGTTCTCTTACAATAATAAATCTAATGCTAAGGCCCAAGATACCACATTACAACCGAAGGAAGGGCCTGTCTTGGGCATCTCCATCGGTCAGATGGGGGGCACCGAAACGGGCAGCAACAGTTATATATAAACTTGGCCCTCTGATGCAGCTGGGCATCCTACCCAAGTGGAGTCTGGGGATCATTCATTCAATTGACATGCAAATTCAGGATGCCACAGGCTTCAGAACTTTTAGGGCAGCTCAGCAGTACTCAGCTGTAAACACGGAGGAAACATGGAGGAAAAAAGTATCAAATAGTCATGGAAAATACTTACCTATTTAGCTGATGGGCAGTACCTCTATTGAGGTGCTTTTTTTAGTTACATATTCATGTTGTGTTATTCGTATGATGGATACCATATTTAAAGTCATTTAGATTTTTAGAATTCAATTGCTCAGATCTAATTGCTCTAACATACATGTGTTTAATATTCATGTACCTCTCTAATGCAAGGTCAGTCTATAGTTATATTCCAGAGCAAAAGGAAACAGCATTTTTCAAACCAATAGACTAGATAAGCCACATTTCTGTAAAGATGCTTGGTAAGGGAGAATCCAAGTCCACTTCAACATTTTATCTTATTTTTAAAGATAAACTATATATATATATATATATATATGCTCCTGAAATGTCCCCCGAAACAGCACTGCAGTCACAAGTCTAACAGCACACTAGCTTTACCAAGAGTAGGCTGGTGATATATTCTTCTGCCACATGCTAAGAATTATTTTTTGTATTACCGAATGTAATGTACTATATCACTTATATTTGCTTTATAAATCTACAAATACACCATGCTATTCCCCTAGTCTGTTCAGTACCTTTTCTTAAATGTCTTTATCATATATTCTGTTGAGCTCACATCTCAGCTAATTATCTAGCCTTCAGTGCAAAAGCAGTAGGATTCACAAACATGCAATAAGAGAAGAATGAACATGCCCAAGAAGCTTATATGTTTCAGATACAGTTATTTATTGCTAAATAAATTGTGTCAATAAATAAAATAATTAATAAACAAATATTGTTAAATGCACTCAGAAGCAGTGCTTTTTTTCAGCTTTGATATATAAAAGCAGAGTCTGGAGTACTGTGTTCCACTGGTAACAGATGAAAGATGCAGTAATGTTTAAATTTAACTGATATTTTCTGCTACTTGGTTACCCATTGAGCAGGTCAAAAATTCAAATATGTGTGGAAAATTGTTGCAGTATTATACATACACCAAAAATAACATATCCTTATTCTTATATGCTTACATAAAAGGATGTACTGCTCCATAACTTTTGACTATTTTGGTAGTTTGAATGTACTTGCTTTTCTTATTTTTGTCTGAAGAGAAAAAATAGTTATGCTTGTTATTTCCTAACAGAAAAAAAAATCAAACAAATGATTTGCCTAGTGCAGATGGCCATAAGAAGGCGAAAAATTCAGGCGATAATTACAAACATCTCACYATGGCAAAGTACAGACTTAACGAAGATTCCAGTCACTTTAAAAGACTTAAGTGTAAACTAAGTTTACATGCAAAACAAGCAAAAATAAACAAACAAACAATCAAAAACCACTAAGTATGGGAAGAACTGYGGCACTTGGACCAAGTATCTTGGTTATTTGATCTTGTCCACGGTCTGGTTTCAGCTCGCCCAGCAATCATCCTTTGGTCTGCAGCGACCAAAGGTAACAGAAGACCAAGGAGGAAAGTAATGCCAACTGAGACTTTCTTATGATATTTTATAGGGATTCTCCGACTGAAATTGCCTTATGCAGTTGCCTTAAGGYTGAGAGTGTACAGAGGCTTGTTAATCATAACTCAAAAGAATTATGCACTTGGAGAAGATTTTTGTGAGTCTTTAGAAGAATAAAAATTACAGAAATATAACATATCTGCTTCAACTACAAGATGGAACTCTTTTTTTGTTTGGATAGACAATTCAGATTTCTACCTATTATATTAGRGAGAACAACAGAGCTTGGATATTAGACATGGAAAATGTGCTSTCTTAACTAGAGCATGAAGAAGTTCAAAATTGTTTAGATTATCTGTCTTGGTTATGTACTAGAGATAAATAGCATCAAATTCCTGTATAGCACAAGCACCCTTGAAATGACTTTAAAGCAAACAAATTAATATTAATTCACACCTGAAGAGGAATAGTACAGCTTCTATTCAGAGCACTATAAACTAAGAAATTCAAAAGCAGAGATCTATTCTAGYCAATAGAGAGACCACTCAAGAGAATCCTTGCTACTGCTATTTTCAAAGGGAGAAACACAATTTAYACTTATTGGGGCTGAGAAGTAATTTTTTCCATCAAAAATRAAATATGTAGATTTGATTTTGTAGCATGATGAATTGTTAGAATGCTTTTAAATCCAGTATGCTTTTCATGAAAAATATTTTACACGTATCAACTGGTTGCAAGGTATGTGATCAAACAAACATTTAATTATTTTAAATCAAGAATATCACAGTAGAAATTGGGCACACAACTTTATGAATATATGATAATGTTACATTAGTAATTAGAGCATTTTTTTCATCAGCTAATAGGTATGGGCGCTCACAGATATTAAAATTCTTCAAGAAAAATATATTCTTGTTCCATGACTTCAGTAGACATAGATTGAGAAATGAAAGACATACTAACAAAGGTACTGAATATCAATGCTTCTATAATTTAAAGTCTACTTTAATTCATTCACTTCATTGAAAGAAAAAATGTAGGTGTCAGAAAGATCTGTCATGAGAAGCTTTGTACTCATTTCCTCAGAAAAAAAGAAGAGAAAATGAGGATTAAAAAATAGAATTATAACCACATGTTTCTGCATGAGTTAGAATGATTAGGTTTCTATAAAATGAAAAGGCAAAAAGGTCCAGCCACCCATTAGCATTATCTGGATAGTACTGCAGCTTTTCTACTATATGACCTGGTAACCTCTGAAACATAAATATCAAAATTGGACTTCAAGGAATAGATAAGCAGTAGTAACCTTTTTTGCAAYATAGCTTAAAGATACCACTGAAACATTTTATAGAAGTATGGAAAAAGGTGATAAGGTCAAATGATTCTTTAGCAACAAGCCAGAGTAAGCTGGTAGCAGCCATAACAAAGAAAATACCTGAGGAATTAAGAAAACAAGAGGGTTGAATTTTAGGTTATCATGAGAATGTGCTATTTTCCAAGCTACTGTGATATGTTTAACCTTCCATTTCATAGATAACATTTTAGAAAATAGTTTATAAACAATAAGGATGCCCCAAAACTCTACAATTGGAAAAGAAAATCAGATGAAACTAAGTCTTAGATCGTTCCCAATATTTAAAGGGATTWGAGACTTCTTCCAAACTATGTTTAGGAGCTTACAACAAGTTTTTATATGACAACCTAAAAAGTTTCAAGCATAGCTAGTAATTACAGCAGGTTATTTTGACTTTAGTATGTTGCTATTAGTTTTTAGGGCTGAATGATGTTCTTTAAAAGATGTGAGGCGGGTAGTAATGGGTAGCGAGGGACATTTTATTTCAAAATAAGCACCTGAAATTGTAGTCTTTAGCCACCAGAGTGGTATGATAATTACCAACTGTGCCACAGCTCCTTCCTTCACTCTTAAGCACTCTGACAAGCTATTAAAATTCCTTAATCCTTCAAAACATCATYCCCTGAATAGAACAGGAAAACATCCACCAGCTAATTTTAAAATCCTTGCTTTGCAAAGACTGAGAGGAAACAGGAGAACTATTTATTTAATCACATATAGTCCTCATTTTCAAAAGCACTTTTTGTATTTTTTCCTGAAACTTAAATCAAAGTTGAAATCACTTTCCATTTCTGCCTCCTTCTASAGTCTGGAACCTCTTCTGCTCGTGCTTTACATTTCTGCCAACATCTATGTCTCCAGTCTCAATTGCATCAGGTAGGACTGGCAGGAGCTTATCAGAAGCACAAGATTTCACGTTCCTGCTGCCTTGAAGTTTCAAATTCTCCAATTCCCATCAGTWGATTGTTCCCACAGATTGCACCAGCAAGGGAAGTTTAAAAGAGTTTAAAACTTCATTGTGATTTTTCATTATTCCTTTTTTCAACACTAACAAGAGCACATCTAAAATCTAGTGGTAGGACTATTTTTCTTCCCTGTGTTCTGAAGTGCATTTTTAAAAGAGGTTTTCGTTCATACGCTTGTATGAGCAATGATGCTGAATGGAAATGAAGGCCTTTTGTTTGTAATTGCCTTTATCTTCCAAAGCTGAGTTGTTGTTTACTGTAAAGCGACAGAATGCACTGATTCCTTTTCAAAGAAATMTTTTTGACAAAATGGTTCACACACCTGTCAGAGTAATAGAGTGTAGGGTTTTTTGGGGGTTTTTTTTGGTTTTTTTTTTTGGTCAAACAAAACAACACCACCCCCAGAAACACCCGTGTTAATTGCTGCATTGTTCCAAGAAACAAAGAGTGGAGAAAAAATAGCAACTGCCTACATAACACTGAGTATCTGGAAACTGTTGGAAGTTAATTGCAATAAGCTTGAGACAGTTAGTCCACCAAGCACTCACATTTCTCTGTGCAGAGGCTTCAGGGAAAAAAAAAAAAAAAGTAATTCTTTCATCTGTCTGTCTTTGCCTTTTGAATTTTCATTTTTCTCATCAGTTTCCTTTCCATGCATTCACTGCTGCCCTGAGGTGACTAGTGCAGCACAAACTGTTACCTGAACCACATCCCATGGAACAGTTATGGCTTTAGGCAGGGACACATCTCATGCAGACAGCCAAGGTCCTGGCGGGTCCTGGCTGCCCTGTCAGGCAACACATGCAGTAGCCACCCCTGCATCTGTTAATCTGGACCAGAACTGGGCTCATCCATGGCTTCTACAAGCAACAGGGATGAACTTCTGTCCAGTCATCCAAGGCAAAAAGCCCCAAGGCAAAACAATCCCGCTCCACCCACACTGATTTGCAGAAAGGCAGAGTAAGGGTTGTAGCTTCTCTCTTATTTGAAATAATATAATCACTATAAATTAATAAATAGCCCCATAAAAAAGTGGAATGCCACTGTAATTTGATAACCTTTTAAAATAACTTCTTGTTAGAAAAAAAAGAATAAAAAGCCCAACTCCTTCAAATCAAAGAGATTTCTAGTTCACCTTTTAAATTTCATGAAATATATATACATATTTTTATGGTTCTTTTTATAATTAAGCTTGTTATATAATTGGGTGCATAAAATATATAGACCTAAGCAGTTAAACAGAAGTTTAAGGATGATCAGTTTCCTTGTGTTGATAGTTCATTGTGGGCTCCCTAAGCAGCAGGAAACATGGCACAGCACATACTGTAAAGCCTCTTTCTACTTGTGAGAGTGCTTCGAAAGTACAAGAAGGAAAACTACACTAATGAATTAGTAAAGATGCAAGGATTTTTAATTTTCCATCTAAAAAGAGGTATGGGCTACGGGTCTCACCAGCCTGAACTTGGGGAGCACTGTCAAATACTACAGTGCCAAACACGGTCAGAGAATCTACTGCTGCACAATCCATTCCACGCAAATTCCTCCCTCCAAAAACATCTCAGGTAGAAATCCCATSAGCTTCAAGAGGGCCAACACTTCACCTGCAAATCCATTCTCAAGCCCCTACCCAACCATATTACCAAAAATCAAAACTTGATATTGGCCTTTTCTGCAATTTAACAGACATAAGTCTAACAAATGCATAGATCATGCAGAGAGACAAGTTTAGAGGGACAATAAGTTAAAAACAAAACAAGGATGATGCATGGCAGCAGATGGATACATTTGACTGAATGTCCACAATTGGACATGTTCATCATAAGCTCTCTTTTCCATCTGCAGAGAGCTGGTCAATTAACTCCATTCCAAAGCAAAACTAGAAAAAGCTCAGCTGAACATCATCCTACAGCAACTACTTCACTCTATTTCTCTTCATAGAACAACGTAGATAACTATACTATCCTTGTTTGAAACAAAGTGAGGCACATCCCACCAAGGTAGTCCCAAAGTAGAGTAGGTCCAAGATCCATAGT
The DNA here is from genome assembly GCA_003342815.1 of Eudromia elegans. Taxonomy (NCBI): domain Eukaryota; kingdom Metazoa; phylum Chordata; class Aves; order Tinamiformes; family Tinamidae; genus Eudromia; species Eudromia elegans. Next base: position 3,864,628 of record PTEX01000033.1, read on the forward strand.
TAGCACAGCAATGTGCAATGTGAATATTTTGTGTATGCAGTAGACTTCTAATCTGTACTGAACATAACAGTGACTAAGGTAACAGAATTGTGTGCACTAAGATAGAAAAWTTCACAGCAGTAGTAAGGCATAGGCTGTTAATAACAAGGATAATTAATGTTAACAAAGGCTAAAGTTAGTACTAAGTCTATGGTCTTTGATTTTGACCCCACTAATACCGAACAGAAAATCTACACCAATTTCAACACAATTAGGATTTTGCCTTAAAAATTCTTAGCCTGTATATAAAGTGGAGTCCATAAAGCTGCATTTCAAAGTCAAATATCCTGATTAGATTCTTTTAGAGAACATATTACATTTTAGTCATGTTTCCTAAAAAAAGTTAACAGGAATTATGCTATCTGTCACTCTCCCCCAACAGTTTAATTTTATTCACATTTGAAAGACAATATGGATGGTCTAAATGATATTAAAGTCATACATTTTGCAGAAAAATTGCTTCAAGGAATAAAAGAGAAGGATGCTATTTATGTCCTCAGCAAAGAGGGAGAGGAAGGAGGAAAAAAAAATCATGGAACAACTCACTCTCAGCAGCTTAAATAAATAAATAAATAAATAAATAAATAAATAAATAAATAAATAAATAAATAAATAAAGTGCTTTAAGCAGGGAAACAGCTCCCAAAAAGTCGCAATGTCCACAGTGGCAGTTTCACACCAAAATGCACAGATATGGGTTAGTGTGCAAGGCTCGAATTAAATTGGAAATCAAGTTTCATTAGTTCTGCTCCTAATGGAACAATTTGTTTTAGCTTACAAGTGGGCTAGAAAAATTTAACAGTTACTAGAAAATTTGAAGACTATGTCATTGACCAAAGYGTGAAATAGCAGAATTTATGTCTGTTTTAATTGGAAATCTTAATGAAACCTTTACAACAGTTATCTCTTGATATATTTGCAAATATATGCAAAAAATTTTCACATTGCATGTTTTACGTATACCAGGAGAGTCTAAACATGAAAACTAGATGGTGAAGACAGAGACAAATTAATGGCAATTTAATTAAGGTGCTCATAATTAAAATCTCTACACTTAACAATGATAAGTTTCTCCTTTATGCCTTTCCTCTTCATATAAAACCTGGGAAATAGTTGATACAACCCTAAAGCAGCCAATTTAACACTTTCAAAGGAAATATCTTTCTACAAAGCACACAATCCAATGAGAATTTGCTGGTGAGCAGGCCTCAAATTCCCACCTGATTTATTTTATTACATTTAGTAACATTTGAACTTATGCGAGACAAAATTAAGAAAAGGAAAATGCACTTCAAGATGATCTGAAAGGATCAGGAAGATGATCCTCCTGCTCTCTGATGCAGCTAATGTTGCATAAACTATGTGCAAAGTATTTTGACTCCACTCCTCTTCTGGAGACTGTCAATTATAGAAATYAAAACAAGAGGGCACAAAGATAAGTACTTAAGTGATATGGAAAATGATTGCTAACACTTTCAAATATGTGAATCTACAATTAGATTCACATTTTTATTCATACTTAAGTTCTTTTACAAGAAGAAACTTAAATTTATACTTAAAACCTTAAGTCAACACAAGGACTAAAAGTTCTGTTGAGCTAYTCCTATACAACAATTCTGGAGCCTATCAGGTTTCAACAAAAGTCTCTCCCTTGGGTTTAATATCAAATTTAATCAGAAACCACTTACTTTGTTTAGATTAAAAGTAAAGGAAATTAAAATAAAGAATACAAACCTCTCTTCACCACTAAGTATGGGCTTAATGTGCAAGTAGGATATTTGGCAGCTACAGTACTGAACTCTGTTAGCTATTCATTCTACTTTCCCTCTTTGAGACAACAATTGTGGCACTTTCAAAGCACTCAAAGCCATTCTATGTTAAATTTCCAGTTGTCAAAACAAAGTAAGCACTAAAAAACACATTTCAGTAGCTGCTAGCCTGTCCGTAGCTTCTGTGAAACAACCTGATTAATGGATCACTGAATAAGAAGCAACGCACAYGCTAACAAAATTCATCTAAACTGCCAAATTAAGACTAGAAGTAAAATGATCACCTTTGCCATACAGGATGAAGAAACAGCATGGCAGCGTGCATAAACTAAAATGCAAGAAGAAAAGCCAATGTCAATGGAAAGATAGTTGATATTGATTAAAAAGACATTCCTTCRTAGGGAGTTTGTGTGTTTAAAACGGTCCCATACTACAAAAATTAATGCAGTTTTCTGAAGATGATCCATAACTCTACAGCACTTCTTTACAATGCTTACTTCATAAATGTTARGTCCTACTTGTGAGACCAGTTGGTGAACGTTTGTGTGAGAGTGACAAAATTAGAGAAAGTCATGTTTAATCGTTCAACTGTGGAACGCTAGGAACTCTATGAGAAGTTTTTCTCTTGGGAGAAATTGGAACAATTAAGGGAGCAATCAGAAGAAAGTCAGCTCCATGAAATTAAATCCATAATAGAGCACACTAGCAGTTTTGTGAATTCCATTTTACTCAACGCATCAGAGAAAGCAGTAAGGACCAAAGAATAGGTGTGGAAGCTTGTTCACTAGAAAGAAGGCGGAACAGAGAGTGGAAGAAAGTTGGGAAGTGATAGCAATGTCCTAGAAGAAAATTGCCTAAAAATGAACAAGAAGTTGCACAGAAGACAAAATTGAAAAAACAAACAAACAAACAAGTGTATCAACTTCAGAAAGAAATCTAGGAACACAGAAGCCATTGAGAGTGAAAGGAAGACAAAGAATTAAGGATATGTACATTGAAGCCATACACTTCCACTGTTATGATCTGGAAAAAAAAAAAGTGCAAAATACATCTCTTTTGCAATGTAATAGGTCTTTCCCTAAATTAAATTCATGTATGCACAGTATAGAAGGGTTGAATCAACATGAAATTCAGATGACCATATTACATACCATGATTGTTTAGGGGGCTGAAGAATTAAGTTGTCCAGTAAAAGTTTAACAGTGTTGGCAAAAGCATTATGGCACACCAAGGTGCTAGACATTTTTACAAGCTGCACACCTGCTTTACTAACAGAGAATTGCATAGTTTCAGTAGCATTAGTTCTCATGGCCATCTCTTAGCATGCAAAGTTCATTATCTCAAATCACAGTGAAGGGAATTAAAGAAAAAATGAGATTAATGAAAGGTGCTATACCTCAAAAATAACTCATCAGTAAGAATGTCATCACTATAAAATGTGGTCTCTTTGAGCTTTATAATGCTAGAAGCCAACATGGGTCCTCCTGGGAAGCTAGGATCTTTTTCCAATTATTATTATGTAGTTTCTTTGTATTCTTCTTGGTATTATTACACAGAGGGAATATACATCTATATGCTCCATGAATACAAAAGGTGCACTGATTTTTCTCAATAAAGACATGCTCACATTGTAAATGTACCTGCAAGGCTCCTGAGGCTCCCATAGAACTTACTTACCTCTGGAACCAATTATTTTGCCTTCTAAATTCTGAGTCAAAAAGAGATCATCAGAATTCAAATACTGTGAGGGGAAAAAAAAAAAAGCAGTCTCCTAAAACACAAAGAATAAATGAAAAGAATCAGCTCTACCTAATTCCTAGGTAAATTATTGCATTTTTATTCCATATTTACTTCAGATTTTTTTATCTTTTGTATGAATCAATGATAAAACTATCTCCATAGCTACTAAAATAATACTTTAAATAAACAAAATTTTAGCATACAAATCTATACTTCACCGACATTCTCTGTCATCCTATTTGAAGGTCCAGGACATAGAAGAGACCAACTGCTCGTTCATGATACAGGATCTCTGCTCTTTATTGGTGTAAACTTCACCACTTCTGAGTRACCTAACGTTTCCTTACATCATAATATTACTTCTTACCTCAGCTATTAGAGGATTCTYCCACATCTAATTTAAATCTGATTTTTTTTACAGTAGAAAGTGAATTTTATCATAAATACTCATTTAAGAAGAAAATAACAATGTAATTACTCAATTTTTTTTTTACTTTGTTTGAAAATTACATTTCTGAAATTTTGTTTGCAAACAACTTTGCTGTGAAATGATTTATCATTTTATAATTAAAGCAAGAAAGCCCAAATGAAAAAGACACTGTAAATTAATAGTAGAATCATTATTTCTTATAATATTTTCAAAACATCCTAATATTTCTACAAAAAATACTCTCCTCCTTCTTACACGACCATTTTTAATATAATATTTTAGCCCAGAAATTTACTGAGATAAATTGGAATGATTTTCCCTCATAAATACACCAGCAAAGCCACATTTTTTAAAATTATTAGGTTTTTGTTATTTTGCATGTAAGAGGAAGTGTTGTATACAAGCATGGTGTTGCTAACTGGAAGGCTATTTTACATTGAGGAATTAGTGTTCCATATAACAGTTACCCTGAGCAATCAGGTACCTGAGTCACAGTTACTCTGAGCAGATGCAGGCTTGTGTCGTGCTTTGCTCCACATATGACTTGGCCTTCAGGCTGTTACCGTGCTGCACATGTCTCTTGGCCACAGGATGAGCTTGGCCAACTAGCTGGAACAGAGTTCCTGCTTGGACCTGGCAGCTAAGGCACCTGCTTGTCCTTGTCTTTAGCAAAGCAAGGAGTTCTTCTATGAACTTTATTTATTTATTTATTTATTTATTACTTGGCAGTAAAAATGATGAACAGAACTGTTTTTTCCAAGAAAATCCTGTAAGAATACCAAAGGCCACAAAGCTGGCTAACCTTTCCATGGACAGGATCTGCGCAGTGTGCCGTGCCCTGACTTGAGCTCCAGTCAATGCTGCACAACTTAGAGCTCCCAATGCCTGAAGGGACACGTGTTTCTCTCCCTCTTCCTTTCAGTGTCAATGTGCCAATAAATGCTATTTTAATAATTTACAGGCAAAGATTCCTCTCCACAAAAAATTTACACTCTAAAAAATCTCGTTCTGGTTGGTTGGATTTACTCCTCTTTCAGTAGGATAAAGCTGATGCCATAGCAACTCACGCCTCAATTGCATCATGTAAAAAAAGACACAGGGTTAAATGTTTAATGTGTGTAAATAATAATAATTTAATCATAATAAGTGCTCCAATAGACTAGAGATTGCCTCCCACCTGTGCTCTTTCCATTTCTAGGATTCTGCTTGCATAGTGGTTAGGAGCTGTGGTATGGGAGTCTAAAGAATATCATCCAAATGGTCTGGCAACCTGGCTATAATTCTGTTTTTGACCTGTATCTTCCAAGCCTCTCCATCCCATATGACGACAAATAAATTTATCTTTGAATCAAGGTTACACAGGACACCAGAGACAGTCGATCTCTTCTCCAAAATAAGTACTGATAGGACAAGAGGAAATGGACTCAAGTTGCATCAGGGGAGGTTCAGGTTAGATATTAGGAAAAATTGCTACACAGAAAGAGCGGTTGAGCTCTGGAATAGGTTGCCCAGGGAAGTGGTGGGGTCACTGCCCCTGGCAATGTTCAAGAAACATGAGATACTTAGTGACATAGTTTATCAGGTATGATGTTGAAAGTGTTTATGGTTGGACTCAAAGATCTTAATGGTCTTCTCCAACCATAATGACTYCTTTATCATAGATAAAGTCGATGATCGTACGCGGCACTTTTTTCCTCCAAATACAAAGGGCAAAAAAAATGTTGGATTATTTTAAATACAAACATGTAGACAAGTTTTACATTTATGTGGGCATCTGAACTCGGGATCAAGGCATTATTTATAAACACAGTGTTAGTTGAATCAGTATGAAAACTTAGGAGACAACAAAATGATGTTTTCCCCATGAAATAATTTCTTTGCATACTTATTTTCCCAATATTAGTCTTTACCCTATGACAAAGGCTAGGTTAGAGTCATWGAGAGGCAGAATTTTCCCTTTCAAATCAATTAAGGTTGCAATTCTGATTTCAGTGTTTTGGGAACGGTGACAGTTTCCRTATTACAGGTTCCTGTGCGCTTGTCTGATGCAGATTTATAAGTAAGGTCATACATGGCAGGGTGAGACTGGCATTGTAATTAGGAAGGTGCTCATTTTGTCAGCTAGGTGTAAAACACCCCAGCGGTGCAGAGAGAAGCCTTTATTTTTTGAGTAAATTAATTGTAATAACTAACACACTACAGCTGGTAAGCCAAGCAGCCAGGCATGAATAGGAAATCCAGCTCGCCAGAACATTCCAAGACTTCCCTCTGGGAAAAAGTCTATCTTTATGAAATGAAGTTCAGCAGTTCAGAGTGAAAAATCAGAAAGGCAAAATGCCAGCTCAAGTACCTGACCTGCACAGGGGCAACTGCACAGCKGATACTGGAAATGAAGGCAAATAGGGGAAAAAAAGAGGCCAAGACCGAATATTTGAACTCTTGTGCCTTTGCAATCTGCACGTGTGCTATGAGCTGGTTAAGCTAAACTACTCATCTCTACGGCTTCCAAATTTAGTTATTCTCTATATGTAAAAGGAGAAATAGGTGGTTGAAAAGATAACTAAATCTTTTTTTTAAAAAATATACACCAAGGCTACATTTCTATGATAAAGGGCCTTTAGTAGCAGTAACGTGAATCTTTATCTCTTTCCTCCTACCTCCATTAAAAAAAAATGTGATGCCTTTTCCTCTTTAATGACATAATCATTTGTGTGGTCATCCTGTGAATACAATCACAGAACAAATATGAATGAAAATAAATATTACAGAAAAATAGGTTATTATAAAACAAAAGGAAATTTAAAATTCCTCACAAAGGCAATGTCCTCAAGCCAATATCCTCCTTTGTTTAAGAGAATGCTTGCTTTGGTTCCTTCCATTCTGGAAGAAAACAAACCCCTGCTACCTGATGATTCTGAAAATTGAGAGAAAGAGAACAGTGAATTGGCACAAAACCTGATGAGGAATACGGTATAGCAGAGTAGGATGAGAAAACACCCTGAAAATCCACAATGGAGTTGCAAGCGAATTTATTGAACTATCTCCTTCATTACTGGCAGTAAGTGCAGAAAATTAATCCTCCATACTTATAAAGACTATTTCTGCTACTAGACAACAGGTTTGCTACATCGGCAGAGCTGCAGAAGGGGTGTGTGTATGTGTGCGTGTGGAGAGTGATTCTTCACTGCTCAGCAAAAGGCTTAAGAACTGGGATATCCAGACCACAGTAAAAGACAGMTAGGTTGGAATTAGATTCATATTAGAAGATGCAAGGTAGACAGAACTATTTTTCTTTACTTATGCTAGGGTTAAAAGGTGTACTAAAAAACCAAAATATTCTGCAAGAACAGATCTGATTGTGTGAATGTCTATTTGCTTTGTATGAATACACTGTCTGAATATGGATAGCAGTTTCAYTTTAAAGGAAAAGAAAAAAGTGATCTCAGCATAGTATAGATATGATAGTCTGAGTAAAAGAAAATCAAAAACTCTGTTCACACAAACTATGAAATGTCATTTCAACTGAATCACTTGAAATTCAAAACTTTGCAAGGAAAAAATAAATAAAATAGCAATATTACTGAGTTGAGAGGCCCCACAGTGTTAGCCATGGACCATGGCCCCTCAGAAACATCCTCAATTCWTGTGGGTCACCTGTGGGCCACACACTCCCAAAGGGGTCCCTTCAGTACAAGTATCCTTCCCCCAAGCATATCTCCAGSTTTGTTCCCTTCCTTTTATGGATCTCCTGGGTCTTTTCTCCTGTGTTCTCCTCTGTGTCCTGTATCATCTGTCCTCGCASGTGTGTCCTGTTCTTAAATACATCAAGTGGCACCATGTTTCAGCACTCAGTGGGGTGTGTTGGAGCCAGCAGCTCTCAGCCTCCTCTCACAGCTTTTGAAAATTATTGCCTGAAGCTGAAAAGAGAATATGTGTTTTGCCCAGGCAAGCTCAAAACGTCTGAAAAAAAAAAAAAAAAACCCACCAAAAAACCCTGATAGCATCTTGAACAAGTCTATGTTTGTTGTTTTGTTTTGTTTGTTTGTCTACAGAAATAGCAGCAGCTTCATCACATAAAACATCTAAAATATATTTTTACTGTACTTTGTATACTCTGGAAAAAAAAACCTAGTGTTTGAGAGTTTCCAAACTTCAGTGTTTTCATATTGGTTACTGACACATTCATAAAGAAGCTAAAACAAGCCAATTAGAAGAGCAATGAGTGATGATAAAGAGTTCTTCTTTGTGATAGAAGAAACCAACAAGTGAAATCTCATTTTCAGAGTTCCAAATTTTSATTTACTTCTAAACATGGATTAATCTCAGAGCTCTGCCTCTGTTTATAGGTAAACCACTATCTGGTGCCATAGAAGCAGGCATGTGCTGAGCTTTAAACCTAAAGATCTGTGCAGGAACACTGCAGTTATCTATAGCCTCAGAATTTAAATCAAGGTCTGAAACACAGAACAGAAAAATAGCATTTCATCTGTGCCTTACGAAGGTAGATTAGTATGGAAGGGTCCTTGGTTAAACAGACATTCACTAAGATGCCTCCTGTGTTGGACACCTACCCCTTCTTCCTCTTGTTTCCTTTAAAGCCAGCATTTTTTGATTATCATCTCATCAGCAAGGTGTCCATATTCCCTTGAGTAAATGCTCTAGAGGCAATGAAAGACAATGAATCCAATCAAAAGGCTTAGGGAGTATTTCCACATGGGAGAGAAGAAAAAAAAAATAGAAAAGGAAGCAACTTAAAACAGCTCAGCATTTCCATAAAAAGGCTAAATATATCGGAACTCCAAACTACAGCGTAATAATGATGTGCTTTAAACAAAACACACACAAAAAGAACACAGAAGCTTTTTTTTTCTTTTTTCTTACAATATAGCAAGTTCATTCATTGCTCTAGTAGCAAAGTAAGTTCCTTTGGGAAAGTATTTTCTAGGTTACTCTGATCATTGACAGCTATGAATAATAAATGGTGAATAAACTTTCCTAGAATAAAGCTTCCATCAATCAAGAGGAAGATAAAACACACCCATTCATTCACAAACAATGAATATATCATCTGGTTTTGCTTCTTTGCACCTGTTTGCTTTTCATTTTGTCATAGAACAAGGAGGAACACAGCAAATATCAAGGATTAAGAGTGCAGATCTCATGCTGTTATAAACTTTAATGGACTTGTATCAATAATACAGCAATAATACTCAATGTCTGACATACATAAACTTATGTTTGCCTATGCCAGTTAACCACTCAAGTACATCAGTCACTAATTGGAGTGTTCTGAATCACTCTTAAACCTGCAGACAAATCTAGTCACAATGAAAAAAAAAGAAGAAGAAGAAAACACAACAGTTTCTCGATTTTCCCTCAGGGCAATTTTTTCAAGTTATAATCCCTGCTCTTGAAAAATATTTGTGCCCTCTAAAAACAGCAGACCTTGAAAATAAGATCATGATGAATTTAAATAATCTGAAAGGAAGAAGAAGGAGAAAGAGGCAGAAAAGATTGGTGAAGGAGAAACAGCAAGGTACAAATGGATCAGAGGCCTGGGAACTACCTGTGGAAACTAAACTATAAACAAAACTGCTGCTAATTCACCAGTTTTGCTAGCTGGGGCTTTTTTGTATTAATTTAGATAGATTGTCATAAGTAATTTCAATGTGGATATCACCAAAATAGCTGCCCCTCTTCAAACACTCCGTTTGCATTTTTGCCATAAGGAAAGAACATAACAGTATTCTGATATGAACTCATCACCTATTTCTAAATTCAACTGATCAGAAAATGTACAGATATTTTGTTTGGGAAAACTGATAAAACAAATCCAGCCAAAAATAAAAATCCTGCCCCTGAATGTAGRCTGTGATTCACACACTTTCATTCTCTTGCCTAATCTCAAATAGATCTCTCAAGATGCATTTCCTAGTAAGAGTAACAAAATGCAATGTAGTGGAACACATCATCGGAGATTACCTTGGTTATCTATTTAGTTATCCTATTTCATTAAATATTTGGAGACTTCCCATGGACAGAAGACTGTAGACATGAAACCATTCGTTTAGTCAAGACCCCAGTTTTCCAATACAGTTTAGATAGAATATGAGTAACCCAAATTAAAAACAACTTATTTGAGAACTGAATCATCACCAAATTAAAGAAAAAAAAAAAAAAAAAGAAAACACCCTTGGACTACAGGTTGTTCAAAACAAAAGCCTCTCTACTTTCCGAAGTCTGCCATTGTTCTGTCTTCCCTGCCATATTTTCATCCTCCCTTCCTTCATCTAGTCTCAGATATTTTGTGAACTTATTCATCTGAAACAATCTTTTGTCTTTTGATTATTCTTTTAAACACTTTTAACTATTCTTAAGCACAACAAACATTCATTCTTTCTGTGTTTCCCTATTTAGATAATATTCAGACAACTAACAGGGTAGTCATCAGATGAAGGTAATTCCTGCTGCACAATTTTAAATAGCCTAAACAAACTACACGAAAGACTGCAGGACAGACTTTACTATCAAAAAGCTCACAGAAAGTGGCAACTTGTTACTGCACAGTYAAGGCTACCCAGGTTATGAGAAAGTGGTGCAGTTCCCCTCATTAACTCTACTAATTTCACTTTACTGTAAATATGAATATTGGCAAATTATCAAACTGTTTTTCCATAAAGAAACATACAGAAGATAGGGGKTTTTTAACTATGTTTTTGGGAGAGATTCAGAAAAGACTGAATCATTTCACTGCGTAAGGCTTTAGAAAAAGGCAGCAGTCAGTGTACCAAATGCACAGTACAGAGCACTCAAACTATAATTCAGTCACAATTCAATCCAAAAAAACAATCGAARCATCTTCAGAAGATAGATAACATTKRTCCTATGAGTGAAGATGAACCATTTCTATGATTCTGTAAAATAGGTTCAGTTAAAAGTAATTTGTATGTTTTCTGGTCCAGCTTWTTGGTGGAATTAATTTTTATATAAAGACAAAATCCCTCGAAGGATTTCTACTGAAAGGCAAAAATATTGGTATTTTGATTAATTTAAAAGTCAGAACAAGAACAAAAAGCCTCAGTGCTACCTCAGACTAAARGATATTATTGGCATTTCAGTAAGTTGATGTGATAAAATAAGACACATARAACTAGAAGCTTTCTATACCATTTTAAGTTATGATGAAAAAATGTAGAAATTCTTTTTTTTTCTTTTTTTTTTAGTATAGATGTCAGAGAAATTTCAGTGACTCAAAATATTKGACTCATTCAACATAATTCAATAAAATTATATCAAAAAGGAAATGAAATTTRACTCATATCACAAGGCTTCTTAAAGTCCTAAACATATTTATATTACCTAGAAAACAGGGCTAACAGTAAAAAGCTCATTTTCACACATGAAAACAATGCTAATAAAGTAAAAAAGTCTATTATTTCAACAGCTATCACATACTTGCCACCAAAAAGGTTTTAGGCATTATGCCCTCCAGCACTGTATAGCCACAAAAGGAAAACAAGTAAACGTTAACAAACTGTTTTTATAAATTATCACAACAACTAAGTGAATATACAAATTAACATTGATTCTACTCTAATCAAGATGTAAGAGAACACTTTTGGAAGCGACAGTTCATTACCACTCAGGTCAAACTAATCAAATKATGTAAATGCTTGTAATGTTGCATGTTACTCCTTTGAAGTAGTCAGAGCAACAAATAATAATTAAAAAAAAATAGTAAACACACAATAGCTGTGCAGTCAACTACTGGGAATGCTGGGGAGATGTTAATCAAGAAACCTAACAAACCCTTTTTTACTTAAAGAAAAGAAATCCTTCAGACTTTTAGTAAGTAGTCAAATACAGTTGTACACAATTAGACTTGATTCTGTAGTTAACAAGCATCCTAAAAAAATGTTGGCAACAGCCAACATGTAAATGGCAACAGCCATTTACTGTAGTTTCCCTAGCCCAAACACACAGTCTAGAGTGTTAAAACCACTAGCGAATAACTTATTAAAATTAGCCTGAAATATTATCAGCTGTTTCTCAAAGTAGGAYTTCTTCCTCCCTTTTCCAACTGAAAACATAACTATGTAGAATGCATTATAGTCTGTAGTCTGGGATGTTTTTCTACTATGAACTGATTTTTTCTGAGGCTAATTAAGCTTAGAAAGCAATTACATGAAATTGTTACTKAGTGAGTAACATGTTACCAAACTAAATCTCTTCAAGGTCTCCTAGATGAAAGGATAACTAATGCTAAGTCAAAGAAAACATACTGCCAACTATTCTATTCAATATTAAGGAGGATCATATAATTGATTTAAACCTGAGGACCATATAATCAATTTAAACCTAAGATTAACTCCTAAGTAGATSCTTGCTCTTCTTGAGGGACTGCTTAGGATGATTCTGAACAGRATTTGTCCTACAGACAGGACCCCAAGAGCACTTCTTGCAAGAGGACTTGTTATATGCTCCGTGTTTCAACTTCTCTGTAAAGTTACTAGGAAGAAATGCAAGATAACAAGCTGTTTACAATGAAACCTTTAAGATGAYTCTTATGGCATGTCTTCCTTTCACTCAGTACTGCTCGACAATCTAATTTCTTTTCTCAGATTGATTCAGGATTAAGATCAATTAAATCAACTTAACTCCATTCCAAATGAAGTCAGAGTGATATTTATTGCCATGGGAAAAAGTAGAACGGTGCCTCTGAAGAGTCTTCTGGTACGTGACAGAACTGTCGCCAAGACTGTTCAGAAGCAATACAAAACTTTGAGGGTTTTTTGTTTTGTTTTATTCTGCTTTGTTTGTTTGTTTGTTTGTTTTGTTTTGGTGGTGGTGGGGAGGAATATAATTGTGTGGGGGAAAGGAAGTCATAGATTCTGATTCTTAAATAATGCTTTTTAAGTTATATTTGAGTCACTTAAGGTCACAATGAGAATAGTACCCAAGATAGTAAACTGGACTGTAGGAATAAGACTGTTCATTTTCTCTGGAAGCAGATTTATTTGTGTAAAAYAATCTGATGAAATATGGCCCAAGCACACTGAACAAGACCTTGCTGCAGCAGATGCTCTGCCTTACTAGTGCCATCCTGAAGACATGGTAGAATTCAGCAGTCCAAAGTTTTTACAAGGCTRCTGAATGTTTTGAAGCTCCAATGCCCTGTCTTATACATTCATCCATCTTGTTGAATGAGAAATTGCTGTGCAGATAACCTTAGCTCCAACAGTATCTTAGAGGATCAGCCTCGCACTGAGACATATAAAAATCTGGAATATAATAAAAATGCTTTATATAATTTAACACTTGATTGCTTCTACCTGAATCAAGATATTTTGGATCTTACAGCAGGTTTGCCCTATAATATATTAGAAGAGCTGCCATATGGAATAGACCTAAGCACAAGTAGCTCATCACCAGTTTCTTGACTGAGTCAGGAACATGGGGCCTAAATGACGAGTGTAAAATTATTGACACACTGGAGGGCATCCTACAATGACCATTTCCTTCAGATTTTTCTACTGCAAATCTTTCTATGCAAAGTCTAAGTATTTTTACAGACATTTGAACATATTTGAACATAAGCAAATATTATACTGTGGAAAACACCTTTGGGTCTTATTTTCTCTTTTTCTCGTGCTAACATTTTTAAAAATGCATTTCATGTGTCTGCTTCTTCCCCCCCTCCTCCTCTTTTTTCTTTTTTTTTTTTTTCTAAATCACTCAGTTGAATAGACAGCTCACAAGAACAGAAGTTATACAACAGGGAACATCACAAATGAGTATCCTCTGAAGGCTGATTTCATTTCACTCATAAAAATTCTTGCTCTCCCGCCACAATGAAAGAATGCATGAATTTAGAAAGTGCCAGGCTTGTGGYGGAAAGGTGCTAACAGAAAACTACAGCAGAGGATCCTGAAGTATGTGTTCTTAGCCATGATAATTTTGAACATATGCTTTTATTATTTTGGATAGCTTAAAGATTTAATGTCAAGGATTAAAATACACTTGATTTGAAACCAATTTGGTAAATTAYAACCACTGTAATATCTCTAGGAAACTTTAGCATTAATATTTGCAGTTCTATTAAGTTGCTAGCGAATGAAAATATATGGATCAGCTTTCAGAAATCATCTACTTTAACAAGACAAGTGTGAAACTTCAGACTGGATGTTCCTGTTTCTTACATCTTCTCGATGCTGAGATGAAGTGTGTCCTAAAGATGGCACTTAATTTTAAACAATATGTTTTTCCTCATTCAGTAGAAGTTCTGCATTTTCTGTCAGTCATACAGTTTTACTTATCTATGTAGCAACAACCTCATGCCGTGCTTTGAAAAACTTAAAAGCTAACACTGAAAACTGTGCATCCAAACTATTCTTTGGTATTTACTTGATCCTTTTTCTTCCACAGGTCCTGTGGACTAATTCATGAAGTATTTTGAAATATCTGCCTTATAAAACCTCAAGAAGAAAAAAACTTTCTCAAGAAAAATTCTTTTCAAGAAACAGACTAGAACAGAATACAACCCAAATGAAAGACACAACTTCAGTCTTTTGCCTTTTTGAAGAGATTCGGAACAACAGTGGAAGGAGCAGGAGAACATAAAACGTACAGTCAAGACGATAAAGATAAATCTTATGAAAGGGAGACGATAATCTTGAAGAATTCATTTAATATCATGATGATGATCTCCTATACAGCAGTTCCTGTCTAATGCTGAGTAAATATTGGCAGGCACATCATCTATGAACACATTTTATTCTGCCGTGTCTAGTCAGACATCTGACTGATTAAATGTTCGCCTGCCCCTGAACACTTTCAATGATCATAAAGMAGCTCCTCTGTGTATTATCATCCAGCATCTCTGAGATAAGAAAAAATGAGAACAAATATTCATTACTCATACTTTACACTAAAAAAAAAGATCACCACATTAGTAAAGTCCTCATTTCTCTCCTCCCTCCCCCAGTAGAGGCACAAGTGTAAGATAAACTACAAAAGATATAACTATGATGCTTTTAATCAACAAAAACATTGTGRTTTTTGATAGCGATAGAATTAAATTTTTAAAACTTTATCCTGTTACAAACAAAAATAYAATCCCTCCCTGAAGAATGTAAATTTAGATTTCAGATTAGGGATGTGAAAAATTCTAGGTACACACTGCTTCCAACAGCTACCCTGGGGAAAATGTGGCAGAGCAATGGAGAGGGACCTGCCTCAGTTTTCACGAAACAGGCAGATTTTTCAAGCTTACCCATTTCTCCTTGGTAACGCTCAAGCATTCTTGCATTAACAACCAAGCAAAAATATCAGCTCTTTCCTGGTTATTCTGACCTCATTAGCATCCTGTCGACTGTTTAAGAGAAGATTCTCTTTCATTGTAAATTCTCTTTCAAATGGTACTCCCTCCTGCCTCCTCCCAAGGGCCTTTAATTGTGCAGTCTACAGGCGTTTGATGAGTATGACAACTTCTTTGAATTAATGCCTTAAGATTATTTATGCGCTGCCTTAATTTTAAAGAGCAAACCTGATAAAAACTAAAACCCTGAGTTCCAGGACTCTATAAAAGAGCTGCAGAATCAGCAGCACTGAGATGGCTATTTTCAGCAAAGGACTATTTCACTAAGACACTTCAAAGAAAAGTGGCAATAAATCATTGCCCATATCAATTACAACTATCACACACTATCCAGTCATAAGGTAAGATTGTCTCTCAGGGTGGAGCTTTCAAAAGCACCTGCTCAACTGAGGCAGAAGGGAGATAGTTTTAGTTACCGAAACTTCCTCTCTATTTCACAATCATGTCTAATTTCAGCTGCACTGATTAGGATTTTATACAATTAAATTTCATATGAAAATCATAGTGATTTTTTTTTTCAAGTACAACCATATGCTTACCAGAGCACATCTGGAAGTTATTTACAAGAGGTAGCTCTATTAAAGCAAGGAGTGTAAGAAAAAAAAAATGGAGACGTCAAATCAGAGTAATGAAGAATATACACTTCAGCGCTAATGACAGCAGCTTCATGCTCCAAAAGCAAGCAGCATTATACGACTAAAACAAGCACCTGACTCTTGTGAACATAAAATCCCTCATCTTCTTCACTGAATAAAATAACAGTCTTTCCCTTGCCTTTCCTTCCCCATCACCCCTACCCCATCATAAGGTAAAGTAGTCATCTCGGAAAAACTGAAGAAACAGTATGGAGGAGAATTATATAATGCTTCTGGTGTTCCAAAGTGATTCATAGACACTTACAAACYACTACAGTCATCCAAGAAATGAAACCACCTCTTGAAGGAAACAAAGCGATTATTTATTAGAGCACTGCACATTTGCTCCGGTCAGTGCATTTGCTCTGGTCATGAATGATTGCTAAATTAAAATAATAAAATGAGAAAATATGAAGAGATAGAATATAGTTTTAACATAGCTGAAAACTGCTCAGGAAAATCGTGAACATTCCTGTAGAAAGCCCACCTGCAGATCAGAAAGGCAGCAAACCGTACTCACAAGTGCTCGGTTATATGCTAAGTCTGTCTCCTAGCTGACAGGGGAGCCCCAAGCAGCAATGGCAGGTGGGGAGCCCCAGT
Source organism: Eudromia elegans (assembly GCA_003342815.1). Taxonomy (NCBI): domain Eukaryota; kingdom Metazoa; phylum Chordata; class Aves; order Tinamiformes; family Tinamidae; genus Eudromia; species Eudromia elegans. Next base: position 3,881,217 of record PTEX01000033.1, read on the forward strand.
CATGAGCTGCTCCAGCATTTCCAACCCCATCTGAGGAAGGCACTCAGCTCACCAAGGCCAGCACCAGGAGCCAGACCAGGGTCACAGGGCCCAAGTAGCACCTGGACACCAGCAGCTAAGTGACTGAGGGTGTGCCTGGTGGTCTTGCTGTGATTCATGTCTTACTACCCAGGGCTTACTATGATTCCTATTGGAAAAGCTTTGCCTTATTATTGGCTAGACTTGGCCTGGAGCTGCAGCAGCTTCACCTCTAATGGGTTGCTGAATCCCACTCCCCTAACCAGGGAAATACTCAACCCCAAATTGAAGAACGTTCAACGTGTACTTTTAGCTCCAGCCAGAGAAAACTCTGAAGGATTTTTGGCCAGACAGAACATACAAACTCTTTAATGGGTGGTTAGCACATAACTTGCTTCTTTTTCTCAATCTTAACCCTGTTCACAAATTGTAGCCCTGTTTGCATGCACTCTGGTGCTCTAGGTTTCACCATATTTTAATTTCACTCATCCCTTAGCTCAAGAAATATGTGAGACAATGTCCTAAAAATAGATATGAAGCCTTCTTCCAAGACAAACTGAAGCAAGGTACAGTTACAATTTGTACTTGTATATATATATTTAGGAATATATCACACTATATGCAAATAAGTATCACGCACATATGTGTATGCATACATATAAAAGGGATGGTAAACAAAAAACAAGTAATTCCATTAGGCTGGTAACTGCATGCTCTCACCAAGGACAGGCTTTAAAACGTAAGCATGCAGGTTTCAGATCCAGGGCAGATCGTTATGGGAAAGCAAGCCCACTGCTGAGAGCAAAACAAAGAAAATTAATATCAGCTACATTCTATTTTAAGATGCTTAGTACTGCTTTATTTGTCAGTCTGAAAAGGGCTCCACTGTGTCAGGCTAGATCACCTCCCAGCACGATGTGACCTTCCTTCAGGGTGGTCACTCAAGTGAAATCAGAAAGTTTCTAGGGCATTTCAGTTTAACAGTAGTAGTTACAGGGTATTTTAGACCCACATTACAGATTTTTTCCAATATGGGTTGCATAAATTTTCCCATCACATTATTCTCTAAAACTCAGCAGTAGTCAAAATTCTACATATGCAAGACAAATACACTCCTGTGAATTGCTGCAAAACAGCAATACTAAGAAAAGTTGATGTAAAGAGCTAGTAAATGAGTATATTATTTCAGTGGAGGAAAGTCCTCATTTTGCTTTCCTTCTCCAACTGCATACAGTCTTTTTCATCTTTATTTATCTATCTAAGTTTCAGGTACATAGAAACTGTTAAGCAGTACCTAGAATGCAACAAGGTTTGAATAAATTACTCTAGTTAAGATCTAATCCTCCTTAGGTATCTTCTTAACTAGGGACATGAGATCCTGATCTTATAACAACCAAGGCAAACTGCTATCACTGGAAGATGTGGCCTCACTAAATCAAATGAAACATGTAATGGCAGTAGATTCATGGCAAGGTCTATTTAAGTCAAGTATTGTTAATCAATGACTTGGATGCAGAGTGCACACTGAGCAAGTTTGCAGATGATGCCAAACTGGGTGGAGTGGCTGACACTTCAGAGGGCTGTGCTGCCATTCAGAGGACCTGGACAGGATGGAGGGTTGGGCAGAGAGGAACCTCACAAGGTTCAATAAGGACAAGTGCAGGGTCCTGCACCTGCACAGCAGTACAGATATCAGTACAAATTAGGGGCTGACCTGCTGGAAAGCAGTTCTGCAGAGAGGGATTTGGGAGTTCTGGTTGACGAGATGTTGACCGTGTTGATTCATGGTCAGTCAGCAATGTGCCCTCATTTCCAGGAAGGCCAGTGGGATCCTAGCCTGCATCAGGAGGAGCGTTGCCAGCAGGTCGAGGGAGGGGATCCTGCCCCTCTACTCAGCCCTGGTGAGGCTGCATCTGGAGTATTGGGTGCAGTTCTGGGCTCCCCAGTACAAGAGAGACATGGAGTTTCTAGAGAGGGTCACGTAGAGCAACAAAGATGATGAAGGCACTGCAGCATCTATTGCATGAGGAAAGACTAAGCGAGCTGGGCCTGTTTAACCTGGAGAAGACTGAGAGCAGATCTGATTCATATGTATAAATACTTGAGGGGAGAATGTAGGGAGGAGGGGGCCAAACTCTTTTCGGTGGTGGTCAGTGAGAGGACAAGGGATAACGAGCATAAATTAAAACACAGGAAGTTTCATCTCCACATCAGAAGAATTTCTTTCTTCTGAAGGTGACAGCCCTGGAACAGGCTGCCCAGAGAGGCTGTGAGTCTCCTTCTCTGCAGATCTTCCAAATTCGCTTTGATGCCCATCTGTGCCAAACACTGTCCTTGCTGGAACAGGAGGGTTGGACTAGATGATCTCTAGAGGTCCCTTCCAACCTTAACCGTTCTGTGATTCTGTGAAGTTGCACATGTCATTCCATTTTCTGAGCCAGGCCACTTCTAGCTGCTTAACTGCCTCCATTTTTTTTGGCTACACTGAATTACAGCACCCTCACATGAGACCACGGCCAAGCTGGGACTACCCAACACCATCTTGTATTTATTTATATACCATATCAGAAAATATATTTCTCCTTTGAAAGTTCACTCTCAATGAGACCTCCATATAAACAAATCCTTTCAATCCTTTTCATATACGGATTTGCTCAGCTGCAAGTGGCGTTTATCTTAGATTTTTAATGTCTCTGAATGGGAGAGGGATAGGAACTTCTCAAAAACAGAATCAACTCTCTGCTGCCCMTGAAGAGGAAAAGGGCACCACTGAAATCAGAAGGGGCAACCACTGACATTAGAAACAAACAGCAGCAGCATAGCTAATGCTTTGGAAAAGATGAATCTGGAGGCTTCCARTGTTTCTCAAGGCAGGCTTGCTTTCATTAACCAGAGTGAATTCAAAGACACTGAGCACTATTTAGCAACAAACAGACCAGTTATGCCTAAGCTGGAGCACATGGAAGGAATGAGGCATGTCATTTACATTAAGCTATGTTCACAGTGCACAAAAAAGGCAAGAACTTAGCATGTTTTCTAAAAGATCGATTCCCAAATGTATTTACTTGTATTTGATTTACACACATTTATTTGCATTCTTTCATTTTACATTTCCTTCTTCCTTTTACATTAACTAGGCTTATTTTCTTTAATTTCATCTTTTACGCATATCAAATATGAACAGGAAGAATTTGTAAGTCTTTGTTGTTGCATTCTGCAATATCCATACCAGACAGAAAATGAGAGCAGAACATGCTCTTCTTGGTCATTTTTTTTTTTTCTTTCTGAAGCTTGACCCATTTCCAGCTTATGGGGCCATTCTTATTGTGTGCCTTACATTCATTTCCATGAGGACAAGGAACYGAGAGCCCCTCTTACCGTGAGGGGTCAGTGCTTCTCTTACAAATCTCACAGCAGGGGAAACAATAAAAATAATTTTTAAAAAAATCATATGCAGCAAACATGTTCTGGCAGTCGTTATTTCTGTTTCTTCAGTTTATTTGCTCTTAATTTCAAATGAAGACCTCAGGACCTGAAAGGAACAAAAGGTCCAACAGATCTGAGGCATACTAATCCTTTCCTCACACAGCTTTATGACATTTCCATTTTTGGTATATATATTTATGGCGAAGGACTCCTAAAATAAAAGCTGAACTACCTTCCCTCGTGTGGGGACATAATGTCCTCTCTTGTATGATTATTATTAACACAAAAAAGTTATTTAATAGTCATACAAAAGTTAATAAACTCCTACCAGTTAAAAATCCCASTGACAACATAACTAACAATTTCTTAAATGCAGCTTCCACATATCTAAAAAGTAGAATATACTTTCATTTTTAAATGTCTCTCTGTCTCCATGTTCCTGCCCCAGAACACCTATAAATATATTTTTAAGGATAGGTACTGAAATTATGAAGAATATAAACAACACCAGCAACTGTTTACCAGTACAAAACAGGAGATTTTGTCTTCAGTTGAAGTCTCCAGTTAAAGCCAACACTTAAATAGCATAGCTTGGAATGTTTGATCACTTTTCAAAGCTGAAGTGATTCCTTAAAATTTCCATGAGAAAGTTTGATTACAAGGTGAGAGTCCCTAAACAACTTCATTAAGAGACACCTACATGAACATTCAATGCCTATATTCAATGCCTATATTCAATGCCTCTTCCAGAGGTCACTATAAAGCAATATTCCATACACTTTTTAAATGGCCATTGTTTGTCTTAGGTAAGCTCTGGTTGAAATAACAAGAGCCTCCATAAAATTAATGAAGAGCTCCACTTTCAACTTACAGCCACTRAACTTGTCAGGCAATCCTTATCCTTATTTCTATAGCTCATTTTTGCCATCTATATGTGAAGGAAAAATTCATAACGCACCCAGAAAATTGCAGTGAAAAATGCTAAATGCTATTATTATAGAACTAATATTAAACCACAGATTTGCAATTCTCCTTTTTAATACTAAGCAAGTGAGGGCAAGGGCACTTCAAGAGGAAGATACATCCTGGAAACATCTGAACACTTAATACAAAAGGAATGACTTTTGTGATTCCATGTTAAAGACCCTAGCAAGGGCTAAGAGAGCTTTTAGGCTTTCAAATGACCTGACTAGTTCTCCAAACAATTCTATGCATTTTTTTTGAACATAGAAAAATCTTGTACAGTTCATCACTGGAGGAAAAAAAAAGTGTCCGGGCATCATGAGTATCATGAATTCTTGACTAATTCTGAGATAAGTCTATTAAGTGACAAAGATTTTTTTTTTTTTGTTTCAACTTTTGGTACTTTTGGTTAAAATAAGGCAAAATATGTACACATAAACACACAGAATGAACTGCCTGGTTTTGCTGCAAATTTCAGCATGTGTTTAATTTAGCTACTATCCTATCTCAATTTCATTTTTACTGAGAATTAGTACATGCTAACTTTGACAGTGCATTGACACAGTATAAATAATCTTTACAATAGAGATAAAAAATGAGTATATAGAACTTAAAAAWAATTTAAAAATATAAAAATATCAGTGACACCTGATGTTTTTGGTGTTTAAAGTTCCACTTATAATTTTAAGTACCCCCACCCAACACGGAACATATCATGGAACATAAGAGAAAGAGGCACAAGCAGCTCTGGAAAAATCCAAGGAGCTATAAAGAAAAAAGAGAAAAAAGAAAGAAAAAAAAAAGAAAGCAAGAAAAGAAAGAAGTGTCTTTAGAACAAGATTCAAGCAGGTAATGAGGTATATATTGTCAGACCCACTCAAAGCAGTATAAAAGGTGGAATTTCAAGAAAGCTGACATACGAAGACTTCTGGCCTTTGAAAGAAAACACTACAGAAAATTGMTTAATTGGTAAAACGGCATTGGGAAGAAGATGTTCAAGACAAAGATAAGCTAAAGATGTAACGGTAAGAACGAGACTCCAGCTGTTTAGACACACCTGTCAGGAAAACAGTAGTTATTTGCTATTGACTGTGCCCTTTGGCCTGGCAAAGGAAAGGCCAGTGATGCAGACATGGCCGAAGACAGCAGAGAAAGATGTGACAAGTATAACAAATACCCTCAATACAAAGGAGGGTTAGACATATTACATGAATTGTTTCTGTGGTTGTCAATTTACAGCATATAGCAGAGAAGAACTAAACAGAAGCATTGTCTATGGGTATTTAGAGCTTAYATATTTACTTTTCCTCACCTGTTTTGCAGAATGAGCAAAGCTACAGGAATAAAAGCATGAAATAAATAGATTATATTCCACTTTAGTTACCCTGAATATAATTGTCACTAAATAACTATAACAAATCAGCAAAAATCTTTCTATTGATGTCACATGAGTTAGGAAGAACCTAGCCAGCTTTTGAGGCTCTCAGTTAAATTTGTGGAACTGGCTTTTAGAAGATGCAGGCAAAACCAAAAACATCAAGCTATTGTATTTTGCACAATTCTCAGTGGTTCTGATCTGGCAGTTCTTCAGATGGAACAAATATGGAAACCCATTTTTACAGCATCTTTTTCAAAGCTAGAACCACTTTGGAAAGATTTGACAGAAATCAAGGAAGGGAAGAAAATCAAGGGAGGGAAGACTTTCTGACACCCACTCACAGCAACAACAGAATTCCCTAAGACTTCACCAGAGCAGAGAGCAGGAGCCTTATGACATGCCCYAATTCAAACATTCAATCACTATTGTGTGATTCAGTACAATTCTACTGCTCTCACCTGCACCAATCGTCATCACCGATCTTCTTCACTTTCACCTAGCAGATTGTCCTATCTCATAGCAAAGAATCATCACTAGTAATGAAAAGACCTTAGAGATAAAGCAGGCCTCAGTCAACCTGCCTTCATCTTTTTATGACTTATGAATTACAAAAAATCTTCTTGTTAAGAATTTCCTGAAGTTGGGTCTAGTATCCAGGGGAAAGAAGGAAACAAAACAAAAGAATTTCTGGTTCAAACCYTTGTCTAATCCTAGTATCAGCTCCTGACATTGTCACAGACACACTGTATATCAGTTTCCGGATTACGAAATCACATCAGGCACCAGATTCCTATCAGGGGGAGAAAGGGAGGGAAAGAGGAGTAATTAAAGAKTTTTATATTTCTATGCTTTTCCTCAGATTGCCATTTGAAGCATTTCTGCAACAAATTTTCCTCCCCCTAGTCTTTTCACTATAGTCTTTTGTCCATCTTCTGTATTCTATGGCCCTCCTATTTCTTAAATTGACCTTCTTTCTCCCAAGAATGCCACCAAAATAAGAGATGATGAGGTGCCTACAGCTTCACAGCAACACTGTCTTCATAAGCGAGCGGTTGCTAGCTACTCATCATTTGGCTCCTTCTGTGGTAGGAACTGCCTATTTGGACAGGAACTGTGTTCCTTTACCACAATTAGACCTATGTACACTGTCTTCCAGGGAGGAAGAAGACATTTAGGCTCAGAAACTGATGCTTCTAGCTTTACATGTCCATCTCTCTGGAGATGAATTGTTATTCAGGCTTTCAACTATGACTCCCATATCAGCTTAGTGAACATCTTAGAATCATTTCACTCTTTACAGATATTCACAGGCATCTGGCAGAAAGAGATGCTAAAAAACAAATCTGTGAGGCTAGCATGTTCTTCTTTAGATTTTGATTCAAGATACCCAGTACCTAGTGACAGAAGAAACAAGGAATTTGAGAACATACATATTTTGATGCTTTCTTGAAGCACACCAGTAAGCAGATACAYATATTTATGAAGTACGAATAGCCCAAACATTTTGTACTCCAAAAGGAGCAGAATATCTGCATTTCCTTTCTTAGGAAAAAGGGAAAAGTAATGTTTCAGATGGTCCTGTGCAGAGGACACTAAATGRCACTAAGACTCTCTTCCTCTTAATCATTAATCAACATTCAGTAAACAATAACTCAGTAAGTCACTCTTCAGGRTCCTTTAGATTGTCTACACATGTCCTAAAGTGTCTCTGCATCTAGCGCCATCTCTTCCATTTTAAAAGTTATGTTTTTCATATATTGGCTATTTTATATATTAGAATATTGGCTATTTATTACTTGGTTATGGAAAACAAATATTAAATCGCTCCACAAGGCAAGCTGGCACCCCTGCCTTCTTTCCTTTGACTCCCTCTTCCCATCACAATGAGTTAATAGCACCTTCTGGACTTCTCTTAAAAGTCAGACACAAGGGCTTGTTATTCTCAGTGTTATAGCTACTATTTCTTGTACACTGTTATTTTTAGAAGTGTTGTCTGGTTGCAACCGTGAAAACCCAAGGATAAAGGATTAAGTGTTTTCCTCCTRCTTTTGCTGATTACTTACATTGTCTTGAACAAGTCATTGAATTGTTCTGTGCCTCAGCACCTATATTCAAGGGAAAGTGCTGTAGCCTCAAAATTAATATGAATTCTGCCACAGGGCTCATCTGCTGAACCTGTCTTTAAATCACAGGGTCTATTCCTACCCATTGCACAGCCTAAACACACTGTGAACACATGTTAGTCGCAGTAATTACAAATTACAGGACCAAGGATAGCTAACACGACCCAATGGGAAACAAAATGCAGAGTGAAACACAGATAATATAGGGTTTGCTGTTCCTCTCACTTGGAGCCACAGCAGCAGTGAGCCGCTATTATGTACAGAGCATCATGTTTCCTGTCTGCTCCTAGGGCAACAGTCAGATTTTTCTCAGTGTGATGTCAGGTTTCCAGAAGCAGCGTTACCCAAACTGCCAGCCTCAAGGACAAGCAGTTAAGCAAGAGCGTGTCACTCCACAGGGAGCCTGTGTGCTTTCCAAGCTAGAATTTAAACTGAAAGGCCAAAGAAAGCAGACCCCCATCAAGGCCAAAGATTAAAATATAATCACTTCCATATGTGCTCTGTGTATAATATGCAGTAATGGCCTGGCATGAAGTTACCTCTCAAATGAGATTTCTCAATTAAGGAAATAGCTTTTCCTGGCAAGCTAAGCATTATTATGTTCTTTCAGAAGCTTCTCTCTTATCATGAGTAAAATGATACATTATCAATGTAAATTCCTCATTCATTAACTCTAAACTGGAAATTCTGCAGCTTTTCAAAGACCATATGACAGAAGCAGTGCAAGGGAAATTCCCTGTTGTAGAACTGTGTATCACAAACAGCTTGTACAGAAGGATGACAAAACACTGGAGACCTCTAGGAACACCAACATTTACCCCTAGCAATAATCAGAAATTCAGATCTCTGTAGGATGTGTTCATTCCTATTCATCATTAATGAGTTTTTTCCTTATTGTAAAAGTTGCTTTCTTCCTGACTTCCCTCACCTTTATCCTTAGTCTCCAGGAACTGGTATACACAAGCTCCATCAACTACTATTGCAAAGGGCATTCATAAGGACTAACACTCATTAGCTAGTAAGGACTTCATTACCTTTCCATGAAAAGGAGCTCTTCACCCTTCGTTTCTTTTTTTTTTTTTTTTTTTCTTTTTCTTAACTTCTCTCARATAGTTTTCCACTGTCTGGTGCTTGCCCATGCACWTTCTCTGAWTTCTTCTCACATATCTCTTTTTGCTCCCTTAGTATCTCCCAGGATATTCTTTTTGGAAACTTCTACTCATGAATATTTCAGCAGGACTTTTGTCTGAGTTACAATGTGATACGTTATTGGAACTGTTCTATTTTTATTACTTTCCTGTTTATGATATCCTTCCTTTTCTATAATTTCTAATGAAATCTTTGCCTTCTCTTCCCCTCTATACATATCACACTCATAACAGAAGGAGAGATTGGAGACCAGAGAGACAGTCACATTAATTTCTTTTGATATTGTTTCCCATTTTACTAGGAAAGTCCCCACCAYGCCAGCAGCACAAGGAAACAATGTGATTTAAGCTATGTATTATTTAAAACTGAGAGCAAAGCATCATGAAATAATGCAGGATGGAAATGCATAAATAGGTCCTCGGACTCCTATGGCAAAGCTGACTGAGCTTCAGCAGATAAGACAGGAAACTCTAAAGCTTTTGTGTTGTTGGCCCCTGTGGATAACAGCAGGCGCCTATGCACATCTGCTGGCTTAATATAAGTTACTCTGTATAACATGAGCTTCAACTCTGCACCCTACTGCTTGTGCAGGTGTTGTAGTTTACAGGCAGGGAAACTCACTCTTCTCCTTTCCTCAGCTGTTTGTTCATCCAGTTAAGCATCTGTTGTTGTGCTTTGCTACTTGACACAACTGTARTTTTCCCATTTAATTTAGAAAATGTAACAGCTGCAGTTCAGAAACCAGGTTCACCTCAAGGAAACATCTGAATGAAGCAGAGCTCATTTTGGTCTTCTTAGCACCCTTAGCCCATCATATTTTCTTTCTGTAGCTAGTGGGGGGAGAGGTGGGGAGAGAATCGTAAAGGAAGGCAGAGCCATCCTCATCTCAACAACTTGTTGTTGTTGTTGAGTGATAAATCTTCCAGGAGATTACGAATTCTKCTGACAGTTTCTAAAGTAGCTGCTACTGATCTACTTTTGTAAAAAGGACCTGTCTTTCAAGTATGAATAAAAACGCATTCATGGAAAGAGGGAAAGGAATGGTTCTGTACCTTTGAATATCAGAAGTTAAAAAGAAATAAAATTATATAATCTCAAAGCTATATTTGACCCAGTTCTACTCTGAAATCCCCTCAGTCAAAATGCCCATGACTTCTTAATTGACATTCACGCACAGCTGCAGTGTAACACCACTGACTGCTGGAACAAAAGGTCAGGAAAATTTCTATATAAAGTCAAATACTGAGCTCTGCCTTATGATCCCAGGAGGCTCCTGAGGAACAAAAGCATCAATAATCTAAGGGGGTCTGAATGGCAGATCCTGGTGGTACATGAGCAGTAGAGGGAAGCTTTGAGCATGTGCAAAAGTGCAAAGCAAAGACATGGTGAATCAAAGAATGATACACTTACTGCAGTGTCAGAATGAGCTCAACTGTTTCTGCTTAACAAAAAGATGTTCGSCATTTCCTGATGGGCAGAAGGACCAAAACAATTTTGTGTTCTTGTCTATCTGGGAGTGAACTTTCATTAAACAAGAGAGGAACTTATTGAAATGACTTCTGAAAACAACTATAGTTACTCACATAAAATGGAGGAGATACTCTTATAAGAAAATCGCTCTCCCCTCCCTCTTTCCTTTTTTTTAATTTTATTTTATTAGAGAAAAATAGGAAAAGGATCATACAGTCCAAGACACTGGAACATTCTCTAATTTATATTGTTCAACCATAAACAGAAAAAAATAAGAGAGAAAAAAGAAAAAAGAAACATTGAGATCAGTAACAGAATCCAAATTTCCTGGTTTTGCCTCTTCTTTCCCATCCTGCAAGTAAACTTTATMTGCAGAAGGAGCAACCATTCTGCATACAGCAGGCAAGGCACAGAAATCCCACAATGAAATATTGCAGGAAAACAATGAAAGGATATTTTTTGTTGCCCTGCTGCCACCCTCCATCCTCTCCATTATGTAGTTTGCCCGGATAGTTTGTCAGAAGCACCTTCATCTCCTTTGCAATTACAAATCCTGAAAGCAGGCAAGTCTGACAACTCATGGACATTTCCCAGAAACCAGTACAATACATTTAAAGCAACTCTCAGTTTGTTTTTGTATTCAGGGTCCTCACTGGCGAAATTCATGTCTTTGAAGGATTTATGATAAACAGTCACAAGATTCAATACTTAAATTCACATGATTGAGAAAGTACTCAAGACTTGTGTCCTTTACACTAACTATCCAACTCTTATTCACTGAATGATGCAATACCTCYTAAAAGTAGGAGCCAGCGTCATCAGTCAGTGTGAAGGAAACTATTGTTCAGCCTCAGGACTTCTCGGCTAACTCAGTTTTTTTACTGTGACTGATTAAGCGCCAGCTCTGCTCCACCGAGAGCAGAAATTAAAGCAGTAGCTCACATCCTAGGCAATCCAACAACCAAAAAGGTCTTCACCTTTCTCATCTGAGTATACTAAACTCCAGGCAGGTCTTTTGGGGAAGTGCGGTCAGTCCCACTCATAAACAGATTATTTATTTTTAACTGGTCTGAGGAAAGGTGGAAGAAAAAGCCTACAGACTAAAGATCTGAATCCATTTCTAAGGAGGTAGGAAGGAAGTAGCTGGCCCTACTCTTGCTTCAGTAAGTGGACTTAAACACACAGGGTTGGCAAGGCCTAAGCCAAACTCACCTTTATTATTTCTTATAGGATAGATTAAGTGACATCCATTCATCCCCCAACTCCATCCACTTTTGGTATCCTATTCTCAGATCTCCAAGTCTGCAGGTATCAAAGATGAATCCCAGCTTTAAATGAAAATATAAATAGAGAAGAAAGTAACYCCGGAAACGATTATCATTCTAAGACTGCATTATTTTATATTAGGTCTTAGCTTGCACTTCAGTCRTATTTGTGTGCTTTCCAACAGTGCTTTAAGCAAGATGACTAATATCATGTGTGATTCACTGTCACCATCCCGTTGGAGGACTCTGCAGTGTGCTCTTTTGGCAGAAAGCTTGCTTACTTCTGTCTGATTTAGCGYAGATGAGACAAAGCAGTCATTGTATTTGGGAGAAGGATGTGGGAGGTTTGCTGACGTTTCTTTGGGGTTTTCCACCCAAGCACTGCACGATGTTYTGCATTATATATAACAGCATTGCCTATGTCCCAGCAGGCTGCACTCAGCAGTCAGCACTGSTGTGGGTTTCTCTGCCTCACACTCTTTCGTGTTGCAGAATTGTACCTCTAGTTTCACAGAAGCGCCATTTCACTGTCCCAAGATATCTGGATCTCATACACAAACTAAACTGCTCCTCAAGGTAGGAAGAGGACAAAGACAATTCTCCACAGTTCTCATGAATAACATATTTCTACTGCAACTTGTGAAACAACAAAAGTTAAATGAATTGCTCATTTATTGCAAATGAGACTTTTTTTTTCTTTTTTCTTTTTTTTATGTTTTACCCATTCTTTTGCCTGCCAATATCTTCTCACAGAACCCTTGCTAACAAATGTAAAGTTAACTAACTGCACCTGCTGCCATTCTGTCAGAAAAGATGCAAAATTCTTTATTTGCAATCCCATCAGTTGAGAAAGGAAGAGGTTGCCTAGTATAGCTCTTGGGAGAAAATCTCTAGAGAAGTTTTATGTGCTGCCAGTAGAGTAAGATTGATATACTGGTGAATTAAACTGCTAGGCAGTATGTTAAATTTTTGAAGTCCACAGCAGTAGAGCTCCTCTTGTTAAATGTAAAGGTTTAGAAAGAAGGATCGAACTAGTAAGAATAAAAGTATTAATTACACATTTAAAAGACTTAATGTTATACAGACAAAGCCAGGTCCTTTGTGACCTGATTCACAGAATTGTTGAAGTTGGAAGGGACCTCTGGAGATGATTCAGCCCAACCCACCTACATAGACCAGCATCAGCTACAGTAGGTTGCTACATCAACTACAGTAGGGTTTTGAGTGTCTCCAAAGCAACAAATTTCCATATTCGATCATCTCATGGAAAAGTGTTTTATGTTTAATACAATTTCTTGTATTTCAGTTTTTGCCCTTTGCCTCTTGTCCTTTCACTAGACACTAGCAAGAGTCTTGATCCATCTTCTTAACTCCCTACCATCAAAGTATATGAATACCTGATCAGATCACCCTGAGCCTTCTCTTCTCCGGGTTAAACAATCCCAGTTCTCTCAGCCTCTCCTCAAACATTTCTCTCCAAACCTTAATCATCTTCACAGCCCTCTACTGAACCTGCTGCTGTATGTCCATGCCTTTCTTGTATCAGGAAGCCCAGAACCGGGCAAGGCATGCTAGACGTGGTCKCACCAGTGTGAGGCAGAGTAGAAGAACCACTTCCCTTGATCAGCCTGCTGGCACGCTCTTCCTAATTTGGATTAGAGGCTGATTGCTCTTTTCGCCACAAGGGCTCATAGTTAACTATGTTAACTACCTAGACCTGCAGGTCTTTCTCTAAAATTTTCCTCCCAGCCAGACAGCCTCCAGCCTGTACTGGTGGCTGGAATTACTTCTCCCTGGGTGCGGGAGGTGACATTTCTTTGTAGAACTTCATGAGGCTCCTCTCTATCTATTTCTCCAGCCAGTTGAGGTCTTTCTGAATGCCAGCATAACATGTTGGCRTATCGATTGCTCCTCCCCATTCTGTATCATCTGCAAGTTTATTGGGGGGAACACTCTCCTATMATCTGGATCAGGAAGATATAAAAGAATATCAACCTCCATATAGCCACATGGGAGGCCTCACCAGCAAGTGGCCTCCAGCTGGACTTCATGCTGGTCAAAACCCTCTCAGCCCATCAGTTCATCCAGTTTTCAGTCTGCTTCACTGTTGGCTTACTTAATCTGTTCTTCATTTGCTATGAGGATGCTTTTGGGAAACATCCATTGTAATACCCACTGAAGTCCTCTTCGCAAGCTAATTTCCTTAATACTAATACAGCAGCACTCCACTGCAAGGAGCTTGGACCTAGAAACACAGGATTAACCTCTACCTGCCCTAAGGAGAATAAAAGTAGCTTCTGCAGAATTTCTGAATAATAATATTGACTCCTCTAATTTTCAATGTGGTCATTCTCTCCCTTGTGTGTGCTTTTTTTTGTTTGTTTGTTTGTTTGTTTTTCCCTTCATACTTCTATCATGCTATTCTTGCTATAGATTTACTCACATTCATCCTTGCTTCTGTTTTAATTTAAAAAAAAGAGTAGTCTTTGTGAAACCCCACAGACCACCACCACARCACTATTGATTTTATCTGAATGTCCTCCTCTTGTCCCTGTTTTGCAGCAGCTGAAATAACWAGCTGGCTACCTCCTCTCATCTTGCTTTCATTCTGTGTCTTTCCTTGTCAAACCTTAATCAATGATGTAGTGTATAGCAGAGTCCATTGCTTAGGTATCCATCATCACAATGTGTTAATCATACATGCTACTTATTTTGACKTTTTCAGGAGATTTATGAAACTGCCAAATCCCCAACTTTAATAATATAACAGTTCACATACTACTGCACACWGCAGGGTTATACGCCTAACATCCTTTTTTAGAAGAACATTTGTGTGTATATACATATTGGTACGTATATTTTTAAYTTACCTAGCTATAAAAATGATGCTACAGATTTTTGCATACATGCCTTCCCACAAAGGGTTATTTCCAGAACCATYATCTCCAACGACATGGTACAGCATGGAAATAAAAAAACCCAGAAACATTAAAAAAAAACCCAAAACACTTTCATATTCTGGTCCGGAGATACTCATAGCACAAAGGTCAATTGCTCACTCAATTACAAGTATCTTTGAAAGAACTTCATTATCATCAATCTTACTTTGCCCTGGCATCTCAGATTTGATTCTGTGATATCAAACACACCTCCCATTAAAAACACTGCCTTTTATTARTCTTTATTAATTTGGAAAAAAGTGTTTATAGATATAAAAGCAACTTGCTCCTGTGTAAGTTTGATGTGTGTGGATTTTATTGCTGCACTAGCATCAGCCTGGAATTCAATTAATAATAAAAAAGAGGCCTTCTTCACTACACAGGAGTACTGCATAAACAAACTAGGGCCAAATTATCATATTCATTATATTTTGTTAAAAATATTGTCTTAAAGGAAGACAAAGTAGTAGCAGAGATAAAAAACAAAACATCAGAAATTCCATTCAAGTGCAAGTGTCAGAATTATTTACTGCCACTGGGTGATGCAACCCTTAGGTTCCTTAAATTCATACTGAGGAATGTACCTAGTTCAGCCTCAACACTGAAAAGAAAATTACATCAAAAGAAAAATGTTCTTAAAAGTGGCTGCAGGAATTTAGTCTAGGTAGACTTTCTGCACGCTGTTAAAAGGCAGTGCAAGTAGAAGGTAAGACAGTAATTCCACAAAGAGTAAACTTATCTAAAGCATCTCATCAGTTATTTCTGTTAAGAATATGAATATAGTATTGATATAGACTGATAAAAAAAAATTATTCAGTTAAAACTCTCATTTAAAAAAATCCTCATATTCTTTTAAGTCCCACAAGTTCTCATTTCTTTTTTACCTGTGTTTGTAGTTTGCCTACCCAGTAGTGCTATGAGGGGCTGTCATGAAAGAATAAATCCTTCCTTTCACTTGGCTTATTACCAAGTTCCCTATATTTTACACGTGACACTTCACATAGGCATACAGTGAAGAAAATTTCAGRATGATTTTGACACAACAATTATTTTTGTGAAGTGTGTCTAAGAAAGTCCAAATTGCACTAAGATGAAAAGAATGACCTGCTTTTGAGAGTTACAGAGGTGTATGGAGTGAGCACTGGGACAAGTGGATTATGTACAATGGAGTATTGGGACAAYTTACACGCAGCAAAAATGATGAGGCAGCTAAAGAGGCAGGTATGTTACCCATGACATCACTTGCCATCCTGAGTCAAAATTTATAATGTATTCAACTCCTCCACCATGCTCTAAAGTTCATGGAAATMCTGCTAATTCAAAACTAGAAACTATATTTTAACTGGTTTTTTTTATTGTCTTTTTCTTATCAGTATAATTTACACTTAGCTCCCTAAGGCATCTGAGAGTACAAATTGTATCCCAGAGATTGACTGAGGAATAAAGGCAAAKGGGAAGAGAGTAAGAAAAGTAGATTTTGGCAAGAAAACCACAGGAAAGAATAAGATTAATAGGTGAGCGATTGGATAGTGACAAAGGTTGTCTAAAGGCATCTTTATTGACATCTGAAATAAAAAGAGAGAGTGAGAACAGTAAATTATATCTATTTAGTTCAGAGTGCTAGGCATCTTCTTTAATAGTAATAATTAATTCAGTTCAGTAGCAAAAGAGTTGATTTTGGTAGGGAGGGGATAAAGTTTGACAGTCTTGCCTAGATCACACTCAAAATAGAATTACAACAGGAAGGGGGAGATAGGAGGAAAACACTCTGTTCTTTGAGATTACACTATTTCAATGACACAAAATGTAATTGACTTTGAAATATTACTTTAATCTTTAAATTAATTAAATTAAAAAAATTAAAAATTTGGAAAAAAAAAGTTTGAAATGCTTCAGCATATAAGCTTAAAGTGCTTTAGCTCTCTAAGAATAATCYTCCTGGTCAAGATCTCAGTTATAGTCAAACTGTAAAACATTTGGGTCCTATATGCTATTAATAAAAGCACAATTTTACTGTTACACTGTACAATTATATGTAATTATAAATAATTACAAAAAATACCTCATATCTTAGACATTTGGGTCCTCCCTCAAAAAATGCAGATCTCCACAAGGAATTGCCAGTTAGAGTGTGATACCCTCAGGAGATTCTAATAAGTCCACTAACATTTTCTATTTTAATAAGCTAACTGTAGAGAAGTATAAAACCACTAACAACATTCGTGAAGCATAAGGAGTGGTGGAACAGTAAATAATGATGAGGACAGGTCAATYGCAACATGCAACCTGAGCCTCCTGAGGAGCGCCCGGCACTCTGTGGGTCACACAGGAGGCTAACCCTGTGCTCCTCGCCTCTCCCCAGTGCCCTGTAATTTGTGCTTGGCACAGGCTAATGCAGCTACACACTTGCATAGCGTGTCCTCAGCCCGAGCTGACAGTAGCTTGTGATTGGCTGCATGTATGCTCAGCCTGTGCTCCAAATAGCCTCACCTTGCCAAAAGGGGATTTTAACACTGGCAAAATTCAAGCTACCCCTGGATCAAGAAATACAATAGGACTGTACAGTCTCAAGTCTGCTGTGGCTCACCAGAGATAACCGCATGCAATGATGCAAGGAGTGAAGARAAGAGACAGAAGTTCAAACTTTCTTGCAGTAACAAATAGAGGTGACTTGCAGAAATAGAATGAGGACAGAGGAAAATACCAGGCCATGGAAATGAGGGAGGTATGGCAAGGGAATATAGTGCATAATAGTCTCATTTGGCCTTGAATTAAGTTTTAAGAAAAGTCAAAGATAAGTAGATTAATATAAAGTAGGATGGARAGCTTAGGAACATATTTTATACCTGTGAAAGAGCTGCAGTGAAATGTTCCTCAAATGGCAAGACAGGCAGAGAAAAACCTACATCAAGGTTTTCAAAGGCCTATTTCTCTAAGATTTCTTTTTCTATACTCCAAGGAATAGTTCTGTCTCATAATAGTCTGTGAAAATGCCTGGGGTTATTACTGCTATTCCTACTACAGTAGTATCAAAGGATCCCATGAAAGGATTTGAATCTTATTTCTCTAAATATGATCCAAAAAGTAATAGAAAAAAACAGTTTACATCTCAGAAACTGTCAATTTAGGAATTAGGGAGTATATGTATGAACTGAGGGAGGGGAAGAGGCTGGTAGCTGAGACTGAGCATTTCTTAAACTACTTCACACATCAGTTCTTTTGAAAAAAAAAATTATATATATCACTTTGCCCCAAGAGAAGCACACTTTCAAGCATTTTCACTGAGTGGCCTGAGCACTAGGTTTGAAATCCAAGACTCACTTCCAATTTGACAAGATTGTCAGCRTTTTAACACTCAGAAAACACACACTTTGCTAAGTTTCACAGTCTTCCATTAGTCCACGGAGTAGAAGGCAGGGCACAGCTAGAGACAGTAACCCAAGTTCAAGCTCCTCATGAACTTCAGGAAGACGTCAGGAGTTGGCAAACTTGCCTCACACTGGACTATGTCTTACTGACATTCTAGGCTCCATCTCCACTAACATAACATCTCCATTAACACCATCCTACAGGCTTCCATGAACATGTGGTATGTCCCATCTTCTTCACTGTCACATTACCTGTTGGATGATGCCATGTGTAGTCTSCTTCTCACCTCTCTTTCAATCAACCTATTTTTGGCATGTTTTTTTCACAGAATGGTTGAGGTTGGAAGGGCCCTCTAGAWATCATCTAGTCCAACCCCCCTGCTCCAGCAGGAACACCYAGAGCTTGGCTAAACAGGCCCAGGTYGCTCAGTCTGTCCTCATATGATAGATGCTCCAGTCCCTTAATCATCTTCGTTGCTCATTGCTGGACCCTCTCTAGAAGCTCCACATCCCTCTTGTACTGGGAAGCCCAGAACTGCACACAATACTCCAGGTACGGCCTGACCAGAGACAAGTGGCGTGGCAGGATCTCCTCCCTCGCCCTGCTGACAAGAGTTTTTCCCTAACTAAACTCTGATTCTGCCACATTCCCTTCAGCAGGGACCCTTGTGTTCCTTTAGGGATTTCAGGAGCCCCAGAATATACAAGAGTCTGCAACAAGCAGGATAAGCGTTTTCGGGGCACCTGTGATCAAAGATATCATAGCATGTTCTACAGGAGAAAACACTCCCAGTTTCCTCTTAGCTGCAGTAGGGAGAATCTCTGTACTAGYGAGAAAAATGCTATTTTGACTTTAAGAAAATACGGAAACTCGGTGTTCCTTCATGTTACTACTTTATAAATGCACAGAAGTGTCTGTTCACTAAATCTYTCTAAAACGTATTTTTAAATATCACTATATGTCACATACATGTACATACATGTCTATACAAAGTATGATATCTGTGTATATCTATGTAGATATAAACATTCTCTTAGTATAATATCACCAAGGAGATTTTATTGTCAATTGCCCAGGTRGGTAAAATTCATTTATAGCACAATATTTTCAGTTACGGACTCCACAAAGAATTCTACCTTTAAATTGCATARAATTGCATCCATTTTATAAAATTTCACAGTGGATCATGTGCCAATAGAGATTTTATAAAATACTGTCTCTTTGCTTCTTCATGTCTTGTGTGAAACTAAAAGCAGAATATTAGCATGAATATTATTTTAATTAAAATTTATGTTAGTGCAAGAMCAGGAAGAACAATACACTATACTGTGGTATACAAATTGGTACCAAGCACATGCAATAATCTATTTTTCTGTTCCCTCCCTCTGATCCTGTAAATTGAAAATAAACACAATGTTCTTGGCAGTGAGACTTTTGAGAAATAATTTGCTCATGTATTCAAAACCGAAAGAAAACAAGCAGACTTGCAACAATCAAGCCATTCTTCTTGCCCGCTGTTTCATTTAGTGAATAATTTTGATAAGTTAAATGCAAATATGACATACAGGAATCTATGGAAATAATTACTGCTAAAGTTAGTGCAAGTCTCTGCTAACATATAGTATATAYTGAAATGTAAAAATATTGGGACTGCACACTTTTTCAGAGACTGAATAGTAGGAAAGCTGTTCAGAAAAGAATTAAAAAGGACATTAATATTTCTATCTCACATAGAATATAAATGAGAGAGAATACACTAAGCAAAATTCACTGAATTGACAGGAACCAGGAAAGTTAAACAAATTTAGTATAATGTAATTCTACAATCTAATAAAAATTACTAGTACTATCCTTCAAAGTTAAATACTTTTAAAAGGGTTAATAAGAMCAAGAGCAAAGCACACAGTAATGGAGGAATTTCTTCATTTCAATTTCAAGGAGATGTGGTGGGACAGCTCTCATGACTRGCTTGTGGCTTTAGGCTTTTCAGGAGGGACAGGCCAGGACAGCGAGATGGTGGAGTCGCTCTTTACGTGAGAGAGCAACTGSAGCATATGGAGCTCAGCATAGGGGACGAAGGARCAGATCAAGAGCCCCTGGCTGAGGACTAAAAGGCAGGCCAGCAGGRGTGRCACAGTCATGGGAGTTTACTACAGGCCTCCTGACCATGATGAGGAACTGAATGAAGCTTCCACAGACAGCTGCAAGAAACCTCARGATCACRGGCCCTGCTCATAGAATCACAGAATGCTTAAGGTTGGAAGGGACCTCTAGARGTCATCTAGTCCAACCCCTCTGAACACACAGGGTCACCTACAGCACGTRGCACAGGGTGGCGTCCAGGYGGGTTTTGAAGATCTCCAGTGGAGACTCCACAACTTCTCCGGGCAGCCTGTTCCAGTGCTCTGTCACCCTCACCATTAAGAAATTCTTCCTCAAGTTCCTGTGGAACTTTTGATGTCACAATTTGTGTCCRTTTCCTCTAGTCCTATCAGTGGCCTTCACTGAGGAAGAGGCCAGCCCCATCCTCCTCACTCCCTTTCTTGAGATATTTATATAAATTGATCAGATCCCCTCTCAGTCTTCTCTTCTCCAGGCTGAACAGGCCCAGCTCTCTCAGCCTTT
>PTEX01000033.1:3902376-3919626 GCA_003342815.1 Eudromia elegans
GGCTGTCAGCTGCTCCTCTCAGTTTGGTATCATCAGCAAACTTGCTGAGGGAGCACTCCATCCCTTCATCCAGGTCGTTAATGAATAAATTGAACAGGACTGGATCAAGGACTGACCCCTGGAGGACACCACTAACCACAGGTCTCCAACTGGACTCTGCACTCTAGTCCTTATGGATATCAGAGCTATCCAAGAGATACCAGAATCATSACTTTCATCACTATCATTTTCAAAATTTTCCAAAGTCATGTGCAAAAAATACAAGAATGTTTTGACTCTATAAAGTATTATTCCAGAGATGCAGTATTGTTATCTGAGAGAGAAAAAAAAAACCAACAGCCTAAAAACATTACTTTGAAGACTTTTATTGAACAGTAATGCAGAAATCATTATTTAAGAAGCTGAGTGGCAAGATTTTTGCTAAAATTATCGTAAGGCAGAGAAAATTGGGGGTAGAAGAGGACAAGAGAGCTGCCAGTTGACAGACCCTTGTTAGCCAACAGTCTCTATAGCCCTTACGTCCATAGCTGTAAAAAGTGGGACTCGGAATGCCACAAGCTATAGTAGCAAAGCACCTGGCTTTGCTTCTAACTTACTTGCTTTGCTACTACCTTACAGAACAAATGACCAAAATGCATCTGTAGTGATAACTACCATGGTCAGTTTATGTCAGGGTAATGAGGCTTTCCCACTGACTGGCATTGGCTCCCTGAAGGACATAAGAGCTGACAGAGGAGGAATTATGTCCTATTTCCTATCTATTTGCGTGTTCTTAGGGGAATGCAAGGAACAGATGTAATAAAAATATCTCAGTAAAAAATATTTCTCTCCAAAGCATTTTTTTTTCCACAGATGTTACTACACTTTTCACCCAAGTTCATACCCTGTTTTGTTTTCTTCAACTAGATTTTCAGTTCAGAACTGACAACCACACAAATGCAATTGTTGCCTGCTAAGGATATGCACAGAACATGAGAGCATCTCAGAGTTGTTTCTCAAAGACTCAGTCCTATTTGAATCAAATCTATTTGGTTGTTGACACTGTTTCGAGAAGAGGTAAAATATTTCCAAATGTACTCTAGGCTGAAAAAARTATATTTCAGAAAAGTCATATAAATCATAGTTATTATTAGCAAAAATTATCATGCATGAGTAACATAAGTAAAGATTATCRGGAAAATGCCGAATACACTTACACCCACAAATGCTGCAATTCATCCTGAAGGCAAACACCAGAAGCTATTTCCTTCCCAGTTTCAGGTTTTGCCATGATTTATTTTTAAAGAAAGTTCACAGATGTACTTTGCTAATACCCTCATTAAAGCATACCTGAACAGAATAATTAACAGCCTCTCTGGTCTCCCTCAGCTAGATCAGTAGTCATCAGTGACAAAAGATCAGCTCACATCAAACAGATAAAAGATTTTTCCCTCAAGAGTATACGATTAATGCCCGACTACTGACAAGGAAGTACACACTGTGCAGCATTATGTCCTTGAAATGTGTAAATGCTCATCTGCAGTGGAAAATGGGTTGTTAAGCAACGCTGGATAGTGCAAACAAGACATTGTTGTCCTTTATCGGTCTTTGGATGAACAAGAGAAGAATTTATAGCAAGGAATAATCCATGCCCACTACAAATTACCAGTCTTTATCGTCACTCCTGTGTCCATAGTTCATTTTCTAGAGGATAAAACACACACAAAAAAGCTCAAACAATCCAAACAAACAAAAAACCAAAACACACATACACACAAAAGTTGAGTAACATACCTGTCTAYGAAAAAGAGAATTAAAGGCACTTTTTTTAGTATTAAAGCAAGTTTGACAGTTACCTACAGTAGAGAAATATTACTTAAAGTAATAAACAATATATGTCACAGGAGTTAGAATATTTTTCTCTAAAGAAATCTTGCAAGTATACTTGATTTGGGGAAATACAGTGATGTTTTAYTCCCTTATCATTGCTGCAATTAAGTATCCCTCAGAACAGTAAGCCAGTTTGCTCATTAGACAAGTGCTGTGCACAGGTGACCTATATTTAACAACACCTGCATCCCCCTCTCCACACTCCCTCCCACACACACGCGAAAAAAGACAAAACAACTACACCTATATGCCTTATGAAAATAACCTTGAAATCATTAAGCAATTCAAGCTGGCTTTTGCTACACAGAGGATGCACTCCATTTCTACATCAGTATTAAAGATRTATTTTTATTTATATAAATAACATCATTATATGTATATTTTTTTAATTTTTGTTTAGACCTATACATATGTTGTCTTGTTACTATCAATTATTTCCTGAGAAGCAAACATACAAGTGGGCACTGCAGTGCCACACAGCAGATACACCCTTCATCAYGACAAACGCAGCAAAGGGATTCCTCCTGCATGTTCCCACAGTAACACAACTTATCTCTAGCAAGGGAGCGTCATTAGTGTCTGCCCTAAGCCTTATATCTACCACCTCAACACCAAGAAGGAAAAGTAAGGTAAACTACTACTGTGGCCAGAAAGCAGGTGACTGGTGGATCAAGTATTTCCTTGCCAAGAGTACTGGCAAAATAGTGATCCACTTCTCCATACTTACAGAAGTCCTCTCCTCCCTTTTCTCATTGCCTGTGTTCAGGGGACGTGCAGTGCCTGGCAAGACTGAAGGACATCCCTGCCAAAGAGCATGGTACCATCCTGCCCACAACTSCTTCTACCAGCCACAAACGCTGTTCACTAAAGGAACTTTTAGTGAACTAARAGAAAAACATATTGAGCCTCCAGAAATTAGTGTGGTATCAAAGATCCCATAAATATAGGTTGAAGTAAGAAAATATATTTTAAATTATGGTAGTAAGATAAGAAAAAGGAGTAATTTGAAAAGAAAAAAATCCCACGATTTTCTGTTTCGTTATTCAGGAAACTGCAGTATGAGTCAGTGATAGTGCTAAACCAGTGAGAAAGCCAGTATTTTCTCCAGTTATTACTATGGCAATACAAAGGACACGGCACTGTCACAAGATATGATGGCGCTATTAAAATAGCACAGTAAGTGCCGTTATAAAAAACTCTGAGTGAATGCAGGGCCGTGTCAGTCCCTCAGAGGATGTTTCGTTCATGGATATTCCCATGCTTCAGGAGAGCTTTAAATGTCTCAGACAAAGCTATTTCCAGCTCATTCTCTGGAATTATTTCAGATTCATTTAGGTGTCAGCAGTTATGGATTTGCTTTTGAAAACTTCCAGCTCATCTTCTCTACTTGAGCCAAAATCACAAGGTSCTAAAAGACTTATATCACATTTGTTTTTATTACAACAGATCAATGCTACATACAGTGACATAGCAGCAGAACTGGGCTGAGAGAGAAGCTGCACAAAAAAAGAAAAATTGCTGTTGGTTGCACACTTGTTGAAAAATGGCAGATGGAAAGGACAGCATATTGTGTACTTGCAGTCTTTTACCCCTTCCCTACCAAACTACCAGCTATTCACAACAATAGTACTGTCAGGAGTTAACACGTGGTAAGAAATCCTATCTATTAATATATACTAATATAACCAACTAGACTACTGTAAAGCTCTGTATTATGAGTCAGAAGGAAGAGCGCATTTTCCACTGAGGATRTGGGAACTATTAAGGCCTGAACGTTATGTTCTAGAAGCAATTGATTTCTCTTTAAATCTACATATGAAGAAATGATTTCTGCTGTTACAGAAACACTGAATGTGTGTTACTGATCTGCATGATGTCCATTCAAAAATAGAACAAAACAAAAATCAACAAAAGAATACACTGTCAGCCTCTCTTAAATTTAACCACAGAATTCTGAATTATGCATTTTTTTTCTTTAGACAAAGAAGTGCCCTTTCTATTAATTGCATTTTTTGTATCTCTCCTTCTGAAATATTTGAGAATGTCACATAAGGCATTCTTAATTGTCACACACTTATAGCTATCTTTAGAATTAGCATTTTATCATCCTACTCAAAGACCCATATCAGTATTGCTATACTTCCTATAATATCTTTGCTGAGATGTTCTTTCTTATTTCACCTGTATCTGCTAAGAAAAATTATATGTTTAACTGAAGTTTCCACAGGCTTTATTTCTGAAAACAATAAATATGGCAATAAATGTGTATTTAGTTGAAAGCAAATATATGTGAAAGGGGCCATTCGTTAGGACACCCTTCATTCAAATTAAGATGATAAAGGCTGTAATTACTGTTAATGTACTGTAATAATATTATTTCTATCAACTTTCTGGCAAGACAAGAGCTTGAACAAAGTCATTACAAATTTAAATACACATAGTGTATATATTTCAGCATGTTTCTTTTTTTTTTTTCCTTTTTTCCTTGCACTTATTCTCACTGATCCCCACTTGACAGTAGTTTAAAAAAAAAAAGGCAAACAAAAAGACCTTACTATTTTCATGACAAGTAATTTTTGAGGACACATATTTATAAGAGAGGAGACAGAAGCAAATTGTGAGACACCATTATTTTGAAAATATGGCATTAATTCAGAATTAAAGAGAATATCAAACAGCCCAAGAAATGACAACGTCTAAGCCATTGTCACATTTTAAAATATCTTACAACTCAAAAGGAATTTTTAAAAGAACTTAAAGGTGTTAAGAGAAAAAAGGTTGGACTTTTTAAGTAAGTTAGAAAAGTTTGATACTGTATAAACAGCTTCATGAGAAGATCTTTGCATTGACATCATTCACCACAAATAGGAAACAATATGCAGAGTCAGCTAATTAGAAGCAAGCTGAGGTATTAATAAAGTGCAAAGCTGGAAAAAATTTCAAACTTTAACATGAAATGCATATTTCTGCACAGCAACATAATACATCAAATCAGACAACAATGCTCTTGGATATAACAATAAGCAGTGTACTAAAAAGTAGGTGATTCAAAAGGGGAATCTAGCAGAATCCATCTCACTTCCAGCATTAAATTATTCACTGCCCTGTAATTATTGCTACTCCCCATTTCCCTACTACATCCCTACAGAACAAATTTTTATTTTTTATTTTCATTAGATTTTCAGGCTTTTACATTTTACACTTTAAACTCTACATTCTATTCTTCTTCACAAAAGAATAAAAATGACAACTTAATTTCTCTCCTGCTTAAAGATAATAGATTTACCAGATAGTCCTTTTATTTTCACTCTGATTAAACAACTTCATCAGTGATGTATTTAAAATTACATCCCTGTACATCATAGTCATGCAACTGGTTAATGATGATAAGGAGGAAAAAGGAGGACCTGATGCTTTTTCCTCAATACTGTGCACTGTATTCACTAGCAATGATTATGAGAGTTGTGTGCTACTTGAAAAGTAGATATAATTTTTCCACCACATGTTTAATTACATACTTCAGACTGATAGCAAATATAATTTGGTACAGAAAGTGTAAAATAATATTGTAGTTTGATGGAGAGAAGAACATCACGTGGACACACAGTGGGATTTGAACAGCAAAAGCTACTTTTCAAAGTGACATGAAGTTGAAAATTTAAGGAGACAAGAGTCAAGAGAGAAATGCTCGTGACATCCATTATAATATTTTGTAGGAGCTCCATTTAACTAAAATATAAATTATCTCATTACTAACACTGGCAGTAGTTAAAATGGTTAACAAGGCTCTCAAAAGTACAAAAAAAAAAAAAAAAMACAGAAACTAGTTACAAGAACTTAGTGAGCAGACATAGCTCAAAATAGAAGATTACAATTGATAGATTTAGATGTGCAAAAATAAAGTGCTGTGAGGAAAGAACATGAATGAGAGGAAAGCTGAGAGCCCTGAAAAACTAGGCTGTTCCTTGCTATTCCTTCTCCAGTTGCTGCCTAATAAGCAAATATCACTGATTGAGATATGTTTTCATGTACATTTAAAAATAAAAATAACATTGCCTCATTCAGGTAAACTGGTCTTAATGGGAGAATGGGCACAAACTGAAACATCAGAAGTTCCATCCCAATATGAAGCAGAACTTCTTTCCTGTGAGGGCGATAAAGCCCTGGCACAGGCTGCCCAGAGAGGCTGTGGAGTCTCCTTCCCTGGAGATCTTCCAAACCCGCCTGGATACCACCCTGTGCCCCCTGCTCTAGGTGTCCCTGCTGGAGCAGGGGGGTTGGACTAGATGGTCTCTAGGTATCCCTGCCAACCTCAACCATTCTCTGATTCTGTGTGTGTGATTAAGTAACTGTGTAAAAACACCTCAAATTTGAGGTTTCCAACATTTTTTWAAAAAATCTTATAAGTGTTCTGTCACACTGATTGCTTCCGTCCACCTATTTGGGTCAATGACAGTTTAACAACAGATTCCCAAAACAGCGTTTTCCCAAATATTTCCCATTTGAGTCAGAGGTTAGTGAGATAGCTCCCAATACCTAATATTAGGACAAAAGTTACCATCTCCATATTTCACGTCTGAGTGACTGGCTGTTCTGAAAGTAGGAACGTCATTAAGAATGATGCTCAACAGCTTCATACATAAATGATCTCCCTTTTCCAACATTTTAATATACCATTCACCTTGAAATCAATAGATTTCTTCACTATCCATGTCAGGTCTGATTTTCTAAGCCTAAAAGAGGTGAAACACAATTATTTCCTAAATCAAAAATTAGAATTTTCCTAAAAGCTTAACTTTGAAACATTTTCAAACACAGAAGGCAATACATATCATGACCACCATCCCATTCCTCTGAGGCACCAATGCATTTCTCCTCTTCTAAATAGCTCCCAGATTATCAAAACACAGAAAGTGAAGTTACTTTCCTAGCCTCTGAAGATCAGTGGAAATCTCAAGACAAAAACTTGKTTTTTTGGGGAATTTTGAGTCAAATTTCTTGGTCAAAGAGACCAAGATACCTACCAAAAAAAAAAAGACCAAAAAAAAATTCACAATGACCTCAAACAAGCTTCCAAACCTTTTGGGTTCAAACATTAAAATCCTGGAAAGGTCCCCAGACAGACTCTACTCAGCATTAGAGCATTGAAATTCAGTCTGGCCCAAGGTTTCAAGTCTGGATATCATTCCTTGTTAGAAATGCTGAAGAAAATGAACCACTGTAATGAGAGCAGTAGGGCTCTATTACAGCAATTCCACAAATAACAGAAATAYATTTTAGACGACAGAAAAGGAATCTAAACTTGGTGTGGGCACAAGCTGCTACACAGCATCTCTAGGACCTATTTATAATTGATTAGTGCATCCTAGTTCATAGCAGTGGTACAAGAAAAGGTGCACAGCCAGTAGATAAACCTATTTCACTGTTGCAAGCATGAAACTGCCCTATATTGCTTTTGATTTTTCTTTCACTGTGGGAAAGGACTGTAAAACTGTTCATGCCAAATCAACACGTACATAAAGCTATATGGAAAACAAGGAAAGAGAAAAGATGAAAAACATCTTATAGAGGAGTATTTTGCCAGCATTGTTAGGATGAGCTAATGCCATTCTACAAACTCTTTCTCTTGAATTATATAATTCTGCGTTACATAAAGTATGACCTTTTCAGTATTCTTTATGGGAGCTTCCTGGACACTCAGGCCCTTTCCCCAAAGGTTAGTCTAGTTATAATCAGGAAGGAAAAATGTTAGCAAGCTGTTCAACAAAAAAAGTAAAATGTTAAGATCTACTCTGTACCTTTATTTTAAAATTTCAAAATCATGCAAAATCTTTTCAAAAATAAAATGCAAAATCATTTCAAAAAAAAAGTGAACTTCTGATTTGAATGTCACATCAATAAAAATTTAGTTATGTATATTTGAGAGCAAGAACTTAAGTCGGCTAAAGGTCTGGCAGCTCTCAAAATAGTCTGCCAGAAGCTTTTGTAGAAGTTATACAAGCAGTTGTAAACTCCTGTAAACAAGAGGATTAAAATCTTAATTCCATATCTTTGTGCCATGGCATGATGCATTAATCTTCAATAAGGCGTAAGTTTTCAACCTTATACTTGGGGGTTTGATGTCTAAAGGCTGAGAAGGTGTTTTATGGTAATAACTGGTACAAAAGCTGAAGAGAGAAGGGATAAAGAGTCCTGACCATGTTAAGTCTTATTTGCTTTGGAAATCAGGACTGAAGATATTTAACCAGATATCATGTTCGTACACAGATAAAAATAAAATTCTACTTTTAATTTAACATCTACATTAATGAAGAAATTGTGATTTCAGGTTGAGAACAGAGATAAAAAGATCTTCTGTACACATCTACATCAAAAACTAATACTGATTTTCAGTTTTTTAGCTAAATTTATTCTTATGTTTCATTTTGATTTTCTACTTGTTAAGATTTCTTCAGTCAGGATTTGCATTTTCATCCTCTTACTAGTTAACCTCTCAGTTGTATATAAAATAAAAATTGTGTGAATTCCCCCTTACTAGACCCACTGGACAGTTATATCCTACAAGAGATGAATAACCTATTTTGAAATCCAGAGCAAAAACAAAGTGTTATGAATTTTTCAGTTCTGGAAAATCTGTTTTATTCTATCCTTCTAGCTTTCAAGCCTCCCTACATGGCATACATAATATTCTCCCAAAAGACAGTGAACAATTGAAATACCTCACCGTATTAAGCTTGCAAGGAGAGGGGGGAAAAAAGTCTTTCCTAACAGCAATGGAAACAGTCTTTTCTAAATTAATAAAATTGAATATCTGAGTTAAAATGAGAAAAACAAAACAAAACAAAGAGATACACATGCAAATTTCATTTTCATCAGAAGTTTTTTGCAAAGGTCTTTTTTTTTTTTTTTCTTACACTTTCATACTTTTATTCTCAACTGAGGCTAGTGGACAACACTTTAAATTTGTCTAGGATATCATTTCATTTGACATAATCCGTCTCCGAGACAAATTTTTTTTTCTTGGACTTTAGCTGCCATTTGTCTCTTTTAAGCAGTGTGGATCATCAAGAGAAGTAGTCTCTTAAAAGACATAAGCCACTGCTTTTTAACATGTTCTCTCATACATGTTTTGCTGCTGTACAATTCTGTGTTCCCTCCTGGAGACCGCTTCTCTTGGGAGAAATCTCATCTGCTTGCCTGTCCCTTACATCCTCCTCTCTGAGTAGGGCAGAGTGTTTAAGAATAAAATCTAATATATAATTGTCAGTGAAAATTTACTGGCTGCACCCAGCAACACATAGCAAAATCCCACCTGGATGGGGACTATCAGTGCTTTAATATCCTGCGCAGGGCAGCTGAACAGAGATCTCCATTTGAACACATGGTATRTTTTCCTATCTACTGCCAAATCTCTTTGCAGTGATAACAAAAACAATGCAACTAGTAGGAAGAATACAGATAAAGGTTAATGCATAGGGCAACTTCCTAGCTGCCTTAGATTTAATGGCATAAAGGGAGGAAGTTCTGTCATGTTTGAAACGAATTACTACTTAAATTCGAGCCTTGTAACCTAGGGAAGTAGCAAACCTTAATTTAGTGTATTGCCTTAAAATAACCTTCAAGATCACTTTGCATGGCTAGATATGTTACAAGACTGATTTACCAGCTAGTGAATGCAGAGACAGCATTGACTGTTCAGCTGCAAGTGGAAAGGTATTTTTAAATGTAGCCTGAAACAATCAGCTGGTCAAAAAAATGCTAGATGAATTACTTAAAGAAAAACCTACTCCACTAGTATAATTAAACCTTAGAAAATGAAACMGAGTGCAAGTACTCAGATTAAAATAATAATAAATCCATCCAAGAGTCTTAAACACAATGAGGCAAGCAAATTTTCTTTTTAAAAAAATCTCCTACATGGAGGAGATTCTAAAGAAGTATATCTCTATGTTTACAAATGTTGGTTACTGTCTGGCAGTACATCAGGCCTGATGGACTCATCACACCTATTCTCCAGGCCTGCTTCTTAGAGTCAAAGCGATAAACTGCCTTCTGGTGAAGATGAAAAGCAGCCTCTCCCCTGCAGGTRCCTGACAAATTTTACATCATTACACCAAGAGGCCCACATCATTACAGCAAAAAAAACTACTCACCCAAGGCAAAAATCAGAGCTAAAAAAATCTGTTTATCATCCCAAGGATGTTCAATATCTCTAAAAGACCAGCAGCAATAACAGAGCTGAATAGGAGCTAAATCAGAAGAGAAGAAGCACCTGCCCAGTAAAACAATTTCTCTCCTCTGTTTTTCAATCCTGAGAACATAAAAGTAGAGGAGGCAACAAATGAGACAATTAACTGTGTCTAACTTCAGGGAAGAGCTGTCTCATGCATTCAACAGTTCAGCCTGATTCTATACCTCTTGTTCAAGCGGGAATGCAGGATAGAGTAAACGGCCATGTAAAATGCTCTGTGCTACCTGACTGGTAGAATTCCATGCAGAYATTTAATAAACTATTTTATTAGTTGGGATTATGATCTTCTTTCAATTAATCTATAAGGCTGGTAGGATAATAAACTACCATTTTATAGTAGTGTAGTTCAGACTTAAGCACTTCAGTTTAGACTGTACAAGAATGAGAAGTGAACATGAACAGATCAGCTGAAGATATGTAGGTACTTATAGAAATTGGAGAAAAGGGGCTTCTCCGTGAATGTAAGTTCATCTCTCTCCTAAATCCTTTTTATTTATTTACTTATTTTCAATGGGAAATTACAAGTTAAATAAGGCTATAAAACAAATAACAAAACAAAATAGAAGCTCTCATAACTCCAAAAATTGATTATTCTTCACATACTTGGACTGACAAACTTCAGAATAAAATTTCCCTGGTGAGACTGCAGTTTGTTAATTTTTAAAGTCAGAAAGAGGGCAAAAAAGAAGATTAAGCCAAGTATGACAACATCACAATCACCAGCAATCTTTCTTCACTTGCTACATCATGGTCAAGAGGAGGTAACCAAGAAAAGATAGATGKAATAGGATAGAAATAATATTTAAGTACTTGCTCTTAGATTGTAGTCACCTGTATTTCCACAGTCTGCTGCATTCCTTAAGTTGTTCATTACTGCCACACTTTTATATGGTTTCCTCTAAAGCAGGATGAACAACAACAAAAAAAATCTCTTCCTTATTATAGGGAGGTGTATTGAARCTACAACTGCTGTGGAATTTCATAAACAAAATATTCTCATAAGAAGGAAAAAATATAAAAAGTATCTATGTTTTCARATTAGACTAGTTTAAGAACAAGAGTGAGTTCCCATAATTTATAATTAGTCCAAAGGATTTCTATCTAGATTCYTACCCCCTTGCCTCAGAATTGAGGGTTTCACAAGGCCAGCTTCCAGCTGAGGACCAAAAGGGGCTTATGATAAGAAATGTTGAAAGACCATAAGCTGCTGGCATAGAACTGAGAAAAAAAAGATGCTGTGAGGAGAATGTTGGAAGCAACACTACAGGAGATGAACATTAACTCTGCAGACTCACAGTGCCAGTCATCAGGCTTATTTACAGATTTTGCTGCATCAAGGAAAAAGATTTTGCACCCAGCTGAGTAGCAAATAAGATAGGGAACGAACTTACAAACCCACCTTCCTGCACTTTCATGATGCAGTTCTGCTTTGAGCAAAACAGAATTTAAAAAGTTTTTCCCCATCTCCAGATCAAAACATTTAAATCCCTAAAGTTCACTATCAAAGTATTTTGGCCTTTGCCACTGACACTATTCCTAATAAAGTAATAGCATCCAATATGAAATAAATAGCTTAAAATGCAGCTGCTGAAGTGTGATGAGGTTCGTGAACCTCAATACACACCCTCTGATTTCTTCTCCTAGCAAGAACTGGTCCTTTAATCTAAGGCATAGTGGTGAATTTTTGACGTAAGTGTTCTCAGATCAATACCTTTAACATTTATTTATTTATTCACTGTTATAAACATTCTCATTGTTCTACACAGCCTTGGGAACAACAAAGCTTGCAGAGCAAAGCAAACCACGGTACAGCCACCCAGGAAACAGAGTTCTTTCTGAAGAGCAAGGTTTTTGGTTCCATTTGAAAGAATATGTGAAAACAGAAATATCAGGCAGTGGCAGGTGAAGGCAAGAAGAACCTTTCTATGACTGTGAGGCAGAACAGAGTAAACAAGAAGTGGAGAGGAGCTTTATTTTGCTCACTCTATTACAGGTGCAAGCCCATTATGAGTTCTAGTTTCGTTCTTCTCTGTGTAGAGGGAATCAGCACAATAGAAATGGAGAGTAATGCAAGCATATGAAGTGAATGTGGGTGAACGGAGTAGGACATAACAGAACAATACTAGCTGAAACAGAACTATAGGGCATATTAACATTAATATGCTGCACATAATCTTTAGTCTACAATTGAAAAAGTCTCTAGGTAAGTGTTCCCACTTACATATTCTAAACTTCCTAATTGTAGTTATTACAGTTCATCAACTTTTAAAAAGTTGGAGTCCCCGGAAAAATGGGAACATTTGGTTGTTCTCTGGAAATTATTTTTAAAAAACAAAAATAAACAAAAACCCTGCATAAGTTATGTTACACATTTTTTTTTCAGTAAATCAAGGGCAAACCTAAGCAGCTAATAGAATTCAAGAGGGCTTTTATTTTAATGATTAAAAAAAGAAGTAGGTTAGACATCACACACCTCCTCACCAAGTCTTCACTATGCCCTCTTGTGCCATCAAGGAGGTAGGAAGGGGACACACACATCAAGAAGGAGGCGTTAGAACTGTTGACCTGCAGTAATCTCCTCAATAAGACACAAGACATTTGCCATAATAGATATAAACTGCACCAGACCATTAAAATCCCACTGTACTTAGATGAAAAAGAGTATTAACTCAGTTAACTCAGTTCAAGTCCTGGCTAGAATCCAATCCTGATAATTGTATTCTGAATTCTTAAATCTCCTCTGCCATTTTTACTGTCTGTAATATGTTATGTTCCCCTATTTGAGTATTATCATAATAGCTGAGCACCTTCTAAGTGCCTTTATGCCCATCCTGTGAAGACAGAGGTTCTCCTTGGAGGTGCCATGGATTATTATTTTGCTCATTGGATTGAGACTTAGAAGATCTACTGCAGTACAGGCTAGTGAATTACTGTCTGCATTTATATATGTTTGGGGAAGCTCTGTGGATCATTCTTTGCTAAGAGTCACTGTATTACTAGATGAGTTTGATTTGGGATGTATTGATCTTAAGCATCTAAATTAGTTTGTGAATAAAGCTTTCACCCCCTCCMTGAGGTAACAAATCAAAACAGTGTGAAACGCTTTCTACCTGATGTCAACCTCAGCAGCACAGCTGAAACAACGACCTTCACTAGATGATAGAAGGTTCAGCATCTCCTGCCCTTCTCCCATTATTTTAGGTYATACGCTATGGCTAAATGACAACTCACATTTGTTCACTTTGTGTTAACCCATAAAGAACAATGTAGGTGTAGTGGTATCATCCCTGTGGTCATACAGTGCCACACTGGAGCTCATAAAACAACAATTTACTCTCCCATCCCAGCTGCTAATTCTCTGCAGCGTTTCCCCACTGAGGCCGGACTAACTGGCATGGGTCACCATTAATTCCAGGATCATAATTTTTCTTTACCTAATCTGTTGCGTGCAGCTCAATCTGCACTGGGTTTATATATCTTAGTTAGAGTTTACCTTTGCTTTGTTTCTGCCCCCAAAAAACACTGTGTATAATAAACTCAATTTAATCATCACTGTAATAATTTTCCAGTCACACATTTTTGAGGTTTTCAGGGAAGGATACTGAGTTCACATCTAGCCCTGTTCTATCACATATTCAGAACTCCACAGATGAACATATCCCAGTTCTGCCTAGATATTTCTTGTATTGCAAGAATGAAGTGACATTATCAGAAAATTTAATGGAGTTCTGATCAAAAAAGCACTAGAATTATGCTACTACAGAGAGCAGAAAATGCAGAAAACTAGAAATAAACTCATCTGTCTAGATACTAGAAAAGGCGAGAGCTTCTAAACCCCATCAGTTAGAGTTTGACTTGCGTGTTGGGGCATGAAGACTTAACTCTCCTTTGGAGAGAGACACTCTTTCAAAAATATTGTTTATATAGGTAACTATTTTCATGATTGCATAAAACTTTATTTGTAATGATGTTATTACAATGAGTTTTATGGTTTAATTATACATCGGGTAAAAGTATTTCCTCTGAAGTATAATGCCTGTCAGTTTTAATGAACATTCCTGTGGTCTTGAGGATGCAGAGAAATCTTCCTGATCCTCTCATCCTGCCAAATCTGTCCTTGATGAAAATGAGCCTGTTTTTTTTTTTCCTTCTGATGCATGTTGCAGACTGTAATTATTGCTCAGTATACAGTAAAAGTACAGTATAAGTGTAATATAACACAGTATATTTATTTATACTATCTCTGCACAACTTCGGGGGGTATTTTTTCTGAAACTTGGTGTTGGAGAATCCCTCCAAGCTGAAGACTAGACACTACTTATTTATCTAGAAGAAATACGTTAAATTAAAATCATACTAAGATTCATTTTTAAAAAACATATCTGGAGCTGCACATTACCATACGGTAATCTGACCAAGAGCCATTTCATTTCTGTCYTTATCTGTATTTCAAATGAACGTTGAAAATTTTAGTAACAGGAGTTGAAGATGTCAGTATGAAATAGGTAAATAGGCAAGATTTAACTTTTGACCTTTGACTTTTTTTTTCCCCCCTCCATTTTATGAGCCATTTGAWCTACTTGGCTGGTAGTCAGATCAGTTGAAGTGTCATTCACTTCATCACCACAGGAGAGGCATATAATGTGATGTTCCTACTGAAGTATGGACTGATGGCACGGATGGTATAACAGCTTTTACCTGGAACAGAGCCTGGGAAGGCCCCTCCGTGACAACTTCTATGGCATTAACTCGGTTTCTGAACAGGAACACTTGGCTAACCCAGGGCTTTATACATCTCATTGCCACTTGTCAGAGAACTGACTCATGGGGGCAGATGAGAAGGTTCACCTACTTTCTTATTGAATCTAAGCCAAGGTTTTTTGAACTACAAAACAGTGGTTTATCCAGCCAGAAGAATTACAATATGTTGTCAGCAGGTCATTTCAAGGTTTAAAGCCTCTCTAATATTAAAAAGGGGAAGGAAAAAAATTTAAAAAATGTGTTTCATTTTCATCCTCCTTACTTCTCTAGCACCATGATTATGCTCCCACACAGGCTTCTGGGGAAGGTGATCCTGTCCCTTAGACACTCCTATAGTAGGTAAACTCCTCACACGCTGCTTCCTTAAGGCTGTATTTGTATCTGTCCCATACAGGAGCAGCATTTGTCTGGTGAATAGTCAGCAAGAGCAAATAGCAAATAAATAGGATATAAAACATATTTTATTTCATACACCGCTACAGCCTTTACCTAGTTCTGTATGTATTGCAGTGTCTCTCTAATATTTACAGTGTTAAATAGGAGTGCATTTCTGAGATAATATTTTCTTCCTCTTTTCTACTTTCAGTGGATCCCAGTTAGAGTTTTCACTCACTGTAGTAAAACTGCAGAGTAGTTATGAGYACCAGTGTAGTTGTCTCAACTCCTGGACCCAACAGATCCAAAAAAGATGTTTTTTCATTACCTTCAGCCACACAACCTTGCCATGCCATTTCTRGAAATAATGAATCTCTCAAAATAAATTATTTCAGTTCCCAATGTGTTAGTGTTAAGGTCATCACACACAMACAGCCTGCGTACCTCTCTTCATAATTTGAGTTCAAATGTGAACCCTGTTATAGTTAGGATTTTAACTCCACCAACATTAGAGCATAAACACCATTTCTCTTGAATGTGGACACCAASTTTGGCCCAAGGCACAGGGTTAAGGAAATCTTGTTTTGTAGGCTAAGTATATCTCTGCCAGAATGTAAATAAAATCAAAACAAACAAACAAACAAAACTCTTGCTGTTGAACTATCGTTCCATAGCTTTCCAAGTAATTTAAATATAGCAATGCTCTTTAATCTTAAAAAGAAATTATTACCTCCACCCTTCAACAGTTTTAACTTAGGGGACCTCCCCAGTTTTAGTCAGGGCAGACATAGGTGTCTGATAATATCACAACGCTCGGAATAGCATCTAATTTTGACTATAAATATATTTGAAGATAATGTCACAAGAAATAACTTAATCTTACTGAATAGCTTACATTTTTCTAGTCCGTCTCTGCTAAACAAATCTCCCTATCTRCCCATGACAACACAGATTCTCAAACTAAAGAGATCTCACAAACAAAGCATTACCTCAACATTTATTTTCAAGGGCGAGCAAGTCAGAAATAGTCTTTTTTTGTTGTTTGTTTAAATTGCTTCCATATTACATTTTGGACACAAAAAGCCTGATTGAATGACAGCAATTWCTTGTGTTGGTGGGTGTGAAGCCTAATATTTCAGTCTGATGATTCAAGTTCAGAGAACACAAACATCACATGGACAGTGAAACCTGACATACTGTACATTGAATTCATTTTTCTAAATTTACGCACTGTGTGCATTTTCACTGGCAGAACCCCAGGTTTTCCAAGAGTCTTAGGAATGTAGAGCATYCATGGTCTGAAGATGCAGCTACGTATGAATGGACTCTTCTTTCAGTTCTAWCTCCCTTTTTCTCTATTTGCCCAGCCCTGCAGCCCCAGATACCCGTTTCTCCATTCTTTTTAGGCTAATGTGGGTCTTTGTTTCTGTAGTGCTACTTGTTTTGAGCATGGTATTTAGCTCCCACATCAGCAGCTAAACAATGCTGATTTTGGTTATGTGCGATACATGGTTCACTTCTTGTCTTCTATTCAATCAAAATATGACAATAAGAAACTTTCAAAAAGCTGAGGTACTTTAATCCATATGCAGTCTAATTCCTGAGCTGCATATGTTTATGGACTAAGCTATAGATTATATATGCTAACAAGATACCAAATACCATTAAGGAGTATTTACAATTTAAAGTAAAGGATATCAAGAAAACTAAAAATACATGCAAATGTTCTTGCTTATTACAGTGCTTAAAGTTTTTTGCTTAGCATGTTTGAGGCCCCCAGTCCAATTAACAAATTAAAAAAAAATAGATTTTTCGAGAAAATTAACGACAACATTTACAAAAAGCAAGAAGACTCCATATTGCATTTTAATACAGAAAAATTTGAAGTAGGTGATATTACAAGAGTAACCTTTTAGCACTGAGTTCACTGTGGAACACTCACACTTTACTTGCATACCTACTACAACATGCTAATCCTGAACGCTTGGAATGTA